>VZTB01016191.1:35109-256854 GCA_013397245.1 Thryothorus ludovicianus
GGGCCGGGTCCCCCTCGGGTCTGCCGGTGTGGGTGCTGCCGAGCGGGTCTGACGCGGTTACGAGCCCTCCCGTGCATCGGCTGCCCGGCCCCGCCGCCTTCCCGCCGGGCACGGCCCTCCGCGGGCGGTCTGGGGTGTGGTGGCACCGGGCCGGAGGGGAGAGAGACCTCGGCGGCGGGCGCGCAGGTTGCGCTCCGAGGGGCTGCGGCGCGGAGAGCCGCGGAGGCCGTGGGGCTGCAGTGCCCATCGCTGCCCCGCACCGCCCCTCGCTGCCCCCCGGGCGGGGGCGGCTGCGCGGGGTCGCTGCGCTGGGTCGCTGGAGCGGGGGGCGGCCGCGCTCGGCTGCCGCTGCCCGTGAGGTGTCACCCGCGGGCTTCGGGAAGAGGCTGCGCTGGATGCCCGGGCTGGGCAGCGCCCGTTACCTGTGCAGGGCGCGGGGAGGGAGGATGGCGATGAATTGTCCCATTATGCGGGGCGAGGCGGCGGTGCCAGGCGCGGGCTGGCTGAGCGATGCGCCCGGGCCGTCGCTGGAGTGCGGCTGCCCGCGGCTCGCTCTGCCCAGCGCCGTGCCCGGCGGAAAATGACGGAAAGGCGGGAACAAAAGAAGCGGCAGCTGTCGGTGGGCAGCCTCGGTGCGCACACCGGCCGGCCCTGGAGACAGCAGCGAGCGGCGCTCCGGAACAGCGGCTCTCGGATGTCCCCAGACCCCCGCTGGCCGCTTCGCTCACGGCGGCGGAAATGCGGTCGGACTGTGGGGGAACCTAAGAGCAGCATCACCGAAAAGACTGAATATAATGCCTTATGTGGGAAGACATTTTACACAATTTCACCTGTTGTAATACAGTGATGTTGGCAATATAGCAGGAAATAAATCGTCCCTTTGTTCTTTGAGAGATTAGTTTGCGGGATGCTCCGGGAGCGATGCACGGCCGCTCTACCTGTGTGTTACCAGATTAAGCACAAGCTTTTTGCTGTTGACTTTTCGCTGGGCTGAGATGGGTTCATCCCCGCGCAGCTCGCTCGGCCGGATCGATCGGGCTGAGCTCCCCCGGCTGCCGCGGTTCACGGGGGCATCGGAGGAGCTCTCTCGGGCTTGGTTTGCCGGCTCGCTGACACAGCTCTCGACTTCTGTCCCCTGTCACAACAGATAAGATTTTGAACGTAGTGTTCTACTGAGACGTGGGGTTTGTAACTGCTGAATGGAGCAGAATCTGCACTCAGTAGGGCATATCATACGAAATAATTTTTTCAAAATTAATTTTGGTTTCTTATCCCCTTCCCATGTATTTATTTCTTACTAACTTTGTATTGTGATATAAAAAGGATTTTCTGATTTCAATTTACTCCATAGTCCAAATATTAGCCTTCATGGTTCAAAAGATTAAGTAAAGTGATGAAGAACCAACAAATTAATTTGCATTGATAGAGCTCTAGGAAGGTTTTTAATACAGTAAAGACCATATTTTTTATTTTTACCCACCCATCCCTCTCCTGGGCAGCGATCCTACACATCTGGCTTCTTTAAAGCTCATTTGGATGATGACTTTCCCAAATCATCATGATGCAGTCATACTTTGCTTTGCAAAATGGGAGTGGAGGGAAGGTAGATATGATTTAATTGTTGTTCACATCTTTAAATCGTGATTCTCATAGTTTACATAGAAAAATTGTGCAAGGAGATGATGATATGCATAGTACAAAAGTAAAATCCTTCTAGAAGATATCAAACGAAAGCAGTTTTATTAACAACATTTTTAACATAGCATTTTTGTAAAGTATCTCAGGGGCAGAAGAGAATAGGTGAATTCTGTTTACTACACTGTTAGTATTCCTAATGTTTTATTTTTAGATTAGTTGTGTGCCTTCTTGTATTAACCATTTATATTTTCTGTGTGGCACTGCTGAGTGTTTTTTGCCCTATCCTGTGCATATATATATATGGGTGTATGTTATACATACCTGTATACTGAAATTCAGTGTTTTTGTACAGCATACACCTCAAACCTTGCAAGAAATACTTTATGTAATTGATGTTTTATGAGACATTAGATGACATTATAGGCAGAGTACTTTAATTTACACTTGGAGTGCACTTCTCAGGAGAGTTGAGTGAAATCGTGGTGTTAGTTACAACATAAAAAGGGGAGGATAAGGCAAAGATCTTAAAGGTGATAATGAATGCAGTGAAACAAGCATGGTCACCCTCCTTAAATGTTTGAGAAGTGAAGATGTGGTATTTTGTGGGGACTTGTGTGTGTGGGTTGTTTGTTTGCAGTTCCTTTTGGGTTTGTTTTGTTCTGTTTTTATTTTGAAACTACTTCTTGTATGGTCAGTCTCAACTGCAAGAGTGTGGGGTGCCCACACATCAGACTGTCCTCCTGAAGTTGAAGATGCAGAAAACAAAGTAGATTTGGGGAAACCTGGTTTGAAATGTACTGCTTATCAAATTTAGAAAATGCAAGATTAGCAGTGTGATTCTAGAGAGCAGTGTCTGGCTGCCATCATCACGAGGCAGCTGTGCAGCTCCTGTCAGTCTAGACACACCTCCCAACTTCTGCAGTAAATGAAGGAAAATCCTTTCTTTTGCTGAGCTCTCGTTCAAAGCACAGCCAGTTTAGTGCATTCAATGTGTGGGTCCTGTATAATAATGTTGCAATGAAGCTTTGCAGCTGAAGCCTTCACCACAGTGCTTAAACATTTTATTCATCAATAGTTTTTCACCTAAATGTCTTTCAAGGAATTGTTAAAGCCCTGCTGTTTGAAAAGGGGAAGAGAGGAAATGCTACTTTTGTTTATATGAAATCACACGGAGCACCTCTGCTGCCATTATGGTTGGGAGTTTGGATCCAGAGAGTCTTGTGCCCTTTGATGAAGCTGGATTACTTGCACGGGCAGACGCCTGATGTCTGTGTGCTTTTACATAATTGGTTGAGAAAGGTGCTTTGCTGTGGAATACTGCAGCTGGTTTGTACACACCAAAGGAATGTTGAACCAAGAAGTAATGCAATCAAAAGAATTCAGTCTACGTGAGAGTGTGATTATTCCATACTAGTTGAAATCCCTTTTTCTGTTTTTACCTTTCTTAATTATTTTTTTCATTTTCTAAATTCTCCTCTATCTGCTGCCCTCAACTTTTCCCCTCCTCTGTTTCTCTTTACACCTTTCAGGGGTGCTGCTTCCTCCTCCTTTCTCTTATTGAAACATCAACAGAGGGAGTGCTCTGAGAGCATTTCCTGCCTGTGGGGCCGGGCTGACCTCCAGCACCAGAGCATCCAAACTTCTGCTTGGCCCCGTGGTGACACCTGGAGGGTGCTCACTGCAGCAGGAGCCCTGGGGAGTGCAGCTGCTGAGCTCCAGCCACTCCATGCTCCCGTCTAAAACAAGGAATTTTTGAGGCCTGAGCTTAGCCGGAGTTGTACACATCACTCACAGAACATTGATAGGTGTGCTTGTGTTTGCCTTTCCAAAATGGTAGAGATATGGGAGCCTTTCAGCAAAATAGCTGTAAGATTGTAAAAATAAAAATAGTATTTGTCACCCTTGAAGGCAGTTGAACAGTTTCAACTGAATAAGGAAAAGTAATGAGAAAGATGATTAGCGTGACTTTTTTCACTGGGATTTCTTTTTGAAAATAAGATTTTAAGCACTTTGCAGGGAAAATTTTGTGTAAAAATCCTCCCAACTCGTAAAACGTCTTTATTCTCCTCATAGGGGAAAGTGTAGGGGGTGTTACTGATTTTAACTATTTGTGGTCATTGGTAGGTTTGTTTAAGAAGGCAGCTACATTGGAGCTGCTCAGGATCACATGTCCAGTGGTTTGGTGACATTATACAGACATTGTATATATTATTATACAATGGCTTACGGTCTGAGTTCCAGTGGAGTTTTAATAAACTGTAGTAAAATATTTTCAGTAACCTGTGCAAAGTTTCATTTAAAAATAACTGGTGTGAAGCTTTCTTTTCCTAGGAATCAAGACATAATGACATTCCTGTCATAAAAGGTTGTCAGAGTTGCCTTCTAAATGGATCAAGATAGGGGTTGGAAATCAAGAAATAAAAAATATGTAAATATGTGTGTACATGTAAAAGGTTGTGAAAATAATTTCTGATTGTGTCATCTCTTCTGCTTGCTCCTTTACAGTAACTCTCCCTCCTCTGACTCTCCATTAGAGTTGGTTTGTTATATTGACTGTTGCTTTTAGCTCAGGAAGAAAGAACATAATACTTAAAATAGATGGTTTCTTAAAAGAGCAGAATTCTTGCTTGTTTTTGTGCTAATCAAAGATTCATATGTAGAAAATTAGAATAGAGTTGCTAGAAAAGGTGGTTTTTTTTCTGCCTGGGTATAAGGAAGCAATATGATGAGCATATAGTAGTAACAATATAATGTAATAAAACACTTTATTACAAAGAAGCAGTTTTCTTTTGATATGAATGCTGGGTGCATACGTATTTCTGTTTAAACTGCTACTAATGTAATATATAAAATTTATCACAATTTATCTCTGATGTTATTAAGATTGCTTATTTTGTAATTGTTATTCACTGGATATTAGAGGGTGTTTTAATAATACTTCTGGTATACCAGAATTTGTAGAGGAGATCAGTGTTGACCTTGTAGATTGACTCCTTCAATGCTTATAGAGGAAGGGTTGCATGTGTTAGGAGAAGAAAAAGGAGAGCTCAGAAATGTGAAATGAGCAGCTGAAATTTCAGGTCTGATGTGTTAGAGGTCACTGACGTGCTGCAAGCAGGTTAGCCCTGACGAGATCAAAGGAGTGAAAACAGCCACAGAGATGGTATCTGTTGTTTTGCTCTGATCCTGCTGGTATAGAGCAAGCTTATAAAAAATGATGATGGATTTTGTACGGTTCCTATCTGTGTGATTTTTAAAGTCCTGGACCAGGGAGCGGATGTTTTCCCTTGATGCAAAAGCAGGAAGTAGCTGCAGGGCATATCTACATTCTGTACACTCAGGAATGATGAAAGAATATATTAGGGGGAGGGGAACGAGAGAGGAGGTGAATATCAAGATTCAGTAATTCAGCTAATGCAAAAGTAATTGCTGACATTCTACTTCACACTGAGAGGAAATGCAATAAAAGCTTGAAGTCTCTATGTGTGAGAGAATATGCAAATACTGCAGTTCAGTAGTCATGGATTGTATTATCAAATGAAGTCATCTTTCCCCTCCTTTTTATTATTGATAATTTTTATTAGTAATACTTTTCCCCTTCCTTTTTATTATTGAGAAGCATCAGTAGAAAGCAACTCCTGAGAATGCAGTGGTAAATCCACATAAAAGCTGTGTGGTGAGATGAGTGTTGCAAGGTCTTGGCTGTGCTTTGTTCCTAACATAAGTTTGCCTTAGAGAATGGAGCATCCTGGAGGACAAGCAGTGGAAGGGGAAAAGATGTCTTTGTTCCCAGTCTTACAGCAGTTTGTGTTACAGTGGGAGTGTTGCTGAGAATTTGTGCTTCTGATTTGTATGAAGAATTGTGTAGAGTTGAGGATCAGAAATAACGTCTGTGCTGAAAAAGATTCTCTTTAGCAACAAAGATAATGTATTATAGAAAGCTGAGCATTTATACAAGGAAAATATCCCTAACTTCTGATTAATCTGTAGTGTCAGTATAAAGAGGTGTCTTTTGAACTCTGCCTTTGAATTTCATTAGGAGTACTGTACAGAAGGAAAAAGTTCCTCTTTATCTCATTCTCTGTCTTTCATACTGTGAAGCTAAATCGTTTCTGACAATTGAAACCCACTCACACCAAAACCAGTGTAAGTCTATTCATTTATTTGAAGATCAAAGTCAGCATTGGTGCACAGCTCTCCAGGGAATGAATGCTTTTTTGAAATTGTCAATATAGATTCAATGCATGTGTTGCAAGTCAAGGCCCAATTAGACTGGATCTAGATCTTTAAAGGTCCCTCCCAACCCAAAGCATTCAAAATGATCTGTCAATATTTAACAAGCTTTCAGATGTCACACTGCTTGTACTTAAAAATTAAGTGGGTTATGTCCCACAGGTAATTTGTAATTAATGTATTTGTGGCTTACATTTAAAAAAAAACCAACTCACCTAAAACTAGCAAACAAAAATCCACCCCTGCTAAACAGGAATCCTCATAACATGTTTTGTTCTCTACTCGTTATTTCCAAGACATTACTTGTTACCTTAAAAAACAATGTATTGGTGCTTTTTATTGATAACAAGGTCTCAAAACAAACACACAAAAAAGTCGCTTCAGGGTGTTTTCCTGCTTGTTTTAGGTTGGTTTTGTGGGAAGAAGTTCTTGGAGGTTGGTGCAGCTGCTGGTGGTGCTCTATGGACTGCTTGTGTCGGGCTCTCTTTGTGTAGCCCTGTCTTTCCCCGTGGGCTGGATTTATAAAGGATTTCATTAGAGGTAGCAGCAGTATCAGAGTGTAAGTGTACACATACAGAACTTTTCATTTTTGAGCCAATTGTAAAGTCATTCTTTGAGAACTTTCATGTCAGGTTTAAGTTAAGTATGTTCTCTGTCTGTGGTTGCTGATTCATCCTCACCACTGGCAAAAAACATTTTTCCTACTCTGGTAACTTGGCAGAGTAGATTTTCTTTTTCTTGATAGGCTTGTGCAGCATTGAAAATTTTCTGTCCTTGTGACAGATGTAAAACTGGCGAGCAGCAAGACCTCAGCTTAATTTTTCAGTGTTTTTCTCATTCCTGCTGTTCTTTCTGTGAGGTCTCACTGAGCTCTTATTGAGCTGTTAGTGCTCCTCTATTTCCCACTGTCAAAGGGCAGACCAGAGATTCCAAACTGTGCCCAGAAAAAGATGCCTTTATTTAGAGGTTTTGTTACGGCAAAGTTATTCTTTGCTGTTAAATTTGGACTGCTATTTGCCTTGTGTTTCCAAATGTTAGGATTAGCAGCTTGGTTTGGAAGAGTGGTGATGCTTATTTATAAACAATAATTCAGTATTATGTTGATGAAGACTGGCTACTGCAGTACTTTTCTTTTTTGTTATTAATTTCTTATGAACATGTCTTTATTGTCATCAATAGCTTTATGGAAAAATATCCTATTGAAATTTTCACTCTGGACAAGATCATCTTAATTTCCCATGAAATAGCCCAGTATTACAGTTCATTGAAATTGCAGAGCTGTTATTTTCATTGAATGCAAATATCCAACTTTTCTGCTTAAACTATCGCATAAAAGAAACCCACAAAAACCTGCATAAGGCAGCCAAAATACCTCAAACAATTCCTACCAAAAAAAAATAAAAAATCCTATCCCTAGAGGAACCTTTGTTTAAATGGCTGGGCAAAAGGAAGGGAGTGCCGAGAGTGAAAATCTCCCAGTAAAGGCTGAGGTTGAGAGCCTTGAGTGCACAATCCAGGAGTGTGTGAGAGTGGGAATTCCTGAACACCTGAGAATGAGCAGCAGTGCTTCCAGGCAGGTCCTGCTAGCAGGGAAGACAAAAATCACACCGTGGGAAGGCAGGCCTGGTAGTAAGAAATGCTTGTAACTTGACTTGGTAGTGAAATGAAAAATTAAATTAGTTCATTTTAGTTCATACTAAGGAGAGTAGAAGTGTCTACAAATTCATAATTCCTCATGATATTAAAGGTTTTTTTGATGACATGTTGACATGTGCTACATCTTATTTGATTTAAATTTTTGTTCAGAGAAATATCAGGGTGCCCACAGTTGTGAACACCAGCTTGGTAGCTAATAAGCTTTTCTTTTTTATATCTATAGTTTTAGATTGCATGAGGGAAAGAAAAGAGTAATCACTATGCAATTTTGAAATCTAGATTTGGCTCAAATTTAAATATTGATATTGAAGTCAAACAGTTAAACATCTTCAACTAGTAGTTTTGAAATTTGATACACTTTTATGCTTTTGTTGCATTTAATTTTGAAAATGGTAACATTTAAGTTTAATCTCATTTTAAGATTCTAAGCCATTTGCTGAACTGAGCTGATCATGTAACTAGTTCAGTTGTTAATCTGAGTCTGATACTAGATTACCTTTAATCTTGATTCATTGTTAATTGCTGTATCCTTAATGCTGGAAATGTGTTCTTTGTAGCTATTTTTGTTAGTAACTTGAATAACAAAGTTAATTTTCCGGGTGACAAAAAACCTAAGAATTTTGGGGGTCTTGTTGGCTTTTAACTAGTTAGCTTATAGATTTGACAACTCCTCAGTTGATCTTTGTAGTAGTCTGTAAGTCTGGTAGATCACAGTGGGACAGGTTTGTCTATCTGAATAGAATTGCATCATAGAGGTAACATGTGGTTAATCAAGGGATTTGTGTGTGTAGTTAATCCAGGCTAGTTAACTGCTGTTTTATTGATGAGAACTTTGCTTAATAAGTAAAATCCTTCTCTGACTCTTTCCTTGCTTGACTAAGTGTGTGATGAAAAGAGATTTTTCCTTGAACATCCAACTAATTTGTACAAGTAAGATCAGCTGTTTCTCTTGCCAGAAACAACCTTTCAACTGGGAGAGAAATCTTCCTGCTGCTGTTGCTGTCATCTTTGGTTACAATTGTTTTTAATCTTCATCTTCCTGGACAGCTGCTATTTCCCCCTCCATCCAGTAATCTCTTTTAAAACGGGAAAGACCTTTATTTTCTTTGAAACTTAATACAAAAGGCCCTTGTATCTGCTGGTCGTTTCATTCATCAGATACCTTGATTTAGCTTCATTTGAAAATCGTAGAAATGCACTTGTCAGTTTTGCTTTGACCACTGAGGTCGGTTTGAGTGGTCTTTGTTCTGTCAGCTCATACTGCCCTTCAGAATTGCTCACTTTGATTTGCATTAACCATGCTACTTATTTTAAAGGCTACAATTTCCGTGTGTGAAGCACCTACAAATAGTGCTTTTAATTAGCTGACATCTCAATTATCTGTCTGTAGTTTGTGGAAGATTAAGATAAGATATTGTCTAGTTCATGATGCACTATCTTCTGACAATTCAAAGTTGTCTGCACTGCTTCTGGAGTCATGAGACATCTATTAATATGTATTCCTCTGCAGTGTATTTGATAGTTTGTTCACGGTTGTGAAGAAAACATTCTTGTTTGTTCCTGTGTGTTTCTCATTCCTTCACCTCATTCTGTCAGAAAGCAGTTGCACTTCTCATCACTTACAAGAGTACATGTGTGCTTCTTTCCCTTTGTAAGTTGTGTTTTGTTGCTTTGAGTTCATCTGTTGTGGTGGTTTTTGATTGTTGATGTGCTTTTTTTTTTTTAAATAAATTTACATTACAGTTTCTTAACTGTTTCTCAGGAAAGATGTTCTTCAGCCATTTTTTTGTCTGTTCACATGCCTGATGCTCCTTTTTTTATGTGCACTTCCTTCAAATTCATCTTTCCTTCTCTTTGACCTGTCTTTCAAATGTACTGCTTCCCTTTCTAGAGAGCTTTCTTATGTATTTCACTTACAGAGTCTCAAAATTCCCTAAATTAAGATGCAAAGATATACAGAAATCTGAAGGCAATCTGGTGTAGAATGCAGCACAATTGTTGGTGATTCTTTATGCATTTTATTTCAAAATAGGGACAGAAGAAATCTTTGTCTGGGTTCCCATAAATATGATGTCAAGAAGGAAAGGGATTGATTGTATTTTAGAGACTATTGCTTTAATCTATAAAGTTTTTTCGGAGTTGAAATTGGTAGCCTGGAATAATGCTGAGGTGTGTGTTGCATATTGTATTTTGGCAGCCACATTTTTGATATTTTCTGATGGAAGAGTGGTGCCTCTGGTATGTGGAGTAAAACAGGTTGTGGATGTTGGAAAGCCAAATACTGAAGTTCCAATTTTTTTTTTTTTAATTTGGAGAACTTAAAAGCAGGATGTTGCTATTTTAAGTAGAATTTCAGTTCCTGTCTGTTCATCTCTGTCAGTGTCTCTCTTGAACGAAAACCAAGGAGCTGATGTAAATGCAGAGAAATTGTGGGCAGAGAAATTGGATGTAAGATACAGTCTTTGTCTCTCCAGATCCTCTGAAATCTACAATTAATTTTGACTTCTGATTTCTTTAACTCTAAGAGTTTGTACCACTCAAAGCCAGGAAAGGTTCATTAGAAGATTCTTTAAGGGGATGGAGTCCAGGAACCTTTTCTTAGATGGAAAAGTAGAACTTTCCCCTTAGCCTTGGAAGAAGTGCTCCAGGTAGAAAACATTCAGTGACCACCTTATTTCTGTCATCTCTAGTTCTCTTGGTTGCATGGTTTAACCTGCCTGTTGCCTCCTGGATGCTGCAGAAACATTCTGTGCCAGCACCTGAGGAAGTTCTACTTGTCTTGAGGAGAATCTGTCTTCTTGTTGCTTCCTTGGCCACGCGCTTTGCTCTGTTCCAGACAGTACCAGTGGTGGCTGCTGGGGTGGGTGAGAGGAGGAGGTTGTCAGAAGAATAACTGATTATAAAACAATAAGGTTTATTGCCTCTGTTTGCTTGGGTTCCACACAGCTCCATCCTGCTGCTCTGTCCCCTTTCCCCCATCCTCAGTGCAGCAATGGGTTCCTCTGTCTGAGTGCTGGCTGTTGTTTGTGCCTTGGCTCTGTGTGCAGCTCGGCTGAGCATTCCCATTGATCCAGCACACAGTGGCTCAGATTCCCTCTGGAACAACGCTGTCACCAGGTCACAAGCTGTTCTGGCTCACAGTGAGAGTCAGGGATAAGCTTTCAGATGTACATCTTTGGCTTGCATCAGGTTTTGCTCTCAGGATTGTTCTTCTAAGGAGGAGCTCTGTGCAGGGTCTCCCTTTTGGAGGTTTTTTCTCATCATAAGAGTTAAAGAGGATCTATTGGAAGGAAGAGAGTGTTTTTTTCAGGTGGAGAAGACTTCTTGAGAGCTTCAACCTGCTACCAGAGTCACCTGCTCATAGAGCTGTCTTCTACTTGCAGCATAATCTCTGCTTTCTGAAAGGCTTTGCCTTGTTCAAAATCAAGATAATTTCCCAAAGGGAAAATAAAACTAAAAAATGTTAATGCAAGTGTCTCATTGCCCAGGTCTGTAATTGACACATGGGATTTTGAAAAGCACCATTAAAACAAAACAGAGCAGCTAATGCCTCTGATGTGGGTGTTTGTTCATAAAAGAAAAAAATAAAAAGTGTTAGTTTGAATTCCATTTATTGTGACATCCAGAAAACATTACCTGCAGAAACTGATTTGAGCTGAGAAAACATAGGCATTAAAGATACCATCAAAAACTTATTACTCCAGAGTTACATCCTGAAATCTAAAATTGAAATTTGAAAGTTTTTTAATGCACACAAGCTGACACATTATCTGATATAATAGTGAAGTTTATTTTCCCAAGGATTGTCTGGAACTTGTGAATTCATATAAGCAGTAAATTCCAAAACAGCTTTTTTTTTCAGTCCTATTGTTCTTACCATAGTTTGAAGGAGAATAAAAGAACCTGATGTTAAAAGAGGAGTTGCTAAGGGTCATGACCAGCAGTTTTATGAGATTTCTTTATTAATCAAGAAGATATTATATTGATAGGTGGTAAAGGTGTTCTTTTAATCACATATGTGATTAAAATCTATCTCCAACATTGCCACCCTTCTTTCCATTTTGCTCACATAATTGAGGAATTTTGGTGTTTTTAACACCTTAGGTGATTGTTAGCTTTTCTTTCAGTGTGGTGTAGAGCTTTAGTGGAGATTGCTTGATGCTGGCATGTAAGTGTATTGTACCATAGTGATGAAATGCAAATTACCCATCATCTCAGCTCTTGTACTTAGAGCTGTGAGCATGTACACACACACAGAAGTTATAGCTCTGTAATGCCCAATAGACTGTTGTATGTGAAAGCACAATAGTTGTGTCCTTTAATTTAGCTTATAAATTATGAAACTGCTGAGAAGTTCCATAGTGGGCCTGACCTTCCTTTGAATGTGAAGTTTTGTAGCTTGAAATGCTTGGGTTTATGTAAGAGGTTAGGAAGAAAAAAGCTGATTGTTTCTTTTCTCCATCCAGCCCGTCTCCTCGCTGTTGTACAGGGCACGTCTTTGTGGCAGTTTTTAATGCATCAGCTAAAACACAACACTGGTTTGTAGTCCTAGCATTTGACAGGTAGAATCAGAAAAGTTGCTGCTGGGGTAAATATTTTACAACTGCTGTCTTAAAAATTGAATTTCATTAATCTGAGGGAAAACAACTTAAGTTTGAAATTGTGATAAGACACTGTGTCTGTCTGCAGCTGGCATCACACAGCAGAGGGCTGTAGCACAGTCTGAGGATTTTGCCTGTATCAAGCTACTGCTGCCAGCAATCTCTTCTTGCAGAAATTGCCACTTCCAAAAGCAAGAATACCTCAACAGGATGTATCTGTGCACCACTTTTCAGTCTGGTTACTTAATGTAACACCATTTTTATGAGCACTTCAAGCAAATGTGGCTAAGATGCAGAGGAGTATGTTGTATTCTCCCCATCCTCCTCCTGTGCAAAAGGGTTGCTACTTTTGGCAAAGACGTGTGGTGATAGTAACAGCTTAGGCATCTAGTGAAATCCTCCAAGCTCTTCTGAGATCATATTCATAACTGCATTCATGCTTCTAGTTTGATTTTAGTAAGATGAGGTGAATGTTGCTGGTTTAGAAGTTCAGAGTTTTAACAAATGCTAAGCATTACACAATATGAAGACTGTTGGCCACAACCTCTGCTCATCTTCCTGTGGGTTAAATGATACTGCATCATCTCTGAAAAGGTGATTGTTCCTTGTCTTTTCAATTTTTTTATTAATTTGTCTTTCCACCTCAGTACCATCCATTGGCATCTCTATTAAGTATTACCAAGGCGACTTTGGGACTAGAATACTGGGCTAGTACTTCTTAGTAATTTAACACATCCATGGCACCAACTTTTTATTTCCATGGCATCAACTTTTCTATCCTGCTTCCTTTTGATGATGATACATTAATTTGGTAGCAATTCTTATGAATTTAGCCAACTGGTAGTTTTTTAAATAGTTCTGGATGTATTTAGCTGTAATCTGTCTCCTTTTTGTTCTAAAGAAGTAACTCATATCCTTCCTATGTCCTCTCAGTTTTCTGAGAATGAGATTTAGAAACAGCAAGAGTAGAGAAGCATTACAAATAGGTTTGTATTAATATATAGTTTGTAGAATGGGACTTGTTTGCCTTAAGTTACAGTACTCTTCCCCTTTTCTGTTTTTCTCAGCAATGGGTATAATAATTTACACTCTTCAGAACTTCGAATTGTTTTTATGGACATTGGAGGAGGCAGGAACTCATGTTAAGATGATGATGTTAAGTGTTTTCCTCTGAATCTAATGTCTTCCATTTCTTCTGAATGGATCCTTGAGGGGAGGAACAATTCCACAGGTGAACAGCTCTCAAGGCAGTTTTGCCTCTGAGAAGCACTGTATAGTCACAGATTAACACAATGCACGTTGGCTGCAAACTTGACAATGTGAATTTAAAGTAGGTTTGTTTGTGCATGCCATACACTGGGAGCATCTGCTGTAGTTGAGATGCACTCTGGTTGATAGAGCCAATGGATTATAGTGAAATTAGTCTCTTTCAGTAGCAGCAAGGTGATTTGAGTAGTTTGTTGTCCAAGGCAGAAGGACCATTTTGCCTGCAGGAAAAAATTAATTAATTAGTGGAATAGAAGTGCTTCCTCTGACTGACAACCACATGAATGCCAAAGATGATCTGTACAATCTCAGTCTTTCTGAACAGTTAAGGAGACTCATCCCAATAAGATCTAACATGTATTGTTGGATCCAAAGTGGTATTAAGGGGGAATATAGATGTAACTGCTGTCACCTAGAACTACCACAGTGATCTTTCCTTGCCTACTCCATAGTTACACGTGCATGAACGTTTCTGGTGTTCAGATGTGCTTTGACATATTGCATAAAAAGTTTATATCAGAGATATGATGTGACATAATAAATTCACTTAGAGGCAACTACTATAATAGGCTTAAGAAAAAATTAAAGCCGTAATGTTTCTTAGAAATACCTACCTGAAGTTGTTTACAGCAGACTTGCTATGAGATGTGTATTTTATGTGGAAATGCCCTATGTAAATGCAAAAATACAAACACACTGACTTACTGTTGTTCTCTACCTGACTGTAAATGTGAGATTTTTTGGATGGATTATGGTCATACCAAGTGCCTTAGCTGCAATATTAAGTATTTCTTGTCCTACTGGGTGATTTCCACTCAACTGCGTGCTTGTGTGTTTTAAAAACTGGAACCAAGCATTCTCTGTGAAAACCAGAAAAATAGCTCTCTTCTTTTCCTGGAGGACATCTCAGGTGTTCTGTCAGCTGGAGTGGCTTCAGCTCTGCTGCTGCCCAAAGAGTCACACCAGGACAGCCCCAGGCCAGGTGTTCACTGTCCTGCAGATGAGGATTTGGTTGGGGCTCTCTGCCCAGCTCTGTTTCTGTGCCTGTGTGCACATGTGAATTCACACCACGGGCCTTTCCCTCCAGGGCTTCCCATCTGTCCCAAGTGCTCTGTGTGCCGTGGTGTCCCCAGGGTGCAGCTCCTGGGTGAGGATTTGTGTCCTGGGGGAGGAGACTGGGACTGGGACAAGGAAAGGACCCAGGGCAATGTGATTTAGGTGGCCCCTTCTGTGGCTGCTCCACTCTTTGAGGTGAAGGTGCTATTCTAGGACTGTGACCTTTAGCTCCCTTCCATTGTTTGCAAAGGGGAAATAGGAAAATATAATGTAAACTGAAGGCTGCTGTCTAAGTGGAGGGGTTGCTGTTTGTCATGTAGCATGGATTTAACGTCTTGAAGATTAAATAGTACTGCTTTTCCTTCTGATATTGGTTTTTCCTTCCCCTACAGCTTTTCTTTTTCATGAAGCGAAATCCTTGCTTTTAGCAGGGAGTGTTATTCCTGATAGCGTTGCAAAAGAAAAATGTTAAAAATTGAGCAAAATTTGAATTATTTTTTCAAGGATATTATTGATCTTGTTTGCAGTCAAGTAGATACAAAATGTTGAAGTTATATTTTTGTCCCACCAACATGCTACAACACTAACTGCTCAAGCTTTCTAAAAATCCCAGTTGTAATTTACATTTAAGCTGTAAACTTAGTGGTATATTGTTATTCAATCACATTTTTTACGAGGCATTTCCATTTTGGTACAATGATGACTCCAAGGCCTGTTCAGTGACTCATTCCTTCATCTCATATTATTAAGTGCAATGACATTGAGACACTTGAGTCTTTATAAGCTTCAGATTATTTTGTTCTCTGGTAGAAGAGCCACATCAGACTTTATATGAATTTGTTTTCCTTCTCTTCTCTCAATCCTTTTTGTACCACAGCATCCCTCATGTGATTGGCCTGCCAGCTGCTCAGTGTTCTTAGAGGGAAGAACACAGTGGCCTTGTGATATTTGATCTTCAGACCTTCTGGCCCTCCAGGTCTAGTTTAGGAAACCAGCATTATTGAATGTAATGTAGTTTGGGTTTTGGTTGGGACTTTTTTGTTATGGGTTTTTTTGTTGTTGTTTGTTTTTTTCCTTTTCTTGTTATTTTTCCTTTTTTTTGTTGCTGTTTCTTTGGGTGTGTTTTTTTGTTTTGGGTTTTTTTGTTGTTTTTTTGTTGTTGGTTTGGGGGTTTGGTTTTTTTTTAATAAGTTGAGATTGTAAGTCAGTTGTGCTCTGCTCTTTGGTCTTATAAATGATATTGGTTTTTTCTCTCCTAAGGGTTTTATTGCAACCTGTCATATAGCAAAAATAATGTGGGTTTTTTTTTAAGTATGCCCATAAGCTCTGAAAGTGTTCTAGGCTCACCAGTTTGTACCCAGGCATCTTAGATATAACAGCACATGGAATTCAGTGGTCAGATTTTTAACCTGTTATAAGCTGTTATCTTTATGCAAAAGAGTGATGCACTCTCTCTGAGGAAATGTAACTTGAATTTTAACTGAAAGCTTGAATGCAGAATATTTGCAGGTAGTCTGTCTGGTTTCTGTTCTGGTTTTTTTTTTTTGGTAAGCCAATGCAACAGGAGTGCTTATCCTTCATATAAAGCTGAGTGACTTGGAAAAGTGAAAACATAAAACTTGCAGCTCTTAACTCCTTGACTGCCATGACTAAATGTATTTACTCACTTTAGTGTCTACATTTGAGTGTGAAAGCAGGCTGCTGCAGAAGGTGGTGTTGCCATATGCCTGCTGTTACTTTGGTGAAATAGTGCCAAAGAGGTTAATAACATTTCCATTGTGCCTACACACTTCAGATGTCTCACAAGAAACTGATTTAATAACATAGTTTTTGTTGCACAGTAGCAAATCTCTGTTTCTTTTCTTTATTATTTATTGCTTGGAAAGGCACTGTACAGTAACTGAAAATAGAATAAACTGAGACATTTCTGTCTTCAAGTACTGGTAGCATTATTAAAGAAATTCTGACTAGGTCAGTTTAAGAGATTAGATTTTATTTGTAATTTAAAATGTGGCAAGGAAGCAAACTAAACAATTGGAAAAATATTTGTAACATTATCAATAAAATCATTTCACCTGCATATGCAAGACTAATTAGGGGAATGAATGGTAGGACTAGTTAAACTTTTAATCAACAGGCTTTTCTCTAATATGCTATTTAAGAACACAATTGTCAGGTTACATTTCAATGCCTGGTTCATATCATTAGCAATTCAAATTGTGTATTTTAAATCCAAACTACTAAGCATCAAATTAAAAAAAATCTTTGTCCCTGACATTTCAGTAATGAGTCGTACTGTGCCAGTCTCCAGCCAGGCTCTTAATAACTAGCTTTGATTCTATTCATGAGTTTTTATGTTACAATTTGGATTGATGGTAATAAAAGACTAGGAATAGCTGATTTTGTTGGCATGAGAATAAATGTTCTCCTTGTAGATCAAACTAACTTGAATAGCTTTTGCTATTGGATTTCATTCCTAATGACAAAATGCCTTTTTCTAACAGAAAGAGTCTAGTAGCTAGAGTTTGCAGGCTGGGGCAGGTTTTACTTTCAGGCATCATGAGACAATATTTTGAAGAAAATTTCTCTAAAAAGAGAAACCAGATCTGCCTGTCCCAATTTTGCCTTTTTTTTCCCCTTGGCTTAAAAGGGATTTGAATTTTGGCAGTTAATGAAACAATCTGTTTACCTTGGCAGAGCTGGGCCTAAGACCAACCTTTGTTGGTTAACATACAAAATTAGCTTGTGCTCACTGTCCATGGAGTGTTTTCTCATATCATGAATCATTGTGCAAACTGGGACACAGTTTTAGTCCAGTTCCTGAGAAGAAATCTAACATAGCATTTCAGGAATCAGGTATGCTCTACTTACAGATGTGAAGCTCTGATTTGCTTTTTCATAACAAACCTGGATCATTGTTGTGTCTGATATCAATCCAGCTTCCAAAGTCTTAAGTTTCACCTCAAAAGAAGCAAAAAAGATTAAGTTTGACTGGCAGAATGAATCTTTCAAAATGCAGTTTGAGGAGGTGCTGTGGTTTAGCATGCTTTAGAAAATGAGTTTGATTTAAAAACAGCAACTGCAAGAACCTATAAATTGTAGAGCACTTTTGGCTGTCATACACTCTTCAAACTTCAGTACTGTGATAAACGAGAATTTTGAGTGATCTCAAAAGTACCTTCCCATCAGTTTGTCACAATTCTGCACATTTGTTAGGTGTACTCTTATTTCTCTTTCCAAACTTTGCTTTTGGTTTCCTTTGAAGAGTTTATAAACATCTTGATTGTGTGGTCCTATTTTGGTGATTCATATGTCTCTGACAGCTTACACACACTTATGTTACAGTAATCAAATTCTCTGAGAGGAGGCAGCTTTTAAAAATATTTATATGTGTTTTTTAATAAGTGGAAACTTTTATAGACAGAGAAAAGCCTGAACAGTAAAGGGTTGGGGTTTTCTGTTTGTTTAAATAAACCATCAGTAAAACAAAAGTGATTGAACATCTGCAGCTGTCTGTATGTGAATCAGTGCAAGCCAGACAAACTTCAGGGAGTTGACTCCAGTGCCTGCAGCCTACCCAAGCCACTGTAGAGTCAGGTCCACCTTTTGGTGCCTCAGCTTAAGAGAGAGAACATCATAAGAAAACTGTCAATAATCTTGTAATTTTTGCAGCCTTCTTAAGGGAAAACTGCAAGAACAGCAACAGATTCTAGAACTCTTGAAAAATATGGCACTTAGAGAGTGGGAGAGTTGTTTGTCTTCCTTCAGTATGTCTTGCTGCAGTCTGAATGTTGAGGAGTGTTTGAAGAATCAGTAGTTGGAGCCAGCCTGAATCCCTGCTGCATTGCCATCTCCCCCTTTTGCTCTCTTCCCACCTCTTAGCTGCTCAGGAAGAGCAGAGCAGTGTGTAATTCACTCACTGCAAAATCAGAATAGGATTTTAGAGCTGCCTAAGGAGGGAGGAGAAATGACTTGACAAACACAAAAAGCTTTGAATCCTGAATGTAAGTACATCCTAATAGGCTACTTAAAAATGAAGATACAGGACCTTGCTTTCAAAAGATCTTTCCTGGGGTTCAACCAAACTGGAAATACCCTACTAAGCAGTCTAAATTTTGCCTTTTTTTGAGCCACAGTGCTGTTCTGTGGAGATAAAAGTTTTCATTGATGTATGTACCTTGATGCCCCTGCTTGAATCCAGTAGTCTTTGGGGAGCTATTGTGTAAATACAGCTTCTGATCCAAATGCACTGGTTGGTCTGGGGTAAAGTGTATGTATCTCTATATATATAGATAATATTGTTGCTAATTTAGGGACTTTTGTTTATATATTAGAAATATATGTAAAAATGTGTTAGTTGATTGAATTCAGAGAGGGTTGGGCTTTCCAGATCTTCAGGTCCCTAAGGTTTCAAGAGCCCAAACCCACAACTTTACTGAATAAAGAGCAGATGGAATCTGTGCTGCTTGGGGTGAGTTTAGAGACTCCCAAAATGGCAAGCCTGAAAACCTGAGATTTATAACTTCTGATGCCTGGAGGAAGGCTCCTGCTCCACCTCAAGATCTGCAATTAGAGAGTAGATTCAATGCTTTTGTAGGTGATGGGGGTATGGAAGCTCAGTCCAGTGAAGCACCCAAGCTGGTAAATCTGAGCCATGCAGAAGTAGCAGGAGAAAGTGGGAAGTGGTAACAGTAGGGAAATTCCCTGCTGCGAGTGTTGGAGATTCCCATCTGCTGACCTGACCTGTCATCTAGAGAGGCTTGTTGCCTGGCAGGATTGGGAGCACTGTGGTAAGACTGCCAAAGCTAGTCTGGCTTCAGGCTGCTACTCCCTGCTGCTCTCCCATGAAGGTTTCAATGATACTGCCTGAAGGGATCTGAAATTATCAGCTGTGACTGGGGTGATGACCAAGAGTGTGGGAGCCTGGGTGGATTCTCCTTGATCCTTTGGGTGAGAGCAAAGTGCATTTGGGTGAGTGGAGAGATCCTGTGGGTAAGCTGGTTGCAGAGTTGGTATCAGCAGCAGAATTCTAGTTTTATGATAATGAGAGTCTTTTTGAGGATTGCTTGGGAAAGATGGGATTCACCTGACTAGGGCAAAAGCATCTCTGCTAACTATTTTATGAGTGAACCAGGTTGGCAAAGAGAATGTGATGCAAACAATGAGGACCTTGTAATCAAAAAAATCAGGACCGAAGGGGGGCTTTCCCAAGCATACCCATATAAACAAGGAAATGCTTTTCAGAATTACAGGGAAAACTGTTACTCTTTCTGGGAATTCAGCGTGGCTGGTTGCCTCTCTGAAATGTCTGTGTTCTCATGCAGACAGCATGGAATGCAAAGAGGAATTACAGGTCTGTGTGCAGCTTCATTGGGATATGATGGGATAGCTCATATTCAATCACTCTGATATTTACTGGATTGATAGTGTACTTGTTTATGTACTGGGTTGGGTGTGAGCAGTTCATAAGGTTTCTGGATCCACTGGATCTCATACCTGCAAGCAAAGAACTGTTTGGGGATGTGAAGGCTGAGAGCAGCCTTGGCAGCACTGACTGGGAGATTCTGAAATTCAGGATCCAGAGAGGAGGGGAGGATAGGCAGAAAACAGGTTTGCAACTCTGGACTTGAAGAGGAAAGACTTTGGCCTGTTCAGGACTCTGAAACCAATAGGAAAGTCCAGGGCAAGTGGAAGTGAATCAGTTTAGGGAATATTTAAACAAACTAGTCATGTGCAAAGCCATAGCCCTGGTGTGATATATCCTGAGGGAGCTAACTGATATTGAGAAGTCCCTCTTGATGGTCTTCAAAAAGTCACAGTGATTAGGAGAAGTTTATTAAAACCAGAAGAATGTACCTCCTGTCTTCAGGAAGAGCAAGAAGCCTCATTTTTTGGTGAAAACTATGAGCTGGTCAGTCCCATGTCAACTGTTGAAAGATGATGGAACAAATAATCCTAGAGGCCCTTTCCAAACACATGAAGGAGAAGAAGCTGGTGGGAGTAGTCAGTGTGGATGTATGAAATTGAAATCATGTCTTAACAATCTCTTAGTCCTCTACCATAAGATCTCTGACTTGCTGGAGTGAATGCTGTTTCTGTTGACTTGAGCAAAGCTTTTGTCAGCGTCTCCCATAACTTGACCAACTGATGGGGTGCAGTAGAGGTGAGTGATAAAAACTGTCTGAAATGGGAGGCTCAGAGGGCAGCACGAGGTGCAGCTGCAGGCTGGTGACTGGCAGTGGTGCCTCAGGGGTGGGTAATGGGGCTGATGCTGCTCAGTGTGTGCACCAGTGACCAGGAGGATGGGGCAGAGACGACTCTGAGCTGCAAAAGGGGCGAGTGTTTGACTCCACAGAGGGTCGTGCTGCCATTTGTAGAGGGCTCAAGAGGCTGGAGAGATGGGCTGACAGGATGCTCGTGAGCAGAGAGAAATGCCAAATCCTGGAACTGGAGAGGAATAAGCCCAGGCCCGAGTCCAGGCTGTGCCTGAGTGTCTGGAAAGCAGCTTTGTGGAGAAGGGCCCAGGGATCCTGGTGGGATGGAGCAGAGCATGAGGCAGCAGCGTGTGCTTGTGGCAGGGCAGCTGCTGGCTCCCTGGGCTGTTTTAGGCAGAGTGCTGTGAGCAGGAGGAGAGATGTGATCCTTCTCCCCTTCTCCTTTCTGGTGAGGCATCTTTGGAGTTCTGTGTCCTGTTGTGGTTTCTGGAGTCCAAGAGAGAGCTGGAGAGAGCGGAGTGAGTCCTGTGCAGGGCCATGAAGGTGGCTGGGGCATTGGAGCCTGTGAGCTCTGGGGAGAGTCTGAAAGAGATGGGACTGTTCAGTCTGGAGAAGAGAAGGCTCAGGCTGATGTTATCGATGTATCTGAATGCATTTTTAATCTTAAGGCTTTAAGACACTGGAATTTCCATCATTTGAGATACTCAAAACTTGGCTGCATTGCATATGCATTGCATAAACCCTGAGCAATCTGTGCTTTAGCTGTTTCTGCATTGAATATGGGATTGGTCTACACAGGTGCCTTCCAACCTCAAAACTGTGATTTAGGCAGTGGTTAGTAGTTTGTACTGCACGTGCAAGTTGATAATAAATGAAGTACCATTTGGGGCTATCCTGGACCTTGTTCTGTCTAACATCTTTATTGAGTATTGGAGAAGGCAATGGTGTGCCCTCTCCTCATATTTGTGATTTGTTCCAAATTGAAGGAACAGTTCATGTGTTAAAGAGTGAAGGGACCTGAATCTAGAGGATCTCTGATTGTCTAGCTTGGAGAAGAGAAATTGGGAGTTCCTGATAGCAGCCTTACAAAGCTCACAAGTAGGTTATCAAGCAGATGGAGTTACTGCACAGCAGTGCACAGTGGGCCAGCAAGACCAATGGGTGAAAACTGATACAAGAAAGGCTCCAATAGATTGTAGAGAGAAAACCTTTTTCCCAGTCAAGCAGTGGAGCAGATTCTCCTGTGTGCCCTACCTGCCTCTGTAGGAGGAGGTTGGAGGATTTCAAGACCCATGTGGGCAAAAGCCATGAGTAACCTGATTAGACCTCAGAGCTGCTCCTGCTTTGAGCAGAAAGCTGAACTAGAGATGTGAATTCCCTCTCAGCCTGAATGACTCTGATTTTTCAGTTAAGTTTCACTGATAAATTTTTCATGTTCTGTTTGCATGTCTACTTATGTGTGGTGCCACTTTTTCTCTTCTGCTGTTCATTATGTAGTTTAGCAGGCCTCTTGTAAACGGGTTTTATAATGGTTTTTGACTTCACAGAAGAAGTAATGGAGGAATATTTTAAGCCATAAACTTGTGGCTGGTATGTATCCAAAAGTCAGAACACTACTTTAGCTATGACTTGCAGGCTCTGGAGGAGGGATGGAGATATTCAGCATTGTGACTGTGTGACATTTTGGGGGTGGAAATAAGTAACTCTGCTTTCCTGTCAGCTTAATTCAGTTTAGTATGCAGGGTTTGTTATTCAGGCAGAACCTTTTTGCTGCCTGTGGTGCAATGGTTGGCTTTGCTTTGTGAGCTGGTATTGCCTGTTTGCAGGCTAGAGCTTGCAGGGTTTACATGACACATCATTTGTGCAGAAAGCTGATGCCTGTTACTAGTTCTCACTTTGCTGTTTCAATGGTCAAAGTGCTAAATGTTTGGTGGAAATCTTGGGATGAGCTTTTCCACTGAAGAAAACAGGAATAAGGTTTACAGATATGGCTGTCCTAGACCTCACCACTCTGCCCAGTAAATGTTTGAAGAACCACTAAATAGAACTATGGCTTCTATTTTGAGTACTCCAGGTGTAATTTTTTTGATTTTCTGAAGAATTTTTTCTGTCTTTATGTCTTTCTTAATTCTCTGCAGAGACTTTCTTGTGTGCATGGTTTCAAGATGTAAGGAGACCTCTTGGGAAAAGGCAGACATACCATGCAAGCTTATAATGCAGCTCTGATAACAGATATTCAGAGCAGTAGGAGTATTTAACCCTAGTTCTTTGATGCATAATCACAAGTGAAAGTAAATCACCTCTCTTTGATGAAACCTTGTGAGGGCATGTTCATGCATCAAAGCTTTGCATTTCTATATAAACAACAGTGAAAGTCATCATGATGAAAAAATTTCTTGTTAGATAATTTTTAGGTTGATAGTGATGTATTAGCAAGGTAGTTGCAGTGGCTTGGGATGTTTATGAATTTGAGAACCTTTCCATATTTATTTCCATATAAAATAAAATGCTTTGAAAGGTGAACAAAAGGTAAAATTTTGTCCAAGAAATAATGGTAAACTTTGTAATGCTGCCAGAATAAATATTGCTGAAGCATCACAAATTGATTTCATTTAAGAAATAAAGAAAAATGAATGTTACCTTAACCACGATGAGCTTTCTTGTGTGTTTTTTCACTTTGGCCTCTCTTGTAGCAGTTACCCACAGAATATTACCATTACATGTTGCCTCTTTGATGTACTCTCTTGGTTAAGCTGAATATATTGCTTTCACTGAGAATATATGATTGAATTGGAGTTTTCTTATGCCTTTGAAAGGCAGGAAAATTTAAATGTAATCAATAATTGTGCATATGTGTGTTTCTCTTTTAGTGGAGGCGATAGTGGAGTTTGACTACAAAGCTCAACACGATGATGAGCTGACAATCACTGTAGGTGACATAATCACCAATATCAAGAAAGATGAAGGAGGCTGGTGGGAAGGACAGCTCAAAGGCAGAAGAGGTTTGTTCCCTGACAACTTTGTAAGAGTGAGTACAAAGTGGAACTGTTCTTGTGTTGTGTGTATAAGCTTCATGTACTTTGCTGCTCTGGCTAAATATCAGCCTTTATATAATAATATCTCCTATATCCAAAACCATAATATATTGCATATACACATATATTGTATATATACAATATATTGCATATATATAATTCAATGTTCTATTCAATGTTGCAAAGAAAAGATTGCTTTCTTTACAAAGACAGTATGAAAATAAAAGAATTTCATTGAAAATATTTGACTTCATTGTCTGAGAACAAAGTGGTTATTCTAAAACAACTTATAGACCATTGCATTTTAAGTATTTTGTCTTCTCTGTAACAGATTCTGCTTTTCTAGAATGTTTTCTTACATTTTATGGAAGCTTTTTTAATGAATATTTATTCCGGGCTAAACTACTTGAGAATAATTAGTTTCTTCCATACAGTTGCCTATAAAAACTTTTTAAAAAACCATTAATTTGTATTCACTTAATATACCAAATAACTTGCAGTAATTCTTGTTTTGGGACAACCATTCAGAGGTTTAGAAAGAAATTCCTTTTTTTACTGGGCATCTGTGTTTGTACACATGTCTGCACATATGAAGCCAGCTATTAGTACCTCTGGGCCTCCTTGATTTGTCATTGTAGACCTAGGCTGTTAATTTCCATAAATCTCCATAAATCTGGCTCTCCGCTATGGAAAAGAGACTAAGAGCTACAATAAATTACATAAATAGATTTTATGTTAATCTTTTAGTACAGCTTCCGAGGAGCTTTGGTTCTTTCCCTTCTCTAAGGGTAGAAGAGTCTTTTTTGTGTTTTTTTTTTTTAACTTCTAACTGTGTAAGCCTGTTGTGTGTTTAGACATATGGACAAAATGAAATAATTTCATTTTGCTTCCTCAGTGCTGCATATGTGGAGGTAGCTGGGGGAAGTGGTCTGGTTGTGAGTTTAGTAGGGATGTGGGGGTGGACACAGGAGCCTCAGGTGTTTCTGTGGGGGTGAACCCACACCCTGATCCTTGCTCCTGTCATTGGCAAGAAGAAAGAGCAGCTCTGTGTGTGTCAGGCAGGAAAAATTAGGAGCAAGCCAGGGCCTCAATGAGATGAAAGGGCATGGTGGAGAACAATAAGTAATCTGGTTTTTGCTTATCTCTGAAAATACACACTTTGAGCTGGGGAAAGAAACTTTTGGTATTCATTGTGTATTGGTAATATTTTTCTGCTTGAACTCTGGTGAACTGAACTGTGGGACAAATGCAGACTTCCTCTAGGCTTTTTTCTGGCTGATATTTTAAATCTGCTGCTGATTTTAGGAAGTGTTGGATTTAGTGTTCTAAACAAATGCAGCCTATGAATGTCTGTTATGGGAATATAATAATCCAAAGATTAGCAAGTTGACACCATTAGTACCTAATTTTAAGGCCTCTTCTTTCCAAAATGACTTCAAACTGTGGCATCCTGTCACATAATTGAAATATGAATAGCTTTTTCTCAATAGAAAGTTCTAAAACAAGAGTAAATGGCTTAGATTTTGCCTTCTCATGAAATACCACTCCCTGCTCTTTCCTTCCTGCCTTTTTTTTTTTTTTTAATCGGCATCCAGGACTCTTTTCTAAACAACTAAAAACCACACTGTGTTCAAGCTGAGAATGAGGAAGAATTTAAAGTCAAAGATGTTTTTTGTAGCCAAGCATTTTCTTGCTAAACGAGGTAAGATGGAGTAGAACACACTTATCTAAAGTAGAGTTAGTTTTTGAATCTCTTGAGTGAAAACCTTCATTTTTCTTGTTTTTCTTGTCTAAATCTCCTATATGGAGCACTATAAAAAAAAATCAGTCCCATTAGAAAGTTTTTTAAGCATAATCACTCTGCCCAGTAAGATTATAAGTAATTTTTAACTTTCTCTTGATTATGGAAAATTTTTAATAAGGGAATGCAGTGTTGGGCTCACCAGCATTCAGTTCATGCCCCATTGGCAAAGTGTGTGTCAACAGAGTAATTGAGAAGCAGGCAAAAAGGAGTGCTACAGACAAGTAGTGGGCTTGAAAATTCCTATTTCTTATCAAAATTGGTTCTAAGCGAGGTTGATAAAGTTATTCCAAAATTAAAAACGACAAATTAAATTCTTGAGGTACTTTGCGTTCTACCTTCAAGAGGTAGGAATAATTTCTTATGGAGGAAAGCTTTTCCCTCCTGTGATTTTATTTTCTTTTGAATAAATTCATGATAATGTTCCAAATAAACTGTTGGGGTTTGCAAAAATTGAATGTTTGGGCTGAAATGAAACCATGGAATTAACACTGTAAAGAGTATTGAATGGTTCCTGTTAACATTTCTGCACAGATTCTGGAAGTCAAGTTTGGAAGAAATGAAGTAGAAATCAGAAATGGAAAAATTAGGGAAATGCAATATATTGGAATTTTATGAAAAGGCATTCATTTGAAGCATTACTTAAGAAATAAATCCCCCATATTTTTCAAGGGAATGTGCAAAAGACTTTTAGAGTTGCCTGTAGTAAAAGCATGTTTAAATTTCTTAAAATAGTTGGAATTTAGGAGACCTTTGAAGAGGAGTTGCCTGAAGACAGATGTGAGACAGAAAGAGGAAAGGGGAGGTAGCAATGATATACGTGAAGTACATACGCAGTTACTTTTTATCAAGGGACTTTTTCTACGAAGTTGTAGCAGAAGTGCTTCCTGTTCTTGAGTCTACAAAACAACTGCTTTGAATTTTTTTTATATTTATACATATAGTGACGAAAAAGACGGATTCATACCCTTCTTATACTCTGAAATTCAATATGCAAGGCATAACAGAAAAGGTATTTAAAATTTGTTTTCTATTTCTGTTTTCATTGCCTAGTAGTCTGCAGCTACAGCCACTCAGAAGATTTAGAGGAAGAAATTTATTTAAATATGAGAAAAATCTTCAGGCTCTCTTTAAGATCTAACTTACCTCTGTCAACACTTGGTGATACCTAATTTTGTTAGAGATACTGGTGCTGAATGTATCGTAAGGAATGTATGAAAGTGTGTCTGGTTGTTGTCCTCTGTTTTCTTTCAATTTTTCAGGCAGATAAATAGAAGTACAAATGGAGAATTATGTACTGTTCCTGGTGTCTGTTTTAATTTTGAGTTAGGCAGCTGAGAGAGGAGGAATCAGGTGTGATTGCAGTGTTGTTCATTTATATGATATAAAGTTGATTTTCAATGTCTTTCTAGCTTGAAAACTTCAACTTGAAATCCATGCTCTGCAGTGAAAAAGTGTGTTCATAAGTGTGATGGCATCTGAGACAGATAGATTTTGCTGATAGCAGAAGCGGATGTAGAAAGCAGGAAATTGCTGCAGAGCCATGCTTGCTGGCTTTAATTTTCAAAGTCAATTCAATGTGGGCTTGAGTAGTGTTATACTGGTAAACTGAATCTGCTGCATGTAACAGCCTGAAAGCTTCTCTGTACTCCAGAGGAGTTGCCAATATTACTAGCAGAATTGGAGAGGTAAATTTATCTCAAACAGGAAGTGTAGTGTAGTTTGAAATTGTATTCTACAGCTTGTGTTTTAGGATCAGTGAAACAGGGCAGGGATTTGTGTAATTCTAGTGATGCCTTGGGTCAGAAAAGCAATCTGGATTTCTTGTTATGCAAGCAGAATACAATCTTTAAATAGTATACATTAGTTGTAGGATGTCAAAGATGTTCATGCTGAGTCATAGGTACATGTTGCTTGTCATTTAATTTTCTTCTCTGTATGGTGTGTTTGTTTTTATCATAACCAGCCAGAGGTTGTGGGGGGACTGCGAGTGAGTTCTTGCTGGGACTCTTGTGCTTGTTACACATCCCTCCCAATCTCTGTTCATGCTTTCATAAAACTTCTCATAAAATATAAAAAGGTCCTGTGCACATGCAGGGGCTCTTTGCAGCTGAAGTTTGGTTCCTGGGCAGGAAAAGAGAATATTTCCCATATCTGAGAACACCTTGGTTCCTGCAGTGTTTTCTGCTTCTCCAGCTGCTGCTTGGTACCTGCCAGGGCTGACCAGCTCCTGTTGTCCTTCCCTGCTTCTTTGCCACAGCCTTTTGCAATCTCTGGCACCTCTGTGACTTCCTGCCTTTGCTCTGGGGTTTGAAGGTTCTTAGGGCCTTCTCTGCTCTACTCAGCAGTCTGGGAGTAATGGAATTAAGTAATGTCTGGGTCAGCTTTGCCTTAGTAGCCACTTGTTGTGGGTTCAGTCCCCATACAGGTCATTCACTTAAGAGTTGGACCTTGTGTGTCCCTTCCAACACAGAATATTCCATGATTCTGGGAAAACTGTGGCATTAGCACAGGCACTGATGTTACATGCAGACTAGGGAAATTATTTCTGTCTGTACCTGAAAAGATAACTTGCTTTATGGGTCAGTGAATTGTTATGATGGGGTACTTTTGAATTGGTTTTTTGGTTGGTTTATGGTTTTTTTTTACACACTTGGCAGGAATTTGCAACTCAATTAATGAGCTTTTTATTTTGTTGTTTTTGGAGATCTTACTAGAACACTATCTACATATTTGTTTTCAGGAATTGTTTTAGATCGTGGGATCCTAACTGAATGAAAGTCAGGAGTACTAGCTTCTTTTTCCAAGTTTTGGGTATAGCTATTAAACTTATTATACTTATGGTGAAATGTAAGAGAATATAATAATGTGAAAATGTTGTCTCAGAGGTTTTGTTCCTGTCAACAGCAATCAAGATTTTGTGAGGAGAAATGCAGCATCACAGGCTGTTATTACTTATTATTGCTGCTGTTATTAGTCTTACAATGGTGAAAGCAAAACTAATAAGACAAAAATCTTTCTCCCTCTTCCATCCCATCTCCTCACAAAGACACAGACTGACCAGGATTGTCTTGTGCCAGTCTGTGGCTTGGCTGTGTTCATGAGGAATGGAGCACAGGGCAGGGGCAGCGCTCTGGGCTGCCCGGGATGCCCAGGGCGTGGTGACAAACCATGTCCAACCATTCCCTGTTCATCTGCATTCAGAGGAGGTGAGGGAACTCCAGGGAGGCACCTGCCCTGTGTGTTTGTCCTGGAAGGGTTTGGAGCTCCGTGGCAGTGAGGGAGGCCCTTTTCCATTGCCTTTTCCAGCCGGATGGAAGCGTGCCCTGCTCAGCGCAGCCGGCAGGATGGATCCTGTCTGCTGACCATGGGAGCACACGTGGGTTTGGCTGTCCTCCAGTGACCAGTTTGTTGGATATGTTTTGATGGCAGGCTTTGAGGGGAGGGGTTTCTCAGGGGAGTGTGGGGGTGTGGAAAAGAGGAAAAGTGGCGGTGGTTTGGGTCTGTCAGCTGTTGGATGTTTTGTGGGAATTAGCCTGTAAACATTTTATGAAGCATGTGAAAGTAAGAGGACGTGCAGCAGTCGTGGAGTGAGCACACAGTAATGTGAAGCTTCAGTGTTAAGATGTTTACTCATTGTTAGTGACTAGTACATTATATTGCAAAAAGTAACCTTCTGAAAAGACAGTGGCTTACTTGTATTTATATACTGATAGAAATTCTGCCATGGACCCACCTCCTCCCAGGGCAGGGGGATTTGAGCTAGATGATCTCTAAGGTCCGTGCCATCCTCCAACCATTCTGTGATTTTATGAAATGTATGAATTTGAAAACAAAATTTATTATTTTTCATTCTTTATGCAATGCTATTGCAGAGGTCTAAAACTATTCTTATTTAAATACATATAATACTGCTTTACTGATAGAGTTAATGTAAGCAGTATCAATTAATATACAAAGGAGACTCAATTATTTCCTCTTCTTACTCAGGTTGGTTTTTGTACCCTTAAGAAAACCTCAGTAGAGCATTCCAGTTTAAAATATGCTGTTGTTTAAATTGAAAATTACAAAAACCCTAATTTAGGCTAAAAGGAAAACAGATACCATTTTTTTCTTTTTTCCCTTCATGAAGCTCCAAGCCATGAGGACAATCTGATCAGAGATTAAAACAAGAACCCAATGTGCCATCTAGAACTTATCTTTTCTAATATATAATTTCTTTGGAGCTATAAAAATTCTTTAAGGTAGCTACAATTTATCCAGATTTTAGTTATATATTATTATTTGAAGTGTGTGTTATACAAAGAATTCTATGTGGTTTTGGCAATGACCTCTTAAAGTAGTCATAAGGATTTATAGAATTGGCAGGATTAGATGGTTCACAGCATTTCTCCAACCTAGTCCTAAAAGCTTCTGAGGTAAAGAGAAGGTATCCTAAACTTACATTGTGTCTTCCCTGTAATCAGTTTTCTTTCCTTTTTTTTTCCCCCTCTGGCAACCTTACAAGCTCCGGATGTTTTTATTTTCTCTGTAGATTGTGTGTGGGTGGATATGTTAGTAATCCATGTATTTTGGTCTGATTCATTTTCACACTTGGCCTGCCAATTGTTTCACTGTTGGAGGAGGCTGCTGTGAGAAACTCTTCTCTGTAGGTAGAATCTGTAGAGGTTCTTAGCAGTATTTGCATACAAATGTCTTGCAAACATACTTCTACAGTTTTGAATTTGAAGAGAGTATAGCTGATTTTCCCTGACAGGACAAGAAAACCTCATTAAAATTCTTAAAACACAAGCTCCTAGAAATTGAATTGCAGTTCAGTCTCACTGCTGTTTGAAGCTAACATGAGAATACTTGTCAATACTTCCACCTTCTTTGCAGTTTAATTACAAAGCCCTCAGATGGATTCCCTCAAGTTTAGGAAATACTTTTTGATTTTAATGGTTTTAATATTTGTTTGCAAAGAAGGGTATAAAACAAACAGTATTCTGAAAGCCTGTGGAGTACCTACAGCATTTAGTAATCATAATGGTGAAAGGTTGTGTTTCAGCCTTAGTTTGCCAAACAGTCCATTCACATGGAACAATACAGCCTGTACCCAGACTCCATCTACTGATTGTCTTTCAGTTTATATTACTTAAGTGTTAACAGTAAGTAAGAATGAATATGAGAACAACAGGGACATGTAGGAAAAAAAAGCTATCAGAGATTGCTGCTCTAACTGCTGCTGCCATGACTTAGTTCTGATCAAACAGTGTAATTTATTAACAGTAAATATGTGTGTGTATGTGGGGTTTGTTTAGTGGTGTTGGTTTTTAATTTATTTGGATTTTTGTTGCTGTATTTAGGGTTTATTTCTATGTACAGAAGTGCTGTTTTATTCTGAAGTATCATGTGTAGACCTTGTAACAGTTTTTATGTTTTTATAAAGTGAATATCAACTGGAATGACAAACTACTTGCATTATTGCTCTTGGAATTAGTATTCGACTAATTAGGTATCTTTGTATTCTGTTCATGTAAGTGCTGCAATTTCCTCCTAGAATCTTTTGGGAACTGTTTGGGAAGCTGATGGTGAAGACAGTCCTTAAAGGGTCCTCTATTTCCTGCTGTCACCTAATTATGTACTCTACTAGAATTTCACTGGCACTGTTAGTAAAAAGTAAAATAATATGACAGAGTATATTAGAGCAGTTTAGGTTTATGAGCAGAGAACATGTTGTTCTCTTCAGAGCTGGAAAGAGCCGAGTGTATGTAAGCCTCTTAATCCTCATTTTTTTGGCTTTGTTACAGCCATATGAAATATATCATTGTTTATATATAGACACTCTAGTTATTCAGTTACCATGGAAAAAGTCAAAGGTGCAGGTAAACGACCATCATGTAATAGGATGGGTTATTTACTCACTGACTTCAGACTTCTTCAGTGATGGATACTTAAACACCAGTGGTTGTGACGGGAGGTGCTGAGGGATGGAAGGAAAACACGTAGAGCACACACTTTAAAAAATGGCATTGCTACTTCCCACCCAGGGAGAAGGAGCAAGGCAAACCTTTCATTTTTACAGAAGGTGGTAATGACTTTTGCTTTAATTGAATTTTTTTTTTTAAATGGGAATATTGAGAGAAGTAAATGCATCACAAGTCATTCAAGAATGTGCGAAGTGTTGAGTGTTTGTATCTGGTGCTTCACAAAACCTTATTTCTTCCATTTCCCACTTGGTGAGGACTCTTTTTAAAGATTGAGTCAGTACTCATTCTTCCAGAGAGCTTGCATTTGCCTTCCCAGAGGAAATAGGTCACTATTATCAAAAGCCCTGATTAAAAACACCCTACCAACAGATACTGTCTCTAAAACAGAAACTTCTTTCATGATTTTCATGACTGCTTCAGGTTACAAGCTACTTCCATTATTTTGGCCGGTTCCTTACAACCAGCTTAGCTAAGCCTTGGTTTCCCTTTTAAACATGCTTTGCTGTGTTTAGGCTGCCTGATTTATCTGTCAGTGTTTACATATTAATCAATAACACAAACCAAATGAAAACCTCTTTTAATCCTTTTGGCTGAAAATTATTCTCTTCCTACTTGGAGCCAAGAGCATTACATCATTCAGGTTTACTTTTGTCACCTGTGTTTATCAGCTTCTTGATTGCATGAAGGATCTTTTTGGTTTTGTTTCCTCAGTCCAAGGTTCCTTATCATGGTGCCCCAGGACCTTGCCAGCAGGTGAGCTGATGCCTGTCCCAGTTCATGGTGCTGTCGTGTTGTCTGCATGGCACTACAGGGACTTGGCTCTTACAGTGTCATCAGCCATTGCCCCATGGATGCCTAATGACTGAAAATAATTTGAAATGCAAAATGATTTGAAATGCAAATCTTCATGTTTCCTTTATGCTTCCCCAATGTACTATGGCTCAATTTTATTGTGCTATCAAAATGTAACCTGTTCCTCCTTTAAAAGTCCCTCTAAGCTGACCCCAGTTATTCTCCTTCCAGAAATGGAGAAATATGGATTGGAAAATGCCTTTAATTCAGAGCTACCACATTATCTAGCTTGAATAAAAACTAGCTGAAATTCACCCACCAAAAATCTGCATACATGTCTCAATGTAGCTTTTACCAGTTTCCAGGAACTTCTGCAGCCTGTCATTCAATGTGAATTTTTTTTAGAGACTAGTCAAACTGGTGGACATCAGAGGAAAATGTTGAATAAGGAGGAGGGAGAAGAATGACTCATTAAAATGCAAAATAAAAGATCTTTCTCAAACTTTCTCAAAAGCTCTTTCTCAATCCTTTCCAGGTGTTTTCAGAAATCCATATATATATGTGTCCATGCAGTAAGCATGCATGATCTATGTGTGTTGTATGCAGAAATAAACACTGGGTCTAAAACCACAACATACAAGTTAAGGCATAGGAAATCTTTTTTAAAGGGAGTTTTATATTACAAAATAAAGGAAGGAAATTTATCCTCTTGTATCTGTTAATTCAATGTTTTTTACTCCACTAAGCAATTGTATAAGGATGGGTTTTTTTCTATATGAGAATTTGCATGAGGAAACATCATGTGTTGCTCGCCCTTTTGAACCCTGGTGACACTGTAATATTGGCCCTATTTCTTTTTGCTGGGATTTTTACCTTTGCATTGTTTCCTTAGTGAACATTCAGATATTTAGAAAAGGGTACTTTTTGTTTGGTCTCTTTGAGTATGCTTTATTCCCATAAAGTTTTCTTTAAGGCTCACATGTTTCCATTAGAATCTGCCCTTCCCTTCCCACTTTCCCACCCCACAGCTTCTGTGTGGGTTTTATTTTCTCATGAGGCTGAAACTGGGCATGCAAGTTCCAGGGATGAAGGACTCCTTCAGGGCTTCCTTGCTCATGCCTGGAGTTACTTGTAATGTGCTGGTAACCTGCCTCTCCAATCTCTGTACCATGTCCTGCTGTCAAATCACAGCTCCATGGCACTGAGCACTGTACAGAGTGAGAGAAAATATTAATTACAGCTGTGTTAGAGAGAGGTTTTTATTTGAAGACTGTTGTATTAGTGGAGGCTTTCTCAGTCACGCTTTTGAGCCTATCTGTACTAAAATGAGATTCTCAAGTCCAAGAATGTATCTGGAAGGACAGACAGGGAGATGGGATTTGAGTTTCGACAACCAGCAGCACCAGCATTTGCTAATGAGTGCTAACAGATGTATTTGTTTTCTACTGATGTTTTCAGACATTCATATAGTGAAAACAGGATTTACAGGGAGAGGCTAAATTACTATCTCTTACTAGATTGCGTTGTTGGAAAAAATGACTGGGCTCCCACACTCAGTATCCCCTCATCAGATCTGGCAACAAGCAAAGAAATTAAAGATAAATACTGGCAACAAGCAATTGTTTTCAGTTAAAGTCAATTAATATTAACTGGTTAGACTGCTTAAGAGAAAAGGGAAGTTTGCATCAATGGAGCATGATGTGGAGTAGCAGGGGGAGAGGTGATCTTGAAATGGCATTTTTGATGTCCTGCCATTATGGTGATGCTACCATTTTATTGAACTTCATCTCAAAATAGTAAGATTTTGCATTCCTGTTGCTGTCAGGGAAATGCATGTAAAGAGGACTTGTGAAAAGGTGTCACATGTAATGATTCAGTGACAATACAGAGTGATTCACTACAAGTGCTTTTCTAGGCATGCAAAAAAAAATTATGCCAATGTAATTGTCTGGTGAAGATCCTTTGGTAGCACTAACAGAGCACCTTGATTTTTTTGATGTTAACAGTGGCCACTTGAAATCTTTTTTTTCTTTTTCCTGTATGTGTGTGCCTTTCGATGAAGAGCAAAAACTAAGATAATACAAAACCAAATTATTCTTTGTGAACATTATGGATGAGCAGCCTCACTCGTGATAGGGACTTGCACCTCCTGCTCTGGTGTCTTCCATGGTTATAAGGGTGTTAATGCAGCAGCTCTACAGCATAGCTTTGTTTTGGGGCCATCTAATAAAACCCTGCACAGCAAACAGGCTGTACCAGCGAAAGCTCAATCAGCCAAACCAGTTCTGCTGCCTTAAGTCAGTGCAGGGGCCTCTGTTGCTTCAGTTGCTAATCGCCTTCTAGTCTTCCTGCTTCAGCTGTACTGGCAGAAGGTTGAAAATTGGTATCATTTTAGGAAATTCCACTTTGGTAGTTTAAAATATATAGCATATTTTTGCATTTTAGTATTTTCCTTTTTTTCTTCCCCCCTTCTCCTTTTGTATCTTTCTTTTTCCTTCTCTCCAAGGAGTTTACAGCTATGCCTCTTAGTTATGTGTACCTGCTCTTGGATGCAGAGATTTAGCACCTGCCTCTCTTGGAAGAAAGGAGTTTAAGGTTTGAATTCTGTGACTGGAAGAGAATAGTTAATATTGAGATTTTAGTCTCATGTGAAAGGGCTAGAATGAATAATGGAAGCTGTGCAAGATACTCAGACAGCATTTAATATCCAAATAAGTACTGATTTTTCATAAAACATTAGCATTAACTTCTGGTTTTGTATTCAACCATTATCAGATGAGACAACTGGAAAGGAGTGATTGAATAGTTTCTCTAGCATTTTTTTAAGTGAAAAGGTTACCTCCAGGGTACCAGGAAAAGCTTCTTTAAGATGAACCCATAGTAAGCTAACTTCACTGTACAGATCATCACAGGAAATGCAGCTAAAGCACCAAATTACATTGTTTGAAATGTTAGTGAAACATTTTTGTGCACTGCAGAAAACGTAGCAATGCTAGCACAAAATCAAAGTTGTGTTCAGTGGTGAGTTGCCTTGCCAGCTCCTCTGTGCTGGGTGCACAAAACCAAAACAGCAGAGGGAAAAGCTGTACAGTTTGTATTGTGTTAGATTGCTTCCATGCTATTGGTAACTATGGTGTGACTAAGCAAAGCTTGAAGAAGCACAAGTTTGATCAGGAAATAAAAATTATAAATAGGAAATAATTGAAAAATGAGCACGGGACAAACCATGTAAATTCAGGCATCTCTGAAAAAGCAGTGCTCTAATAGCTCTCCACAGGAAAGCTAGATTCTTTATTTATATAATATATGGTAATTTTTTTTTTTATTGTAGCTGCCAGATTGTATATATGTTCTAAAAGTTACATTTTAATCTCAAAGGTGGTGTTTTAGTTAATCATGGCTGTATAACAATGAAAGTTAGAATTGCTTGAATAGTTGTCTTTCTTGGCTTCATTTCTTATCTTTGAGCTCACATGAATGGTTGGTCTGTGTTACAATTGACTACAGAAGTATGGATAACTTTATTTGTATTGTTTTGGGTTTGGGAGACCTTTTTTTGTTCTGTGAAATGTCATTCAGTAACTCTAGATCATATTTGCTTCCCCTGTGTAAAGCATTCTAAAGCATTCTCTCCTCTCTAAATCATTCCTGCAATCCAGCCTGATATCTGAGAAACAAATGTTATTTTCATTCATATATCATAAAGGTAGTGTAGACAGATCTACTACAATGCCTCATCCAGAAGAAAATCTCAGAGGAGACTAAATTGAGACAGAAAATTGATTTTCTCAGAAAGAACCTTGGAGGAGGCTCCTAGGGAGTAGCAGAAAGTAAAAGTCGATCATCTTTTCAAGAAGGAAAAGAAGGAGAATTTGGGGAACTCAAGGCTCATGTTTACCTCCTGGAGGTCATTTCCAAACACATGAAGGAGAAGAAGCTGATGGGAGTAGTCAGTGTGGATGTATGAAATTGAAATCATGTCTTAACAATCTCTTAGTCCTCTACCACAAGATCTCTGACTTGGTGGAGTGAATGTTGTTTCTGGTGACTTGAGCAAAGCTTTTGTCAGTGTGTCCCATAACTTGACCAACTGATGGGGTGCAGTAGAGGTGAGTGATAAAAACTGTCTGAAATGGGAGGCTCAGAGGGCAGCACGAGGTGCAGCTGCAGGCTGGTGACTGGCAGTGGTGCCTCAGGGGTGGGTAATGGGGCTGATGCTGCTCAGTGTGCACCAGTGACCAGGAGGATGGGGCAGAGAGGACTCTGAGCTGCAAAAGGGGCGAGTGTTTGACTCCACAGAGGGTCGTGCTGCCATTTGTAGAGGGCTCAAGAGGCTGGAGAGATGGGCTGACAGGATGCTCATGAGCAGAGGGAAATGCCAAATGCTGGAGCTGGAGAGGAATAAGCCCAGGCCCGAGTCCAGGCTGTGGCTGAGTGTCTGGAAAGCAGCTTTGTGGAGAAGGGCCCAGGGATCGTGGTGGGATGGAGCAGAGCATGAGGCAGCAGCGTGTGCTTGTGGCAGGGCAGCTGCTGGCTCCCTGGGCTGTTTTAGGCAGAGTGCTGTGAGCAGGAGGAGAGATGTGATCCTTCTCCCCTTCTCCTTTCTGGTGAGGCATCTTTGGAGTTCTGTGTCCTGTTGTGGTTTCTGGAGTCCAAGAGAGAGCTGGAGAGAGTGGAGTGAGTCCTGTGCAGGGCCATGAAGGTGGCTGGGGCATTGGAGCCTGTGAGCTCTGGGGAGAGTCTGAAAGAGATGGGACTGTTCAATCTGGAGAAGAGAAGACTCAGGCTGATGTTATGAAATCTCTGATTACGTGATGTGTTGGAGTACAGAGAGTGGAGCCAGAGCCCTCCTGGCAGTAGACAGTGAAAGGAGGAGAGACAGTGGGTGTGAACTGAAATATAGGAAAATCATTTAAACTTAAAAAATGTTTAAGGTTGTCCAAACACTGGAAAAGGTTGTTCAAGGATATTATGGAGTCTTCATCCTTGAATGTAATTAACAGCCAGATGAACACAGCCTTGAGTATCCTGTTCCCACTGACCCTGCTCTGAGCCAGGGGGTTGGACTAAGCAACCTGCAGAGCTGCCTTCCTGCCCTGGCCATTCTGTGAGCCTGTAAAAGCAGTTAGTTGGATCACAGTACTTTGGTTCAATAGGGATCACTCAACTCTGGAGTAGTAAATAGGAGAATTAGTAGAAGTACAACACTCCTAGAGAGTCTATCTTGAGAATAAGTGTCTTTTCTGTATAATCAAGTTAAGTGTTGGTTATAGCTTCCACTTCTAATTATAACTATATACTTTTTCTTTCAATGAGCAACATTTTTCACACTGCAATTAAAAAATATGCCTACATACACATATGCACTGATGCCAAGAATGAAGAAGGAGGTTTTAGTAACATTGAGAAATTGTAATTAAAACATTTTAATAAGCTGAGTGAACTGTGCCTTTAGTTGATTTTTTTTAAACAAAACCCAGCTTTCTTCAGGCTGTACTTATATTGCATCCCTTTCCCTCCCTCGTTATTTCTCCCATGCTACGAGTTCTGAAGTGACCTTTAACTGTGAAGAGGTGAGTTGTTAATTTATTACAACTCATAAGTAACCCTTCATGAAAGTAGGCATCTACAGAGAATATCCATATTCTGTGAAAGGCAGCAGTACAAATTCAGGGCTTGTCTAATGTAAAATAGTTGATGGGGAGAAGAGTGGTTAGAGGCAACTGCTGAGGAAACTTGCAAACAAAGAAATAAAAATATCAGAATATTAATGAAGATGTTACTTTGAGTAGCTTCAAATTACTCACAGAGGTGAGGGAGGAGGTAATTGCTTAATGTCTGTGTGTGTGTATATGTATGGGTTGGTGTAGGAATGAGAGAGCAAGGACATGGGATTAGTTTGGAAAACGTCTCTTAGATCATCCCCTTACTCTTGTAGGCTCCATGTTTCATATTTGTGAGGATTCATGGGGTTGTTGCTGTGCCCAGCAAATGCTGCTTGAGAATCTTTTTGCTCTCAAGGTTAGAAATGTTCCTTTATAATTTATCCTCGTCTTGTGAGTTAAGAGGTCTTTTTGGTTTTTTCCCCCATGGTATTTCATCAATCCTGATTGCTCTTTGTCCTTAAACAGAATTGGAAGGTCTTCTCTGTGCTGAGGTAGTGTGGTAAGGGTAGGCTTTCATTCTCTTGAGGCTACAAGCAGCACTGCTCTACAGCACAGGGTGGACAGACAGGATGAGATAAAGAGTGATACACAGTAACACAGAATACACTTCAGTATTGCACTCCATATTGAGTTTGACTCATCCATTATCCATTTAATATTTTTTCTCTCATTTTCTGTAACCTGTAAATCAATTCATGGGCCCGTCTTTGTCAAATGGACTCAAAACTATGTGAGAAGCAAAGTCTGTGTGGTCTTTTGAAAATCACAGGAATTTTTAATATCTTTCTCTAGCTACTCAGAATTGCTATAACACTCTCTGAACTCATCTCATGATAAAATTGGGGATTTTTTGAGCTGTACACTAATGATTGGTTTGGATTTTTTCATGTCATCAGGATTGGTTTTCTCTCCCTAGCTGCTGCACACACAGTTCGGCCTTTTCTCCAAAATTGGTTTTTACTAGCTTGCCTGTGGGTAAGAGTGTGTGTTGATTTGTGGACTTTATCTGTCAGCCACAGAACCACCTGTGTGCTGCCTGGTAAGCAGGATGCTGACTGGGATGAGTTTTGTTGAAGAAGTTATATGTTAAATGAGTTTTGGGGTTTTCACTTACCTGAAATAGCCTCCATTTCACAGCTCCTGTAGAGCCATCTTTTCCCTATAACCCTTTCTTTTACTGCTAATTATAACCTTCTCTTATGAGTTCTTACAGCCATAGAATTCCCAAACTGTATGAAGGGGAAAGAGGTATTTAATAATTCAGAGAAAAAATGATTGAGTGAAAAGGAAAAGAAAAATTATTGTAAAAAAAAAAAAAAGTGATATATGCCATTGTGGAACTATTTAAATAATTTAGCTGCCAAATGAATCACACTCCTCTTCCGTCTTTCATGGAGGGCTCTGCTCAGACAGAAGCTTTGTATGAACAAGATGTTTTCACAATAGGGTATTGGAGCAGTCTGTTCTGTCTTGAAGTAAAAATTATTCTCACCAGGCATATTCTAAACACATTGTACCTGTGTGAGAGAAGTACAAAAAAGCACAAAATCTTGCCTGAGTTCAGTAACACTTGGCAGTGGCCAGCCAAGATAAAAAATTATCTAGATTACATTTAGAAATAGAATATTTGCCTCTCTAGGACAAACTTGTGAGAAACTGGTATTAGGTTGGCATTAGATTTAAGTTAGGAAAACAGACAAACAGTGAAATTGTGATAGAGCAGTTAAGGGAGAAAATTGTAATGGCTGGGGTGTGTTTGCTGTTCTGAAGAGTTAAAACTGGTGCCCATTGTTAAAATAGATAAAAATAAAAAAATAAAAGGATGGAAAAGGACAGTGTCCACAGCAGAAGTTTCTGTTGAATTGCTAACAGGGGCTGAATTTAAGAAGGGTGATTCAAAGGGAGTAAAGCTATGATTAGGGTTAAAAAGCTTGGATAGGGCACTATAACCCAGGGTAGTGTGTTGAAAAATGTAAATGCAGTTAAAAAAACCCAGAATACACCAAGATGAAAGTGCACTGGAGGAAATGCAGAGTAATGTTCAAGTGCAGCTTACCAGCTCTGCTGTGTTTCCCTTTGTGTTTTTGGGTTTGATTTTTTTATGGGTTTGTTTTTCTTTTTTTTAGGTGTTTTTTTTTCCCATTTTCTTCCTCAGTTATCACCCTGCTGCTAAGCATAGCCCCATAGCTTTCTCTGCAGGCCATAAACAATGTCTGTAAACCATCTCTGCTGCACCTGTTCCACAGAGGTTTGGTATAAAGACAAGGGACAAGACAAGTAAAAGATGATGGAATGCATGGGAAGTTAACAACTGGAGCCCTGAGGTGGAGCAGAGTGGCTCTTGGGAGCCACCCCATAGGGCCCTCAATCTATTTCTTCTGAGATTACCAGGGTTTAATACAAGCAGTGATGAATTCTTGGATTTAAAAAACCTGTGGCAGTGTGTACTGGCAAAGACAGACATCCATGTTTGTAATAAATTTTTGTCTTGTGGTGTTTTCAAATGTGTTGTGTCGGCTCTATATTGATTCCCCCCAGTTAGCCTCCTTTAAAACTGCAGTAAAATGTATAATCAAAATCAATTTTTCTGATTTTCATTTTGGTTTTGGGGTTTCACTTTTGACAGACACTCACCAGCAGCTACTTTGCATAACTTTGTTTTATGAAATCTTTCCTATTGGTGGTTTGCAGTGTTACCTTCATGGATTTGACCCAAAGCTCATGTAGTCTATTGTATGGCTCCCTTTGGATTGGATTGCCTATTACTAATCATCAGGTGCATATTCTTCAATTTATGCTGTTGTTTGAATATTTTAGTATTTAACTCTGTATGTGTGTGTGTGTCTTATCTATCTCCAAACCACACTCTGAGTTTTTTCACAGTTGCTAAGGAGAAGCAGAAGACACTGCAAACTGCATGGGCTATTGTTGTTACTTAAAATTACACCCCTATGGAGCTGGTTTATTGTCTTTTTCTTTCTTGAAATCTAACTCTTTTAAATGACATTATAAGAAATAATTATCTAAGGGCAAAACATAAAAAGTTGAATCTGCTTTGCTGTATTAAGGTGAGGTAGCAGAAGGTATTACTTTTGCAGAGGCTGAGTTTCATTCTGAAGTCTCTTTTCCTCTTTGTGGCAGGTGGTATTTAGACCACCTCGGCTGCATCCAAAGATCAGAGCCAGCTGTGGTTTCATGTGGTTGGGATCTCTGCAGCCAGTATCCCTGGAATGTATGGGGGGCAGTTCTTGTTCATGCTGATGAATTTCTGCTCAGCATGTCTTCATTCTGCAGCTAATTTTAATAACTTCAGGCCTTAGGGCTGTAAGCACTCAGCATGTTAAGAACTGAACACCAGCATGAACCTAGCTTTCTTTCTCCTGAATACCTGGTTAATATCTAATTAATGACCACATTACTTAAAATTGTTCATGCATTTATGTCCCTTTGCCTGTAAAACACTTAGTGACACCTCTAATATTTGCTCACAGTAAAATAGGTCTGAACATTCAAGGAGAGCAGGCACTCTGAACTTCTGTAAGCTCTTTAATGGCTGCTGTCTTGGCTTCTCTGACACCAGCACTTAGCCAGCCTCATTAATACTGTTTGGGGACACTTTGAGCATAAACAGTGCTAAATAAAGCTTAATGTTGTGCAGTAAAACACTACCAGTGCAGATGGCAAACAGCAGTTTCATTTTTTGTGAAGTTGGACCACTTACTCAATGTTTGCATAAACTCAAGCGTGCTCTGATGCAAGAGGCAAAGTGTAGTTTTGTTTTCAGAGTAGCATGCCAAAAGTAAAGCCAGCTAATGACAATGTGTTTCTGATTTGAGCTTTCTATTCTTTTTGGTAATACATGACTGATTCAAATAACAGTATGTCTGTATGAACCTAGTGTCCCTAAAATTATTATTCAAGAAGTGTGATCAGAGAGCTCTGTTAGCTTGGTGGAGCTTGGGGATAAACTAGAACTTCTGGTGATGTACTGCTTAATATGGAAGTTATTTTGTCCCTTTAAGCAGAATTGCATCAACTGGAATTTACCAATAGCTATGAAGACACTGAATCTGAATTCTGATGCAATTAAAAAGAAGAGGTACTGTCATAATTTTGCTGCGTTCTTGCAAACATGACTGTCCTCTTTTCATGAGAAGATGCTGACAGAAGCAGCAAGGGTGAGCTAAAGATTGCAACAGTTTATTGCAAAAACTATTTCTGCATAGTTTTAAAGCCATTCTGCTGAAATTGGAATAGTAACTATTGTAGTTTACTGTCATAAATAATGCAATCTTGAGGACTTTTACAGCCCAAAAAATGCCACATAATATAATGAAAAGTGTAACTCTAGCAGTAAGAGTTGTCATATAGAGTGAGAATTAACATTTGAATAAGCAAATAAGCACCTGGTTTTCTGTAGGAGTTTTTAGAAGTCAAGAGCAAAGGTCCTTTCTGCATTCATTCATTTCTTGTCAGGAAGAAAGGAGTTTCCACATTCCTGGATGGGCTGACCACCTGATTCACAAGGGCATGAAACTTTACCATGTTTATTCAAATATGATAGCCTATAATATCAGACACATTTTTTCCACTGTGTATTTCTACTTGAAAAGATCTTAAGTAATGAATTTTTAATTTTTAAAAAATGATAGAATTCATGGAGAAAATTATCTACTTGCTCTTTAAAAACAGAATAAATTTGGAATAGATGAATTGACATCACTAAAGCCTGAGGCATAAGTTTAATTAGTTACTGGCATAGCTTCCACTATAGCTATTATGCAGTACATACCTCTGGGAATGCTTGTCTCTATGGATTTATACTGTCTTATGCTGCATGAATTTTTCTTACCAATGTTAAAAAAATGAGTGGAAGTGATAGGAAAACTTTTTTCATTAATTCCTGGAATGTTGTTTGAATTTTTAAGCATATAACAGTGTATCATTATCTTCATAAGTTTTTTTTCTTTTTATGCTTTCGGAAATGGGCTTTCCAATCTTTGCAGAGACACTAGGGATTTATTTTATTTCTTGCATGAAATCCTTCTCAGGTACCAGAGCAATTGTTTTTTTTTTTTTCAGAGGAAGTATCTGTCTGTATTAGCAGGAATGCACCATAGGTACAAAGCAGGAATCTGGTTTTCTGTTACTTTTAACAGTGAACCTAAATTTTTGTAGATAACTACAAAAACTAAAAAAATAACTAAAAAAAGAAGTTCATTTTTATGGATTTTATCCCATTGCAAAATAGCGGCACGTTACCCTTGCGCTTTTTTTTGTGTCTGAATGTGTTCCAGGTCTCCAGAGGTGCCTAGGAATTTGTTCCAAAACCAGGCTTAGCAGCCTCACTCACAGTCCTGTTCCTGGTCACTGTGAGGAGTGCTGGGCACTGGGCTGTGTCTGGGAGCCTGTGCCAGCCCTTTCCAGGGCTCCTTCTTGTGTGGAGCCACTGGATCTTTTCTGTACCTGCACTCTGAGGAGCCTGGCCACCAATGGTACTGGAGGAGCAGATTCTCTGATGGGCACTGCTTTACAGGCCTGGGAAGCAGTTGCTGGTGTTCAGACTTCTGAAAAGATTTAACTTCCAGCCCAAAAATTCAAATTGAATTATAAAGAAAGTTTGTGTGCTTGTGCACTATGGTATTGTCCTAAAACTGGAAGGCATCAGGTCATGCCTTTGATGCCAACTTTAACCCATGAGAAACCAGGTATAAATCCCTGAGACAAAGGAAGATGAGATACTGGTGGAAAAGCCTGTGGATCATAATGCACTAATTAGATGGGATCAATGAAGCAGAGTATCCTCTCTCTTCTGATTTGGTAGAACATGGAAAATCACCAGTAATTAACATGCAGTACTGTGGATTTACTTTTGCTTGTTTTGAAACTCCTTATAAATGTCTAAATGTGAAGAAAACATCTTGAAACGCACAGTTTTATAGATTTTGTGCTACTTCTACTGTTTATGAAATTGCCCTTACTAGTTGAGAAACATCATGAACCCTGGAAGTCACCTGCTTGCCTCTTCCTTCTTTTGGACTGTTGGGGTTGCACAGAAGTGGCAAACATATGCAAGTCTTCATACTTTGACAGGTGTGCCAGAGACCATATCAAAACCTAGGTGTAAGATGTGTTATTAACTCCTTGGGTAGACACAGCCCTTTCAGGATCTTGGACACCTCAAAGAATTTTGGCACCACTTCTCCCCCAACATAGCTGCTTTAATCTGTGTCCAGGGAGCTCAGACAGTTACTTCGGTCGTTTGCCACTTCTTTTTTTTTTTGACTCTCAATTAGCAGCTGAAGGAGTCAGAGTTGTACATTTCTTGTTTTTAAAATGACTGTTCTCTTGATCGTGTTCAAGCTGAAGCTCCTCTTCAAAGATCTGATTGGAGACACAGATGAATCATCCTCCTCTCTCCCTCCCTCTGCAGTGCCACAGAAAGTCACTGTAGCTGATGGCTGAGCTCCTGGCACTAAGGGGAAGCAATGGAAAGGCAGCTGGAGAGGCTGCCTTGTAGAAATGATCAGAGTACTGAAGTTTACCATCAATGAAAATATAGGAAAAATTACATTTTTAATGAATCATCTGTTAACGGCCACATTTTTAGAGTATAGAAGGGCTGGGAAATAATGGTTCAAGTCTGGAGATTAAGTGCCAAGGCAGATAGTGTCAATTTTTGGTCTGTGAAATTGTTGGAAATTGTTTCCAGCTCTGGAAAACTATTGCTTGATATCTTGGCTGCAATCCCGAGGCTCTAGATAGGAGCAAGCCTGTATTTCATCAAGCTGTGCAAAAGTGCACGATCACATCACTCAATGAAAGGTTGATTGTTTTAAAATAATTGTCAACAGCCCTATGACCTCATCCCTTAGTGAGAAGGAAGCCAAGAGATTTCTTTGTATTATTCACTGTTTTTCTCTAAATGCAAATCAAACAAACTGCAAATCTTTCAACAAGAATATGAATAAAGAGATACTAAAGATTCAAACAAATGATAAACACATGGAAGATAAAAGTAGAAATAAACATTGTCTTGCCTGTTGGCTGGCTTTTAATGACAGTTCTGTCTAATGATGGAAGGAAGAGGAAAGAGAAGGGTAATCTGTAGATGTCGTAAGAAATCCTCAAAGAATATGATGTCTCTAACTATTACAGATCCATACTTGTGACAGCTGGTCTTTGGGGTGGAATTTACTGTAAGAAATGCCTTTGCCTGGTTTTACTACTGCTGTACACTAACCACTTCACATACTGAAATAAACACAGCAGCTTAAGCTGTACAAGCATCTCTGTAAAATGATCACCGATGCTGTGTGTGGTTGGTATGAACGAGACTCCTTGACTAGCCTTTTGTAATCACTGTAATTTACAGCTAATGAATGAGATTCCTGCAAGAGGAGTACCTCTTCTCCCTGGCATTTAGGGAAATAATATGCATTTAAGATTGATAGGATAGGGATCCAGTTACAGTGGGGTGATTTGAAGGTCTGAGGGGTTCCAGGAAGCTCACACAGCATGTCAGAGTGTTGCCACAGGAAATCTAACTTGGATTTCAGTATTTAAATGGACATGAATCCTTCAGTATTTAAATGGATATGAATCCTGCCAGCCATAGATGCTGCCTGTCTGCATGTATGTGTGCAAGGCAGTGTTCTCAAAGATACAGCTCTGTAATTGTGGTGGTAGGCAGAGAATAGGTGTGCCTGGAGTGTCCTTGTCCTCCTGTTGCCTTATTTGAAATTATGCCCCCAGCCTGCAGGGTTTTGCTTTATGGTGACCCTGGTGGGGTGGTGGTGAGCACTGCCAGGTTTATCTGACCCCTCAGCATGGTGCTTCTGGTTCCACTAAAGCTTTTTAAGCTTCAGAAGTTTGTAGAAATTTTCCAAGAGCGATATCTTTACATTTAGTACCTGTGAGAGTTCTCTGTCTTTGCTTCTTCCCTTTCTCACTTCCTCCTCCCTCTCCCTCTCTTCTGCTCGAGGGAAACCACTCCATTGAGCAACAGCCTGTGGCCTGCTCAGAGTGGTTACCTCCAGGTAGCTCATGCTCAGTGTGAGCAGTTTGAATCAAACTTGTGGTGAGAAAATGAAAATGCAGCCTTATGTTTACCACTGGAGAAATGGAATGGAATACTTGAATACTGCTCTGTGTCATAGCAAATACCTGTACAAGAGGGAAAACTCTGATTCTCACAGAATGTGTAATGTCATATACTGTGATTTTTATTTTTCTCTTATTAATTTACCTACATGGTACAAATTTTCATAGTTTCTTAAAAAGCAGTGCAGCAGTTAGGAGGTAATGCAGACAAGGATAAATCTACAATTAGGTTTGAAGCTTTCAGCTGAACTGTATTTTTTAAGTTTTAAACGGAACTGTATTTTTTAGAAAGGCATGCTTTCTGTTTTTTCTAGTCATAATGTAAAAAAAAATCAAAGCAATTTTATTGATGTGGGGATGTATGTCTTGATAATAAGTTTGAATGTACTTATTTCTCAGTATTTATTGGGGCAAAAGGGCTTTTGTAACATTTGACTATCTGAATTCCATCTGGGTTTTTTTGTTTGCTTGGTTGGTTGGTTGAGGTTTTTTTCCCACGTTTTTGAAGAGAAGTTATAATAAATCCTGGGCAATGGTGTGCTGCAACAACTGGAAATAATGATCTAAAACAAAAAAGGTGTGGGGGAAGCCAACAACCAAAGATGATTTTAGACAGCCCTTTCTTTTAGCATAGGAATGTTTTTCAGAAAGTGAGGGTAGAGAAACAGACAGTAGATGCCAAAGAATTCTTGCTGGGGCATAGGATCTTGTGGTGCATTTTGAAGGATTTAATCTCGTTTGGAATGTTTGGTGGACTCTAAGCAGTCCTTTCACTGTGATCAGATATTCTTACTCAGGCACTTCATTGTTCTTACTGATCTGGTTTCAGAGTGCCCGTGCCAGAGGTGGAAGCTGCCCTGTGAGAGAAGGTACCTTTCTGTGTGCTGAATTCTCCCACTGTCAGCCTTTGTGGAACAATGGGGAGTGTGATGTATGGGAAGGGTTTCAAAACACTTAAAACTTAGTATTGACCTATGGCAAAGGTATGAGTTTGGAGAAGCCTCTCCCACTGTGCCCGTATGTGCAGCTGGGCAACAACTGGTTAAGAGAGGGTCATGCTTTCAGAATTCTCTTTGCAGGAGAAAGAAAGGAATAATCAGTTTTGAACAAAACCTCTGAGGTGTGGGTGTGATCAGAGCTGAAGGCCTTTGTTTATGGTTGCAGGACATCTGTAAACAATGTGACTTTAATAGGAAGTATTTTTATTTTACACATAAATAACAAAAAATATCCTGGGTGTCAAGAGTTGGAGCAAAAAGGATTATAGATATGTGGGTGGCCTGGAGTTTGCTTGTGTTAGAAGATGGATTAGCTGGAGTTTTTACTCGCATTTAAATATTTATTAGAAGTCATATAAAGAAGACCTTTTAAAATAATTATGCAAACTAAAAGTATTCATTACTATCCTACCCAAAAATGCCAGACTTAACAGTGAAATGGCTTTGTGCCTTTTTTGACTAGAATTGTGCCCTGGAACTATTGAATGAAACATACAATTAACAGTTGTTTAGTGGAGTTCTCTGTTGTGGGGCCAGTGCCTCTTTTTCCTCATAGCAAACAAATGATGTATTTCTTGCAGTTAACTTCTAGATAATTTTGCTTAAGGGAAGTCTAGTTGTTTTGGAACCACTTTGGTTAAATAAAAAGGAAATGTTTTCCATTGTGGAAGTATAAAATTTAAAAAAAATTAAAAAATTAAATAATTAATAAATAAAAATTAAAAATTAAAAACACAATATTGTACCATTTTTTCTTCTGAATGGAAAGATTAGACAATTGTAACTACTAGTTCCAGGGCAAATGTTTTGTCTGGAGTAAAATTCTGGTCTCCACTCAGTACTATAATTCCTATTTAATTTAATGGAAACAGGGCTTCACCCTTAAGTATGAGTAGATCTACTCTAAATGTGAGTGAGATTCTGATTAAATAGTGGTTAAAAACAGCACAAAGCCTCTTGTCAAAGTAGATGATGTGCGTGTGTGTTACATCTGACTTACACTGTATCCCAGAATAGACCCAGAACTCTTGTTGTTCCAGTTTACAGGTCTTTAAGTAGAATACATTCTATATTGCAAAAATCATTCATTTAATGCTGCTTTCCTTCAGCTGTGGAGGAGCTGTACACAGAGGTCAGAAAAGCATTACAGACGTTTCGAAGTCAGAGTACAGAGCTTAAAAACAAACCAAAATGCTGTCTTTGTGTGCTGGTCTCAGTAAACCATGTTTCGCTGGCTCCCTGCTTTGGGCTGGAAATTAAGAGGCTAAAAGCAGAGCTGGCAGAGAGCAGGACCACGGGTGATTTTAGAGTGGAGCACGTTACAAGTGCTGGTGCTGTTTGTGGGGGGAGAAGAAAGGCAGCCTCAGCTTAGAACCTGTTGGGCAGAGCCTCCAGGTGAGTGTTCTGCTGCTCTTGCACAGCTCTGAGAGCTCATCTCATCAGCACAGCAACTGCTGTGCAAAGACTCTGAAAGACTGAAAAGTTTCAGTGGAGAGATTTTTTTTTTAGAAGGAAGGTTTTGGCTCATTAGCTTGACACAGCTTTGAGGGTTTTGTGCATCTAAAAAAAGGCACATTATTTTTCTTTTTTTTTTGATGTTATTGAAGATACTGCTCTTATGATTTAAAAAAACAAACCCCAACCAAGCACTAAACAGCCACCAAAAAACCCAACTACAAATCACTTCCTCACTTGTTTAGCATAAAATTATTCCTGGGAGATCTTAGCTCATTTATTCTCATGACTTGTATTCCTGATTAGAATGTTCCTCCTCTTCCTGTTATTTTACTATTCCTTCCCCTCTGATGTATTTTTAGAAGATAATCACACATATTTTCAATGAATCAAACAGGCCAAGCTCTTTTGATTTCCCCTTTCAAGTGTCCTTTGCACGGATTGATCCAGCCCTTTGCTTTGCCTCCATGACTGTGGTTAGTGTTTTGCTGCAGAGCTGTGTGCAGCACTTCAGGAAAGCCACTGTACCGAGGCACTGACATGGGAGCAGACTGTTTGTCACAAGGCACCTGCCTTACTTCATCCTCTTCACTCTTCTTATTCAGAGTCCTTATCTGGTTTCAACTACTTTCCCTCCCTTCCTCCTGGCTCTTTCTTGAGCTTCAGCCCTTCCCATGTGTTCCCTTCCTTGTCACGTATGACTGCTCCTTCCTGGCTCCCATCTCTGGGATTTCTTAAGCTTGTCATATTTTTTCCAGCCATGCCAGGCCTCCTCCTCTTTCCCCTGCTCTGTTTCCTTTTCCTCTCCCCATTCTTTCATTTCAGGTTATCCCATTGGATTTTCTCTGCTTCACCCTTGTTTGCTTCCCCCAAGAGTTTTTGATCCAGGTCCTTATTTCACTATAAATGCTTTTCCTCCCTCAAAACTCCTCCAGCATGATCTGTGGTGATTCCCTCCTGCTGTGGCACTGCCAGGGGCTCTTGGGAGCTCAGGGCTTGGTCTTGGAGCCAATTCCTGCCCCTGGCACAACCCAGGGCTGCTGTGAGAGGGGATTTCTGCCCTCCTGCTCAGCCTTCAGGGACTACACTTGAGCATCCCAGCATGTGTGGCAGTAGTGAGTGACAATGCAATCCGTGGAGATCCTAGCAACTATTACTACATCTGTCAGCTGTGTAATTAAAAAAAAAAATAAATTAAATTATTAACTTTTACCATATTTGTGAGATTTTTATGTGGATACCACAAAGCATATTCCTTCTGTAAATATTACCCATGGTAATATTTAAAGGTATGACATGTTAAAACTTGTGATTTTCAAAAGTTTAGGATTTTTAGGATAGTTAAAGCTACTTTGCCCTAAGCTTCAACCCCCCCCTTCCCCAGAAGCAGATTCTTGTTAGAAATAATAGAAGGAGATCTTGGCACTTCTTTTTTTGAATATAAAATATTTTGTAATATAGATTTAAAAGAGAATTGTCAAGATAATACCTAGATAAATACAGGTTTTATTATAGGAAATTATTTGCAATAATGGGGAGTACTACAGGGATCTTGTGAAATTTGTATAGTGTAAGTTACATTTTCAAGAGAACAAAAGTAGGTCAGTTTTGTTGAACTTTTAACTTAAAAGCAAATCAGAACCAAAGAAAGTGTGTTTTTGAACAAAATAAACATTTGCCTATTTTTAGTTTGAGCAAGCTATTAAAAAGCCTTGTAATTTTAACTACTACCTCAGCCAAATTTTGTAGCCTTGTTTTCATCCAAGATGCTTGAAATAAATATCAACAAACAATTAAAGGTAAAATGGATTTTTAGCTGAAAATTTTATTTATCTGGTATAAAATTTATTACTAGTGAGAGGCACAGTTACCTCTATGTATGAATTTGTGTCCATGTGCCAAAGAGTACCATGTATTTGATTAATAATTATTTCCTCTACATTTGATTCATCTTATATTTGTACAGTTGGCTAATGTGAATTAAAATTTTATTTCCTGAAAGTATTGTACTGCCTGTCCTGTTCATAATGGAGGAATTTTTTTCCCAGTTTGTGCAGCATCATGTATTAAACTGTTAGCTCTTGTGTACAAGGACTCCAGCTTGAAATGCAAATGTTGTTAGTGCTGGCTTACATTTTCTTTCCTGGAAGAAAAAAAAAAAAATCACAAAAGAGCAGAGTATATTTCCTTATATGTCATAAGAAGAAAAAAAACACTCCTGAGGCAACAAATAGATACAGTATTGACTGAAATATCTAATATCTGCTCATTGCTTGGCAGAGATAGTACTGAGCCGCCCTTACAAAATCTGGACTGTTCCAGAGCCCACTAAATAGATTTAGCAGCACACAACTTATGAGGGAAGTAATTGCATTACAAATATCCTGCTTGAATTTATTCCTTGGTGCAGACAGTTTAAAGATGTTATGAATAGTAGAAAAAACAATGAAAGCTAAAATCAGGAATTTTTGTATGCTCTGGTAGTTGTTCTCTATTATGGAATATTTTAATTTCAAATAAAACCAAAATTGTTTGTGTTAAAGATTGTTAAAGGTTATAAAAAAGTAAACATACTTGGTTGCACAGTTGAAATATTTCTTTCCACTTTTGAAGTATTGTGAATCTTTTTTTGTTTCTCACAAGTGTAGAGTCCAATACAAGAATTCACTTATTTGAGCACATTAAGCACAATGTGTGGAAAGGGGACTTAGGGATCACTCTAAGCCTTTTCATTATGAGGCCTTCCTCTTGGGAAATAAAGGGATATTTTTATTTTTAATATTTTTCCTCTCCAGCTGCCATGCTGTCTGAGCTGGCAATAGCAAGGTTCTGAAGGGTGCATTCATTCAACCAGAATTGTCACTGCTGGGTCCTTCAGCTGGGCTTGGAATGGGCTCCCTCCCATATTGTTAGAGCAAAATGGTGCAGAGTGCTTGGGGTGAGCAGGTGGGAGCTGATTGCTCTTTGCTGCTGGTGAGAGGATCTTGTTTTTCCCTTGAGCTGGTGAATGGGCCTGAATCACCAGAACGAGGTGTTCCAGGGTTGTTTCACAATCTGTGGTTGCTCTCTTACTGCTCATGAAAACACACGTTATTGTTGGTTTTCCATGTTCTTACAATTTCTCTCAGGAGCCTGGGAATGCATTTGTGATCTCCTATAGTCATTCCCCCCCTCCCTTATCTGATTCTGAGACAAATATTTCTTTAGTCCTTCTTCAATGGCCTATGTCACCATATTTTGCTGTTTAATACAGGGCACATAAACTCCTCCAAGAGAGTGCTCAGCATAGGGAATGGAGAGTCTGGGTCTGGGAAGGAGAGGAGTTACTGTCCCCATAGCCCAGCTGAGAGCTGAGGTGTGATCTGATGAAGCATCTTAGTAAGGAGGGACACTTAAGCAAAAATCCTGTGTATCTATAAGGAATCTTAGCTTACCAATTCAATTGGGAAAAAAAAAATCCCAACCCAAGGTAACTGTGTCAGCACTACATCTTTTGAGTGGAATAGACTGATGTTATGACCTAGTAGGGTAATTCTACTGTATACTACTTGGTGGAGGACATTTACAGTGTATTTAAAAATAAAACAACCTGTAACCTTTGTGAGTTGCAAAACAGCAATAGCAAGTGTTATTATGTTATGTGCATGTAACTGGAAGAATTACAATGTACCCTTATTCTTCATTCTGTGGACTCTGGTGGTGCTGGAAGGACAGATGAGGCTTTTTTTTCTTTTTTTTTTTTAATATTTTCAGATTCATGTGGCAAAGCCAAAGCTAATATGAAGAAAGAAGCAGCTAATGTGAACATAACACATGCACCAGTCACCTTTACTAAAACTTTGCTTCTACTCTCAGTTTTTTGGAAAGGGGAGTCTGTGCAGAAGGCAGGAGTTTGTTTGGCCAGAAACCAGTTTGTTAGCAGGCTCCCTGGGAGGCTGGTACCTCTGTGGAATGAGTGCTTCACAAAATGATTTCTGCCCTGTGCTGACATTCCCATTCCGGCTGCCGCGGCTGGCCCGGAGCGGAGCCTCTCCGGAGATCCTGGGTGCGTACTCGGGGCAGGGCACGGGCTGTGCCACCCCAGCCTTGTGTGCTGGGCATGCTGCAGTGCTCAGGTGTGCTGGCATGTGCTGTGGTTGTGTTCTGCTGGTCTTTGAATGAAGGATTCGTGGCTGTGGTTGTAGGGGAACAGTGATAGTGCAGAACATGTAGGAGGGGAGAGATAAACTACTTAAGCTGAATCGTTTTTTCCTTATTTCTTTTGTAGTCTAGGCACAAAGTACCACATTCATATCACTTAAGAAAAACCCAAAACTTTTATTTTATTTGTTTTAGAAGAGATTACTCTACTCCTGAATAAAAAAACCACCTCTGTAGTAATGAAATGTACTTATGGATAACTTACCCAGTCTTAAGAAATTTATTTTAATAATTTTTACCTAAAATGTGAAAATTACATTTGGATTTGTCTGTTTACTTAGCTAAGATTGATTACTCTGAAGAAAATTAATTCTCCTGTCTTAGAGAGCATGTAGAAAGAATCAGTGATTCACCTATTAGGCATACTGTATGGTATTTCTGAAAATAATTTAAAAGGAGGAGGAGGAGGAGGAGGCCATCCTGAGGCAGCCTAATGTTAACTGCAAAGGTCTCAGAAGTGATGTAGCTGAGCAGGATCTGTCAAAGCTGTGATGAGTTAATAGTGAAGAACATAAGTGATGAAATGCATTTTCTGTTGGTTGACCTTTTAAATTATTTGATATTTCTTTTTGTGTTATTTTTAAATGAGCCTTTCTTGAAAATATGATGCCAATATCTTACTTCACTTTGTTTAACTCCACCTTCACCCATTTTTAGTTTTAGCTCCCCCTCTCCCCTCCATTTTTATTTTATTGAAGCATTTGTCAGATGTGCTGACAGGAGTGTGAAGCAGAAGCAGTGAGATGTCCCTTGTTATGCTTCAGAAATTATTTGAAGTAGAGTAATTGGAGGTCTTGGGATGGAAAAACTGGAGATAATATCCTGAAATAGATTTTAAGAACTGAAAGGATGGGCCATAACTTTGATATTTTCACTGCTTCTTTTGAAAGGGCTATGGATATATAAAGTCCATATGATTAAGCTGCAGATGAGTGTCCATATGAGATTCCTCTTCTACCATACAAGTTTTTCTTTTCTCTGTAACTAATTAACTCTGTATCTGGTTCTATACACGGTGGTGTTTAGAGCCAGCAGAGTTAAACCCTGGTTAGTAACCATGGCAGCTCACACTGATCCCGGGTGTCTGGCAGCCTTTCACCAATTCAGCACATTTTTAAGCTGTAGGATTGGGTTCCTGGGTCTGTGTTAGCAGTTTGATTGTCTCTGCAGCTCCACTCCTAGTGCAGTAGGAAAGCTTAGAGTGCATTTCCTAGTGGATTTAGAATTTTTTTGTTATGTGGAATCTAAACCTCCATACCTAGCAATAAAGATCTTAAAAAACACTCCCAAAACTCCTGAGTGGACAAAGCCTAGCCTACTCATGCAAACTTCTGGCATGAGTGGTTGGGTCTTATGGATACCTTTAAGACCAGCAGAAGAACTTTTGGAGTATTGCTTCCTCCATATTACAGCCAATAAATATGGAGATTCCTGCTTCAGACACATGGCTTGGTTTGGGCCTAGAGGAACATTCCAATTAGTACCTTGTGGAGGAGAGAAGGGCAGGGCTCTCTCATTGGCTTCTACATGTATGCTTTGAGAGCTTTGGCATGATGGAATAAGAAATTAGTCTGAAGATTTTGAAAGGAAGCTTAAAAATGTATATCCTGGTTTATGGCTTGCATGTCATCTGTTGCTTAAGCAGCTGGAAAAGGTAACAGCTATTTAAATCTAAATTCAAAACTTTTGGTTAAAAATATATTTGTTTTCCTTTCTTGTGCCAACTGAAGTTCCTTTCTATGTGTAATGGAAGGGATTGTATCTCTTCCATATAGCATGGTGATTTTAGTTCTCACTTCTTTCAAGCTCATTTTGCAAAGCAGAGGGCTGCCCCAGCTCTTAAAAGGCTGTGGCAAAAGAACTAAAAATATTCAGATAATAACTGCATTTTACAAAAGGGTTGCATTAGGGAGGTAATGCAGTAGGACTGCAAGGCTTGGTCTCCTGCAGATAACCAAAGAAAACACAGGCTGCTTGCCTCAAATCATGTTGGTGGAAGCACAACCTCCCTGCATGGAGACAGAGGCTACACTTTGAAATGAAGGAGTTGCTCCAATCCTGGTGTGTCTTGTCCACTGCCCTTTTCCCAGCACTCAGCAGTAATCAATAGCTGAGAAGGACAGACTCTTCTGAATTAGCCCTTCAATGTTGTACTTCTTGTTACTTCTCAAAATGGGAGCATAAAACTTCTGTTAAACCGTTTTTGTTTTCTGTATGATGCTGCATATAACCTACCAGCTCTGGGCTTGGTGCTTTGAATGCTGAAATACTTTGAGTATCTACTTCTGGTACCCATCTTGCTCTTTATTATAGCCTGTAATTACATTTTTTAGTAGATAAATGTCATTTCTTCAATTTATTTGTATGAAAATTGGCTTGTTATCTAATGTTGGTGACTCCTAACTTGATCTCTCTCGCTCAGGAAAAATCATTGTGAATTTTCGAGAAAAGAAAGTCCAACCTCCTCTGCCTTATTCAAATTGCCTGTTTTCTTTCTTAAATTAGGTCTTCCAACTAAGCTGTCACTTATAATTTAAATGTGACAGAGGAGGTGGCTGAGTTGAATTTAGTTTTTTACCTTGAAAAACTGTAGGACAATCCAAAACTACAGCAATGGTTACACTCCATGGAGTGCAGGAGAAGGACATCATACCTTTTCCCAAGGCAGGTAACCAATTGTGACTAAGTGTGCAATATTTGCTGGCAGAAGAAATGTACACATAAAAGTAAAAAAGATAAAAGCTTACTTGAATAGGTGGCTTGGTCTGCTAGGAAGTAATCTATGCAGAACACTGCACTTCTTAACTCCCTGTACCTTTGTTTTCACAAGTATTACCTTATAAGAATATGTATATATATAGAGAGAAATTATCTACACATCAGATTGAGAATATTCTGTGTGTAACCCTAGGAGAGAAATGCTATGAATATGCCCCTCCTGCTCATTGTAGTACTGTGCTGTAATGGATTTGGATTTATGCTTTCCTGTATTTACCACTCATAATCCCTATGTACAAAATTGCAGATGCTAACCATCTCTCATAAGAAAATAGGTGCTAAATTTAACTTGCTGCTGCCATGCAGTGCTGTAAGTGCTGTCTTTGATGAGCAGGGATCTCAGGAAAGTGTCTAGGCAGATGTAAATGTGGAAAAGTTTATAATTTGTCCTTACTCAGCAATTTGTCTCCTATGTTTTGGTTGTGGCTTTCTTTTTTTTTTTTTAATTTGTTTTTTTTTTGTTGTTGTTGTTTAAAATTATCTATCTGTGTTAGGGGAAAAGTAATTTGCAAATCCACTCCTTTCCCCTGTGAGTTTTGTAAACAATAGACTGGATTTTAGGCTACCAGTACCTGCTGATTTATGTGTTCCTGCTGTTGCAGACCCAGTGCCTGGTTTGCCAGACTTCTGGCTCTGTTAGGACATGTTTTCTATTTAGCAGCTTAATCCATGGACTGGCTTGATTTTCAAGGGAGGCAGTTTTGTTTTCCACAGCCAGATCTTTGACTGGAGCTGATGCCCAGCTTGCTGGATTATTAGTACCCAGTTCAAAGTGTCCAGTTCATTTTTCACTTTCCTTGGTTGTTTTATGTTGGGTTTTGGTGACAAAATCTATTTCTTCTCAACTACCACATAAAATAAGGTGGAACTTGTTAGCAGAAACTGTTACTATATTATAGTAGACACCTGTAATTGTAGAATTTGTATTTTTTCCCCCCTTCAGCAGCATAGCCTCCTATTATTTTAATGCATACTTACAGGCTGTAAATACTTACAGGCTGTTATAACAAAGGGTGTATACAGGACTCTGCTGTAGTCTAAGGAAATTTAGAGAGGCTGTTTTGCAGCCTGTCCCAATCCCCAGCCTTTCTTGCATAGTTACTCCAGCTGTGAATTTGCAACAGTACCTCAACACATAAAAGATGTGGATAAAAGATGAATATTACTTTGTACAAATATTGTGTTTAGAGTACTTCTTCCCAGTCTCAGACATTTTCACTAGGTCTTGGTTCTAATTCAGCATATGTGTTTCCTTTTCAAAACAAACAAACAAACAGTTTTATGTGCTTGCCTAGTACCCTCTGTAGTTTCTGAGGGTAGAAAGCAGAGTGCTATGTGGGAAGGCAGAATACATTGATGCTCAAGAGCTCTTTACCTGCACTACATGTTGCTAAATTTCCTTTTCTCCCTCATATGCCATTGTTTCTGTGCCCTATCCCACCCTCATTTTGAGGATTCCTCAGGTTATTTTTGCATCTTAACTAAAACCTTACAGGCTTTGATGGCTGTTCAGTTAGCAGAGCTTATTTCACTCCCTTTAGGGTATCTACCACTAAGACCTGCACAATTGGCTTTTCTTCTGTTCCCAAGCAAACAGAAATAGGGATAGAAAATAAAGTTTGATTGTCTACAGGCTTTGGGACTAGTTCTAATATCTTTCAGTTTTAATTTCCAGCTGTTTGTGATAAAAAAACTGCTTTGGAAATGATCATTAGCCTGATACAGTTATATGATGAATAAAACCTGCATCTTCAAACCTGTACATCAGTTTTTGAGGCTTATTTTTTTCTTGACAGTCTGTAGTGGTGCAGTATCTTACGGTGGTTTTAGTGCTTGCCCTCCTGAGATTCAGTGTTTATGCAGGATACACATGCATACACATTATCTTTATAAAAGGTTATAAAGATAGTGAGTTCAGAATATTACAGTGGTAGAGGTGACATCACTGCAATGGGCAAAGTGACATCTGGCTGTGGTCAGATACAGGTGCTCTTGGGTTTTGTTTTGCTGTTTTCTCTGATATCTGGGTTGTTCAACTCTGAGTTTTCTTCCTCTGAAGAACAGAAAGTCAGATCTAATAGACTTTTCTGCTATGAACATCCTTACAAATATACAAGACTGGCTTTTCATGTGTGAAGTGACAGGATGAGAGCTACCAAGCAGCTTTCCTTGTTCTGTTGAACCCTGTTGAATCATTGCTGTGTGCCCTGCAAATCAAAGGTTTCTCAACACCTCCAGCCAGGTGCTGGCTGTTGTTACTGCCTGGGCAGAGTTACAGGTGATGCTCATGGTGTCAGTGTTGCCACCTCTGCTTCAGACTGGATCACACAGGCATGGAATTGAATTCAACATGTTAAATCTACATAAACACTTCCATGTTTAGTAGCATTTAAATGGGATAGTTTTTTCAAGAAGATGTGAAAAAATCTGGATGCCTTCCAAAAGTGTCATGAATCAGCTGGATTTGCCAGCTTTCTCTCACAATCTTACATCTCTTACATTTGGCCAGAATTTCTGCTGGTGATGATGATCATTTTCTGATGTATCCAACAGACACCCATTCAAGCAGTGACTGGGGAATAGAATCAAAACAATCAGAGTGTTCTTTTTTAAATAATTACATTAAAGTGTCCACTTAACTGGATAATATGAGATTTATGAAATAAAGCTTACAAAATTAAACAGAGTATAAATGAGTGTCAATTGACTACACTCGTGCCTTACACATTATCAAGAGGACTTTACATATATTAATGCAATTTTGATATTTTTTTAATGTTAAATACACGTTAAATGTATTTTAATGCTAAATACACAGTTTTGGTGTTAATTTTCACAAAATAATGTCTTAAGACACGATTCATTGTAGAACAGCAGCGTGTAGAAAATATTTTGGATCAAAATAGACTTCAGAGAATCTTTTCTTTTGGATATCTCATAATGTTAAAATAAGGAAAGAAATTTAGAAACATGAAATGAGAAGAGATGGAAGTAGAATTTATCTGTATCCTCCAGAGGGTACTTTAAAAATTAATGATTTTTAGAAATAAACTGTGGAGATGGATTCGAATTTTCTCTCATTTTTCTTCTGTTGACCTTATTGTGTTTGAGAGATATGTGTGTGTCTGTGTGTGTGTGTGTTTGTGTGTGAATTAAGAATGCAAGTAGTCATGATAATTCTTGTTATTAAATAGTTTTTTCCTTGTTTTAAAAATACTATAAATTTTGAGCAGCTGGTAAAAGCATTTGGCCAAAGATTCTGACTGAATTCAGGCTTACCAATGTTTTTACAGTACTTAGTTGAAAAATGTAGTTTGTGGCTAACTGCCCCAGATTTTGAGTGAATGAAAATAAATATCCAAAGACAAGGACAGAGTTGTGACTTGGTGAAAAGGGAATAGCTTTTCCAGTTTTCCTTGTGCACTTCAGAAATTTGGGTAAATATTTTGACGTGACCAGGAAACTTGAGCAACCAAATGAAAGAGTCTTGTTTACTGGCCTTAGAAGCATCTTTGTGTAGAAAATTACTTTTGAAACTTAAACTCTGAGTAAGAAGAACTTAAGAGACAAACTAAGACAAATAAGTATATATATAGGATTTCCCTGGGAATTGCATGAATCTATCTTGTCAATAGATTTGAATAAAAAAAATATTTGGAAGTATGAGGGGGAATTTCATGTTATTGAAAACCAAACTGATACATTTTTCATCCCTGATCTGTGAAACTGTCATACTGAAGACAGTGTTATGAGAATAAAATATTGTCCTGTGGTATAAAGAGGGAGAAAGGAAGCCGAAATATTTGTTTTGATTGCCTGTGTCTCCAACCTTTGTTTTCTAAATGACAAATAAATTACTTCCTATTAAACTATCCATTGTGTTAATGTTAAGGTGTGGTTGGTTCTGTCTAAGGATTTGTATAACTGTAAATAAATGGAGACCAGACCATTTATTTTTATATCTGTGTGTATTTAACAAATATTTAAAATACAGGAAATATGGAATTGCCCAGTACTTGGCCAGCATAGTCCTTATTATACTCAAACTTCCTTTTTGCCTTTTTAAATTACTTTTTCCACTTATTGAATGTTTATTTGTGTGGGCTTGGCCACAGTGAATGCGAGATAAAGCTTATTTAGTTGAGGAAGCAAATGCTTTTTCTAAAAAAGACATACTAAGTAAGAAAGATAAACATGATTTTTCAGGATTCAGAGTATTTTAATTGTTGATTTAGGAGCTTCTTGCAGCTGCTAGAGTATCTGGCCTTAGCAGATTAACTAGTAATTATCAAATAGGTTTGACCAGACTAGTTACTTGCCTCCCCCCTTTGTAGGTGAAGGTCCTTTCCCCAGCATTTCAGCTGTTCAGTGGCCTCACGTGACTCTTGTCATTGTTCACACCCTGTACAGTACTTCAGAAAAAATGAAGTCCAAAGCAAACAAACTCTTTCCTGGTGCCTAGTAGTCTGTGCCAACTCAAATTTAATGTTAGTGTTGATGGTAGATAATGAAATATGTGTTGAAAATGCCTGGGTATGAAAATCCCTGTAAATATTCACAAATTCAATGCAATAGTCACTGACTGTGCAGCATTTACATGAACAGGGAGACAGAAAATGGATGAAAAGTGACCAAATGTGGGATTTGCCCATTCTCTTTAAATGACTGAAGGCTAAATGGAGACACTATTATAGGATTGCATATTCAGGGAATGTTCATTTCCCTAAACGGGTACTTGCTGCATCTGCCTGCTATCATCACTTGCAGGTGCCCTGATGCACTGCTCACCTTTCAGGTGTCTGCATTTCCCCTGCCTATGGCAGTGGGAGCCTCCTCTGCCCCGGGCACCTGTGTGCTGTGAGGAGCAGTGCAGACACATCCAAAGCAGTTTACAGCTGTGCTGCACCTCCCCAGCCCTGTGTGGGCTTTCCATTCACTTGTGGGTTTCAAGCTGCTCGCCAGGCCCTTGGATCTAATGTTTGCTGCTTGCTTGCTCTGTATTTATCTTCCTCTTCCTTTAGCAGAACATCCTCCATGGGCCTTGTTTCTTCCCAGTTTTATATTGGGATTAAAAGGGATAGCTTTGTCTTTTATACTTTTCCAGTGTGGTATGATGTGTGTTCAGCTGAGTTTCCTTTTTAGAGGTATCTGTTCCCAGGCCACCACTCCCATGAATCCTGGGACATGTCCTCCACAGCCCTTGTCTGGAGTGGTTAATGACTTTCCTGAAGGAGTCTGTTAGTTGATTTGGCATTAAAATGACACTCTTTGCAAAGTAGAACACACCTATGTTTTGGGTGTTTCTTTAAACCACTGCTGTGTGGGTGTTCCTAGATAACTTTTTTGTTTTTCAATATTCCCTCATGTAGTGGATCACAGGAGCAGTGTCTGCAGTGTAAGAAGTGCTGACAGGTCTTGTTTTTCCTGAGGAAGGGGCCTAAAAACTTTATTTCTTGATGAGATCTGATAAAATCAGCAGAACTACCCGAGTGTAAATGTACTTCTTGACCTGAAGTAAATGTATCGAGGACAGCTCCCAGTGAAAACAAAGGAAAGCAAGTGGCTTATGCTCTGTTCTGTCAAAATTAATATTGTAAAGGTAACAAACCTCTACATCTGAACTTACAGCATTTTTCAGTAAAGGCTGTTATATCTAAATACATCTAGAATGTCCTGTGATTTCTAAAAGATATCAGAGTATCTAGAAGAAGATCTATTTTGCCTTCCCAGTAAAAAGTACAGTTCAGGAGAGGGTGGACACACAGTACTCTTGTGAACTGCCTATCAAATTACTCTGCTTTTCCTGCAACTTCTTCAGTTCAATATTTACCACAAATGGAATGATACTCTGTTCTGTTAAGTGACATTTCTCCTTGTTATTTTCAAAATATATTTGTATTTATATTAATTATCCAATTATTGGCTTAATTTTCTATGATTTGTATTGTGCATACACATCTATTAGAGCAGGGAGATACTTTCAAGGTAGGCTGCTCTTGGGGAACAAAAGCTAAGTCATATATTCTCATTTTTCCTGTCATCCTGAGAACTGTGTAAGTCAATATTAAGAATTTCAAGGCATAGATCTGTATACATATGATTGGAGTCATAGCAGTTTAATAGTTAAAGTTGCAGTAAAGTCTACTTGAAATGTAGATGAGTCCTCTTCAACACAGAGGAATAACACTCAGTGTCTTCCCTCAGCCTACAACCCTCAGACCAGGATTGTAATCAAATGTTCAAAATGAATTGATCTTTTATTGATAAATTGGTGAGTAAAAAGAATTGCTGGTGCTTAGATCAAAAAATAGGTATTTCTTCTACGTATGGCATATGATACTTTTCCCTCTTGATTCCTGTTTAAAGGTAAAAATGAAAAGTAAGTATTAAGTTTTAAAATTGAAAAGTACTTAAAGGCAATTTCCCTGGGTGTTTGTAGCTGCTGGAATCTTGTTTCTGCTCGCTGAATCAGTCTGCATCATCTGCATCATCATTCAGTGATGCTCAGCAAGGCAAACAAGCTCAGAGGGCTCAGTCCTGAAGTTCCAATATACCTTTATATATGTTCAGACCACCATTTCCTCATCCTTGTTGGCTCCTATGCACCTGCTGTCTGCTTTCTTTCTATAACTCTCATCTTTAAACTTTCATTTCCTCTCAACAGAACTGCATAACCAGTACTTTTCTTTTACCTCTATCTCATTTACAATAACAGTGAGCCTCAAGCATTCTGGTGCCACATGGTTTGTCTGGAGAAACCATAAAATAGCTGTCTCTGCTTGGAAGGAGACTTATCCAAACAAAGATCACACTTTCTCATGCAACTCATCTGTGAACAGGAAACCTGCTGAGTGTGCAAAGCAGATAGCCATCATTTTTTCTCATGTGGACTTGACCATAATATGTCCTATAATGTTTTGGATTTTTTTTGTCATACAAGCCAATGAGTCTGTGTGGCTCTGATAGCCATGAAGATTTGTTTAAAGTTTCATGGTGGCTGAATAAACACTAGGTTGAGAAACTGCAAAGGTAGTTTCAGTATGATGCATTACTTCAAAGGTAACATACCAATCTCTTTTGCAAACATTGAGTAATTATGGGATTGAGTAATTTGAGGTGAGGATCGTGGTCACCAAATCTTCTCCCATCTGTGAGGCTAGGCACCTCTCCTACAAACTCAGGCATATCAAACTCAGGCAGTTGCAGCACCCATCACACATTTTTTAGTCTTGAGCAACACTCTTTGCTGTTCTGGATGAGTGTTGAACACGGTTATTTCTTCTATTTGCATTCTTTACACCTCTTTTCCCTTGGATAAGACCAAGATATGGAAGATTGTTTTGCTAGAATAGATTGACCAATACATCTCCTTTTCCCTGCTTGTTCCTTTTCCACTGCTGTAAAAGAGCAGACAGAACATATGAAAAGCCTAGAAAATTCTTCCATGAAAAGCTTTGTCCAGGGACCTTCATTCTACTAAGAGAAAGCAGTCTCAAGTATAGAGGACAGCTGCTGCATTTCTAGGGACTTTTTGAGACTTGTTGTTTAAGGTTGGGGTCAATTTTCAGTTATTAAGATTTTATGAGTAGGGCTATCTTTTCTAAATATCAGATCTCTAGAATTAAGTCTAGTACCTCCAAAGAAACATGTGACCTACATTTTATAAAGGGATTTCCATGGATCCAGGACATCTTTTAATGGGGATTATTAAAATTGTTGTTCTCAGTCTTTTCAGTTTCATACCTTTTTCTTTTTTTTCCCCTAAGAAATTACCTCTGGGCTTGAGCATATCAGCAACATGCTGGAACTCAGAGGGCTGTATCAGACAAAAAGGAATCCATAAGATATATGGCCCCATTCCAGACTCACATGAATTAACATGTACCTGCTGTAATGTTTGCAGGAAGAAAGGTCAGATTGAGATGGAAAATAAATAAAAAATTTTGCTTGACAGCTGCAAGAGTTGTAAGACTTGAGGAACATGATTCAGAAGTGCTGAGGAACTGCTTCTGCCATTGGCTACCTCTTGAAATTGTTGGTGCTTAGCACCAGGAAAAACTGGAATCATAATACATTGTCTTGTGAAGCTGTGGCAGGTGGATGGCAGCAATATTTATAAAGAGACCTCTAGCCCTAAACTGTCAGACTGCAGGAGGAAGAGTGTTAAATTCTAATCTCTGATTTACAAGTCTGGCAGCACATACTATTCACATGGTGTGTGATTTGAATAATGATGTGTCTACTCCTGATCTCATTAACCCTAATTTAATCCAGGATCTTATTTCATTAATTCCTGCAAGCTTCCATACAACTGCTTACACAAACAAACAAAGCCCTAAAAATCCTGTAACACTGGAACTATCTTTCCCTCTAAATATTTCCACGATCTCTTTTTATTTTTTTATCTTGAAAAAAGTCTCAGCTTGTCTTTTAAAACAGTGATGCATCTTCAAGGATCTCAGTTTGAATTTCACATGCAGTGGCACTACCTGACACTTGCTCTCCCCAGGGTTCAGTGGACTTCTCTGTGTAACCTTAATAGCTCTATGCTGCAGAGGGTTGAGCAGTTGTGTTGGTTTAATAGAGTATCTAATGAGAGGTCGATCAAAGAACAACAGGAATGTCTGTAATTTGCCCTAACCTTTTTATGGCACAGTTCTTCATTCTATAATGCAGAATTATGTGATTGGAGACCTCTGTAGAAATTTGTACAATTTTTCATTATTTGCTAATTGGATAGAAAAATGATTGTTTGGACCATCACCAAGGTTTTTTAAAGTGTGGTTGAAATGAAAATTTTGAAGATCTTTACAGCTGTGTTTTATGTATTTTGTATGTTTTTGTGTAGCACAATGACTTCCTCCCAGTTTGTGTGGTTTGTTTTTTGTTGTTGTTATTTCTTTTTCACTGTATGACATAATTTAGAAAAGAGAAATCCTTTCTTTAAAAACCTTCCATATAATTTTAAACAGAGAATGCAAGATACTGGGTGAGTCAGTTAATGTTCTCATTAGAAAATCCTGCTGTTAAGGATCATCTGGTTTGTGATAGGATTTTGCATAAAGGATTTATGTTACTTGTCTGTCTCTAAACCTCTCTGTGTCATAGAGATAGCTTATCTGCTTATCTAACATGTTACAATTTGTGATAATGTCTCCCAGTGTTTGTTTTTTTTTTTCCTAAGAGTGTTGTTGTTGTTTCCTAATGTTGTTGCTTTTTTCTATATTGGTCATCTCTTCAAATTGGTATGGGTATGAGAAGGAACATAAATACAACAGAAGTTTCTTTTGTATAAGTTATATATATCTATGCTAATATGCATGGGGTTTTTTTTTATGCTGACAGCAGAAATATTTTTACTACATGAAATATCCATTTTTCACAGTCTAAAACTGTAGTCTGTTACATTTTTTAATAAGGCCAGGTGCCTATGGGGAGAAGCTCATAGCATGCTAAATTGTGGCATATCCCACTCTCTACTCAAAGAAATGAGGAATGACATTGCAATTTCAAGCAAAGTTAACTGCTTCTAATAAATAGTTGGGTGAAAATGGAACCTTCGTGAGAAGAAATTTATTTTTATTTGAAACTGCTTGAGTAATTTCATTCTGCTGGAGGTGGACTGGAGGGAGGATGGCTGAGAAGCACCTTTTGTGCCTCCTCACAGTGCCAAGGATGCAGGGAGGAGCACCCGTATTTCTGAGCACCTGCTCCTGTGTGTGTGTGTACATGTGCTGAGAACACTGGGCAGCTGAAATGCACACAGCTGTACTGTGCTATTGCCAGACACAGGTGAAAGTCAGTAGTTCCAGCTGATAAAAGCCTGGCTGGCCATCCATTGTCGTGGAAATTATAAAGATGGGGGAAGAAAATGCCAGTTAAAGAGTCTGGCTGTCAAACATCTTCCCCATGGCAATCCCTGCTGCAGTGCCTTTTGTCCTTAATCCCACTACTCACATATGTTGCTAAATATGTAAAGCAAAACAAATTCCCAGCCCCAGGTTAGAGCTGGGAAGGAATGTGTACTGCAGAGGTTCATGGGCAGGTGTTAGCAGAAAATTCTACAGCAGGATGAAATCAGGAAGTTGCTTCCAGTTCATCTGTGGATTGTGAGACCTGCAGCAGTTGCACAGTGTAATTCTCTGGGAGGTTTTTTAAATGCAAAGTCCATGTCAACTCTGCAACTTGCCCACTCTAAATCTGACAGTCCTTGGGTCATCATCTCTCAAGTGTCTCATACATGGATGGTGTGTCCCTCTGTTCTGGTGACAAGGTGACAGGTTTGGCTTTCCTCACCTTTCCAATAAATCTATAACAAGCTTCTGCTTTTGTATTTCTCACCTACTTTGGGTAACCTGCACTTAAAGATCAACAAATGTACTCGCTGTTTTTCAAAGTCTTCCTTAGAGGTGTCTTGTCACAGCGTGTACAAAGTGCTGAAGTGCTCATGCAGCCAGCCTGTGCCAATCACTTCTGCTTCTTCGTGCTTCCTGCCATCTGCTGTGTCTGTTCATCAGTTATGCTTTTGCTTACACCTACTTTGTGAGGCCTCAGAGAGAGGTACTGTCGTTTGAAAAAAATGGGTCAGGATGAATCGAGGGGCTTGGCGTGGCATCCAGCACCCAGTACACCCTGGTTTTCCTACTTCCCTTTTTTCATTGCTCTAATTATTATTTTCAGTCTTGGTCTGTTAAGTGCATTAAGATGTAATGAGTTGCTTCTTCTGGTGGAAGGGAAGCTGATCACTGATGTAGCCAAGCACATCTCCAAAACCCAAACCACAAAGTGCAGAGGGTGTATTCTTTTTTCTTCCTGGCTTTCTCTGAGACAGGTGGTGTTTTGTGATTGTTTGTTTTAAAATGTGCTCTACACTTTTCTTACTGTTGTATTCCTTGCTGTTTCTCATAGTCTCCATCTCCCTTCGCCCTCCACCACCTCTACATTTCTTTAATCTTTTCTAATTAAAAACACATTAAACCAATTGGTATAGGTGAATATGAGTGGTCTCCTTTTGAACTGAAGTACAAAGTGTGAGGCTAAGGGATAGAACAAGATTTTCTTGAGCTGAGTGAATGCAGAAACACATACTCATGTTCACAGAAAAGCAGAGCTTTCAAATTGCATAAGACTCAACAAAATCTGAGAGTTTTGTTAATTTTATTGCAAAGAAGGCACTAATCTCTCTAGAAGTACAAGGCTTTCTATGTGTGTAAGAGTGTAAATCCTATCCAGAAGATCTTTTCTTATCAGAAGGATGTACCCTTTCAATAGCAAATAACAAATCTTTATCAAAAAAAGGAAGAATGTGGAGATTCTTTAAAAGAGGAGCTTGAGTTTGCTGTAGGATACTGGTCACTGATGTGTAGAAGAGGAACAGAGGATTTAGGTGTGGCACGGTGTCACCTCCTGTGTTACAGAGGGCATTGTAGCTTGGGCAGCTCAGGCTGGGATAAACAGGAGAGTTCAACCATGGATATCACAGAGAGGTACCAGCAGTTTAAGCAGGAGCAGGTTGCACTGTGCCTTCAGTGCAAAGTACTTTTGTGGTTAATTCAGAATACACTGGATGTAAGAGTTAATTTTTTTTCATTGTAATTGCTAGTTTGTCACTACATAGTAAATTTGTTGGTTGCCAGTTGTTTGCATTAAATCTGACCTATTATTTTTTTGCATTGGTGTTTTCAATTGCACCATTATTGTCTCAAATGTCTGAGTGATTTCCTTTGTTATAAGTAAAGTTTATAAATAAAATTAGTATTAAAATGAGTATTTAAACGTTCTATGAACAATGTGCATGACAGAATGTCCTAAGAACAATGTGCATGACAGAACAATGTGCTGTAGAAGCCTTTACTTATGTGCAGGCTGGTTCTAGGACTACAACAGATAGTGGAGCAGTGTCCTGACATGAAGCTTTGTTCATAAGGTGTTTCCACCTGAGAAGCAAGGGTGGCACTACAGGCTTCCCTGAGCAGCCATGAAAGCAGCACTTCTGGCTGTGTTTGTGCTGTATTTGTGCTGGGAGAGAGCAAATCAGTGCATCTGTTTTATGTAACACAGCAAGAAAAACAAAGGAGGGTAAAGCAGGTCAGAGTCCTCATCCTTAAGGTACCTGTTCTGCTGGAGTAGATACACTGTTCAGTGTATAAAACTCAGTGAACAAAAAACACTTATCTCTGTCAAGTTGTAAATCAGACAGAAGTCATGTGAGCTACAGAAATAGACTTGATTTTAAAGGCCAGATACAGAAACCAAAGAAAGGTTTAGGAGGCTGTGGTTAGAAATACCCTCAGAACTAGGTAGTACGAGCACAAACCAGGAGGCTCATGAACTGTAACCTTGTCATTTTTTTTTTTTTTTTTGGTCACATGCCTGACAGACAGCTGGGATCATGTTTCCTGTAAAATTGGAATAAGCTGAGAGTGAAAAATCCTGCAGCAGTGAAGCAAGAGCATAGCTTTTGTCATGAGTTCAGAGGATGTGTGCAGTAGCAGTTTGGGATCCGTGCCTCTGTTAGGGGTCACTGGGGATGCTGGGGGTCACTGCTGCAGTAGCACAATCTCCAAACCTTCCTTCCCCCTCTGCTTGGTGACAGAGCCACTGGTGAGTGTCTCCTGTCATGACCAGCTGATGAGGAGATCTCAGTCTTGATCATGGTGCTTGAAGGTCCCATGTCCTCCCTCTGTGTCTTGGACCTGATATTGCCCTAGAAAGGAGAAACTAAAATCTAGGGATGCAGGCAGAAGCCAGGAGCATAAAAGCTAGGTGGTTTCTTATTTCTTCCTGAAATGTTGTCATTTGGTTTTTACAGAATATAAAGCTCTTGCTGTGAAAGTATACTGGATTTTAGTGCCAGCAATATCTTTCTCGTTGAAAATAATTTTCATCTTGATTCTGTTTCAGTTGCTGGGAGAATTTATTTCAGCCTTGCATCACGATACATTGTTTATTTATATTAGAACTAAAAGATTGTTGAAAGTCAGAGTTACATTTCTAACTAAGCACTTTTGTAATTATTCAATAACCCTTAACTAGTTTTAGTGAAAATGTCATAGGAAATTACTTAGGGGGACTAAATATTGAATTGATGTACTGTGCAGCAGAGTTTTATTTTGAGGCATTTAATATAAATGTATAATTGAACTCATATATTGTTTGAAGTGACAGACACTGTTTGCAGGAAATCATGGTGGCAGTTGTCCCTTGAAGTGTGAAGTACAGTTTTTGTGAGAAGGGATTGAAGGAAAAGCATTCTGTATCTCAGAGGAGTCAAGATGCTCCTGACATTTTCATTGTCATCTTTTGATAATTCAAATGTGTTGTGTTGTTTCTTCTTTGCTGTATATGATTCCAGGCTCTTATTCCTGCTCCTGTATTTGGCTTCAAGCAGGGCACATGCTACAGATTTTTGAATTGTGAAAGACTAATTTATCAGCTTTCAATTCTTTCATTATGCATGTGTCTTGTTTTCAAAAGCTTTGATTTTGCTTAAACCTCTTGCTCCCAAGATGCAAGAACTGTTGTTCCCTTCATATGGAAGCCATAGATAAATTACCTTATAGTCTGATAGTGATTCTTCTCATAATTTTTCATGGCTCCCAGCAGTTTTGAGGGGTGATGTGTTGGCTTTAGGATTTTGTACTTGCAGCAGTACAAAAAAGCATTTGTTGCATTTAGAGTCATGGATAAGGTTGCAGCAATTTCCTCAAATGTTTTCAGCTGAGCTTCCTGTAAGGGTCAGAACTGCTGTATTAAAAAAAAGCTTGAAACTTTGGTGTAGAGAAAATGGCAGAAGTTCTTGTACTTTCCTAACTGTAACTTTTGAAACTTTTGGTGGCTGACCTAATTCAAGAATTTGCTCTAATTTCAAGGAAGCTTTTTGATAGAGGGGTGGAAACTTCAGCATGTAAAGACATAAAGAGAAGAAACTTTCTTCTTGAAATGTAGTAAATGATTCAATTCTGAGAAAAAAAAATCTAGGCCTTGCAAACAGCAGCAGAAAGACTTTTTTTTCACTTTGAAAGCTGTTAACTGTTCTTTTTGTCTCTCTCCAGAATGACAAAGCCATGTGTCATTTCAATGAGTAACAGTGTTTACTTGCAAATGATAAGGTGCTTAATTTATAAATTTTGTATGTTGAAATAGCCATTTAATAGGGTACAGGTATACTTGAATATATTGTATTCTCCTATGTGATGGACTTTCATCACACTATGTAATTTGTTGTTATTTGAAGTTGTCAGGTTGTAAAGCTGATGAGCTTAGGGATAACATCTTTCAAATTTCCTGTGGCTTATACTGATGTAGGATAGGATTAGAGAAGATCCAAACAGAAACAGCTCAGGTATTGTTTAGGATTTTGTGTTTCATTGGAGAAACTATCTTTCAAAGTTTACAAGAAGAAAAGAATCTTCTCACAGTGGTTTGGCTATTGGTATCTATGCAGTATGGTTGAATCCTAGTTACAAAAAAGTAGAATTTTTTATGTATTAAAAGGGTGTACAAATTGTAGGGCCTTTATGCCCCCCTAATATCTTTGAAAATGCATTATTTAATGAAATGAAGCTCAGTTTATTTGTAAAGTTTACAATTACTTTTTTTCAGTATTTCTCATGTTGAGGATGCTTCTTCCGAGTAAGAGCTGCTTATCATACTGGAATCACACTGAAACCCACGTAGATGGGAGGTGGAAGCTGTTTTAAAATTTCTGGCATCAAGAGAGCATCTTTTAGGTTTACTGGTTGAAATGCAAGGTTACTTAAGGGTTGGGTTCCTGAGGCATAGCCTTTTGAAAATGATCTGCTTTTAATCTGAACCTGCAGTTATCTCTGTGTGGGCTAGGAAAGAAGTGCATCATTTAGATCTGTGAAAGTTATACCGGGCAGCGCTCCAAAATCGAGAACCAAATAGTCCCAAAGATTAGGTTTAGAGATATTTTTGAAGCTGTTAGCACTGTGAAAGCCTACCTCTTTGCAAGTGGGTTGTGTGAGTGAGACAGCTGCTCATTCTGCAGAAACATCTCCCAGGAACAGAGAGGTAAAGAGCCAAGCACTGCACTCAGGATCCCTCTGAGCTCCTTCTCCTGAGGCTCTCCGTGGGGTTTCCACTGACATCTGTCTTCTGAGCTTGGTTCTGGGAGAGGCTCTCAAGGTTGTCAAGCCTGTTCCAGAGAGTGTCACCACAGGAATTCCTGGTGAAGGTTCTCACAGTGTGTCCCTCAGAGGAGGCTCAGCATGGCTCAGATGTCCGGCTGTACCAGTCCACCCACCCTGTGGTACTCAAGGGCACATTGGCGTGCAGAGAGTGGTGGTTGTATCTGATTAGGGTGTGAATATATCTGCTGTAGCCAAAATAAAGCCAGAAACCAGTGCAAAAGTCCTGGTCAGGAGGTGCATTGAAGTCCTTGCTGGGCAGGCAGCAGGTTGATCTTTCCCCAATATTTTAGGGCAATATAATGTAGTCAAATATCTTACCGGTCTAGTTTCTCCTCGTCTTTATTCCACAAGCTTCTTTTTCAAGACACAGCAGTCCCTGAACTTGAAACTGGACTATTAGTTTCTCTTCATCCTCCTTTAGCATTTATATATGGCTGTTCTTGAAGTGCTTATGGCAGATTGAGGACTTCTATCCTAACTGAAAGTTTGTTTTCTACTTATTTGTGTACATAGAATTTCTTCTTTAAAATAATAATATCTGCAAGCTTCAACTTGAAATCAGAACTAGAAATAGATTTTGTCATACACTGGGGAAAGTTCCCACAAGCCACCTTTGATATGCATGGGTTTGCAAGCTCATTTGCCTACTCTTTCCTCATGTGATAGGCTTCAACTCCTTACAGATCTGGAAGAACTGGGTTACACAGAGAGATTTCTATAATTATTACCAAGCATCCAGCTTTTAGGGCCATTGTAGTTCATTTACCAAATATGCAAGCTGGTCATGTTCAGTAAATTTTTTGCAGTAAAATAAAGTGAGCTGACTTGGTACATTTATTTGGCCAGAGTTGTGTTTGTTTTCACTTCATTTTTCAAGAAGAAATGCAGTTTTGAGTAAGGCATTATGGTATTTTAGAGTAATCTATTTTTTACAGCAGGTTAGAGTGGGGATAGATATAAAGGACTATGTCAATATTTCTGAATTTAAGAGCACCAAGGGTCCCTTTGACTTGAGGATAAGAGTGCCTGGCTCTGTTTGAGCCACAACTGAAGAAAAGTTCTAAAATCCTAAAATTCCTGAAGGTAAGCACTACAGAAGAGAAGACAGCAAGTAGGCAGAAGCAACATTGTAGAGAGAGGAGAGAGGTTGGAGTATCTGCATGAGTGTTTGCTGCAGGCTATAGTGGTGAGGCTGCTGAAGGCTGGGGCATTTGTTTGATTTTGTTTGTGAGTTTTTAGCCTTATGTTGTAGACTAAGACCAGGATATGAAAAGATGTGCAAAGGTCTTAAAGCTGGCATTGTTTCCTGCAGAATGCATGCTAAGCCACTTAGATATGGACTTCCCACAGGGTATTGCTAAATATGAATATGTTTCTGATGATATTTTAGCTTAGTAGGGCTGGATTGACCTTTATTTGATTTCTGTTTCATTATTTAGACAATTCTCCACTTTTCCTTTCAATTCCCTCCAGGATCTGTAAATTCAAGCTGCTGAGGTTGATCATGTCATGTTACTCTGGACAGTAGCTATGAGAGATTATGGCTCTTCTCATGAGTATCAGAGGTAACAGTAATGAAAAGGAGCTCAAAGTGTTAGAAAGGCACAGAAAATAGAAGTTCTTAGACAGTTTTGGTGACTGCAAGGTGCTGAACCTTCTGTATGAATTTTGGCTTAGTGGACCCTTGGCAAGTGTATCTTTCTTCTTTCAATGAATAGTGGATGAGAAAGAAGTGCAAGACTCTACAAACAAATGCCAGTGTTTGGGAGTTGTACTGTATTCCTTTGCTTTTTTCAGGAGCCAAGCAAGGCTTTCTCAAAAAGCTGCAGCAGCAAAGGCACCAGTGTCATTCATCTGGAGACAAAAGGGTACAGCATTGTTTTCTGCTACAGCAGACAATTTTCTCTGTTAGTTTTGAAGTTGCAAAAAGATTTTTGCAGTTAAAAAATATTGTACTGCCGTTTCAGAATTTGCGAGTTGAGGATTTAATTACATTCTGACATGAAGAATGAAAAATAACACCGTCGTGATGCACAGGAAACAAGTTCTGGCAAGATGGGGTCTTCCGTAGGATGTTGTGTTGTGGTCTTGTTCACATGAGAGTGCTGTTTGACTCACAAATTCTGTTTAAACGGCAGATAATTTTTTAATGCACAGTGAGTTTATCACCTAGCTGCAAAATAAATGTAAAGCTCTGGGTGAAGTCATTTATTATACATTTTATTTTTTAAAGCTGTGAAAAAGAAGCTTGTGGAATAATGTGTTAAGTATAGTCCACTTCTTTTTGAAAGTGATATAGTCTTCTAAATTCTTAAATTCTTACATGGTTCACTTTTTTACCAGAACTATGCACAATATTTCTTCTAACAACAGCAGATATCCCACACCTTTCATATACATATTCATAATTGTTATTATGGTTATCATTTAAATACTATTTTACCTGTTGATGGCAGTAGATAAAGGATTAACTGTACCTTCCATAGGCAGTAATTTATAAAACTTTTATCTCTACTAATGTACTGATACACAGAAAATGCTTTGGGCAGATGTAAAAGACTGTATTAATGTTGTAGAGCTAATAGGGCAGCTTTGAAATAACAATTGTTTTGGGGAAATAAAAGGTTAAAAAAATACTATGAGATTCAAGTTTCAGGTGCATCTTACAGAGAATAACTTAAAAATTCTTGCTTTGCTCAATGCTGTTCACAGATGTCAACTTAAGAAGCTTCAAATAGAAATGTACTTTCTATGTTTTAGTGCTCATGCTGAAAATCTAAATAAGATCTACAGTATTTGCTGTGTATGGTGCAGTGCTGTGGGATGGTGGAAGTTGATCTTGCACTGGGATGTAGAAGAGTGCAGTGAATGTAAGAGAGGTGAAAGAGAGGAGAGGTAGAAATTTTTGCAATGAGAAGAGCTCATCCAAAGCCTTCACCTGTCTCTGATGCCTGTTGAATGTAGAACTCATCAAATTTGCAAATGACATCAAACTGGGGAGCAACTGACATGCTTTGAAGGCAGGGCTGCTCTTCAGAGGGCCTCAGACAGGAACATTATGGAATCCAGCAAGGACAAATACCAGCTCTTACCCTGGGAAGGAGGGAAGCTGGCAGATCTGCAGAGTGAGACCTGATAGGTTTGGGAGCAACTCTGCTCAAAAGCACCTGTGGGCAGCCACATAAACATGTGCCAGTCTTGTACCCTGGTGTCAACACAGTGAGCAGCATCCTGGGCTGCATCGACAGCCTGCAGATGGAGGGAAGGGGTAATCCTCCTTCACCTGGCACTCATAAGTCCACATCCAAAATACAGCACCCTATTTTGTAGATGGGATGAGAATTTTGCATTAGAGGAAGATATTGAGGAGCTGAAGCAAGTTCTGTGCCTGTGGAAGGTGGAGCACATGCTCCCTAAGGAGATGCTCAGGGAGGTGTGGGCTTGTTTAGCCTAAATACAGGGTTTTGGGGGGACCCTCCTGCTGCATGAAAGATTGTTATCCAGGATATGGAGACACACCATTCACAGTGATGCCTGGTGGGCAGGACAGGAGAGAGCAGATGGGACTTGAGAAGAAAGTTCCAGGCAAGGTACAAGGAAAATTTTTGTCACTGTGAAGTCAGTCAAGCAGTGGGCTTCTGCAGCCTCTGTCCTTTGAGATTTTCAAGATCCAGCTGCTCAAACATCCTTGAACAGCCTGGTCTGACCTCAGAGGTGTTTCTACTTTGTACTGAATTGAAGTAGGGACCTTCTGAGTTCTCTCTCAATCTGACTGGCTCTGTGGCTCTAGGACAAAGCGTTTTTTCCCATATTTTTTGTGGCATGGTTGTAAGCAAATGGTTCGGCATTTGTAGTGTGTCAGTTACCTGTCTAGAAAGTGGAGGTAATGCTGTTTGTTTGCTTCAGTGGCATTTCAAGGTAAGCTATATGAAAGATGATGATATTTTGGATGCTTTGTCAAAGTGGATATAGACAGCAACACAGTTAGGCTTTTGAAGTCTGCCTAAGAAGCTGATAGAGAGGGTATTGTGCATCTCTAGCAGTAACTGAGAAGCTGTTTTCTCTGGATTTACTTTCATGAAAGCCCACCACATATATTTTCTATATATATTGTCAATCACCTTAAAAGGTAGTGAGCAGCAAAATATGTCAGTGTTAGCAACGGCTCTGACAGCAGTCTCACTGTGTGCTTCTGCCAATTATGGTGACATTTGTCATATTTTCCTAGTTAATAGTTTTTTTCCCTGCAATGATGGTTGTTTCTGTGGGCTTCTCATTGGAGGTGAAGCAGTCTTAGCTGCCTTTACATCAGGAGCACTGTACTGGTTCTGGCCTGTGCATCAAATGTACAGCACACTGCTTGATAAACTGAGATGTCTATTTTTTTCCCTCCTCACACTTTTCAGCTTTGGTGATCTTTATTAAGAGATTTTTAGAGCTGTCCTACAATTTTCACACATAAATAAGGAATTACTGAAAAAAGAAAAACAATAGTGCTCATTGGAAAAGGTTACGGAAAATTGCTTTCTTTTTGTGGTATTTCAACTTTATAAGAGTCTTTGAGGTAACATTAGAGCAGACAGAGGCGTGTACATAGAAGTTTTAAAAAATCTTGGGAGCTTAAGATTTAGAATATTCTGTAATACTTCTTTTTTAACTGGTTCTTTTTTTTCTTCCCTCTCTACCTGTCTTCTGCAGGAAATAAGGAAAGACATGAAGAAAGAAAATACTGCCAACAAACCACCAGAGAAGCCTATAAATGAAGTTTCCAATGGAAGCCCTTTACTATTGTCTGAGACAATTATTAGAACCAACAGAAAAGGTACAGTACATGGACATTAAATACAGATTAAATTCAGGCCCTCCAAAGAACAAAATGTAAACCTTCCTTGTTTCTAGAAATAGAGCTAGAGTCTATTTAGCTGAGAAGGCGTAGCAGGAATACTAATAGTAAAAAAACCTTTGTCCTCTTGGACTGGCATATATGGATACATGTCTAATATTTCCACATTAATTTGCACAGACATCCCTTTCTTTTTAAGGAAATCCCTCCTCCATACATTTAATTAAGGAAAGCTCTATGAGGAGTTTGCTAATGCTTATTAAAATAAGGAACAGACAGCTTGCATATATAGAGGATTTTGCACAGGGATGTCAGTCTACAGTCACATATTCATACTTTATCTGGGACAGAGAGCTCTAAAAAAGGGGGGCAAAAGTGGAAAACATGCAACTTAATGCATTAGTTTCTTGGGAAGTGTCTTTCATTTGAGACTGGAATGTGTGCTCTTCATGTCTGGCTTGACTCCCAAAACAGATTCCTATGTAGGGTTTTGGGTTGCTAAAATGAAAGCCTCCAAATCTTCTGTCTCATTCCCTACTCCCAGCCCTGCTTTCAGTAATATCAGAGAAAAAGAAAACAAAAAATTTGCAGTATAAAGGCAGAATTTTTCTTTAGGTTATTTTTATGCTCTTGTTTGTCTGTAGGAAGAAAATTGGCTCAGTGCAATAGATGAGCAGTATTTTTTTCTGCAGAATTCACTGAAAGTTTCTTGCTTGCTGTCTTATACGCAATAATCTGCTGCCATTAATCATTGCTCTAATGTAATTTCCATTTTGGGATCTTCTGTGCTGTTAGGACTGTTATGGACTTTTCCTCTTATGTATTATCAGCTAACATTTTATTTGAGCTGCAGTTTCAGGAGAGGTCTTATACTCAAGGTTTACAACTTCTAGTGAAGAAGAAAATTTGTGCAAAATCTATGACTTCCTTTAAAATGTGAAGCAGACAAATCTTGACCTTTTTTGCAAGGATTGCAAGGATTGATTTTCTTTCTCTGAAAGAAAAGATTGGAAATAAATCTCAGAAAACTTTGTCTTTTGAGCTTGCAATGTTGTCTTGAATCTGGAGACACGTCCTACATTTCTGCTTTGGGTCATAGGTTTTTCAAGCAACGGCAGAATTAAATTACTAAGAATTATTATTTTTCATGGCTGCTATACAGAACCATATGAGTAGTTGGGAAACTATCTAGGGACCAAGTTTGTTCCATATTGCTTCAGCTGCTATTTGGAGAAGGCTAATAGCTGTGGCAGATACAGAGGTTTGGTTCAGTCACAAGGGGAAAGCACTCCAAATATGATTCTTAGAGCATTTTCTCCTCCTCTTTCTTCCCTCTGGCTACGAGCTTTAAAGGATTCAGGAGAGAAAGATTTTTCTCTCTCTAGCTGAAGAATACAAAACTTTGTATTTGCTGAAAGGAGAAAAGCAAAATCTGACATGAAGATCTGTGAGTTGAGGTAGGGGTTAGGTTTGAAAGTAGCAGATTTCATATTAGGGTGTTATCTCATTGGTGGGGATTGCACTTTGTGTCAGGGTTGGTGCACTGTTCTTGTTGGCTACTTCTCCACAGCCATTTCCAAATCTGCAGATAATCAGGTGCAGGAGAACATGATCTGGCAGCACAGCCAAGCATGTGCAGAGCACAAGGCCAAGAGAACTTCCCCTCAGTTTTCTTGGGATCAGTTTGAGCATTGTGCCACAGTAGACTTGTTTAAGTGTGGACAGCTGAGCAAATAGTTACTGCTGTGTTCAGAAAAAGTTTTCTAAGATCTATGGGGCCAATCTACTTGTGGAAAGTGTTGCCATATTGTACTGAAGAGGGAGCCCTAAATGCCATGGGTGTTACTTTCTTCAAGTATTCTTGTCCTGGGATTTTTATTAAATCCTAACTCAATCTGTTTACTGATCACAGAATGTGACCTGGAAGACATGAAAGAGGGTAAAGGATGATTGTGTTTGGTTCATTGATTGGTTTGTTTTCTTTTTTTCTCTTTGTTGTTAGGAAATGAGGAGGAAAGGGATACATTTAAAGGTCTTTAGCCACTGTTGAGCAGTGAAAATGGTAGGCAGTATCATCTATTTGCTTGGGCAATGTAATCCCGCTGCTTGCAACTTCAGAGCAGATCCAGTGATGTGGGAGTGATGTGGGATTCTGTGCTGCTGCATTGTTTTTATTACCAAGATGATGATAAGTGCTATTCTACTGCTGTGGTGTTATACTGTGTACTTTTACTGCTTAACTTGGTTGGCCTAATCTAAGTGTCAGCACTTTAGCAAGAATTTACATTTTGAGGAGAAGAATCTTGGCCTCATGGGCTTCTGGCTTGTACAGAGTTTTTCCTTGAAAATATTGACAAATGTCCAAAAGTGGTATTCAAGGAAAATAGCTAAGATATTTGTAAGAAACATCTAAGTAACTAAGAGGAAAAGAATGAATTTCTGAACTAAAAAGATATTTGGGGTCTAACTTTATATCCTGTTTTTTTGTGCTAATTATTTCTAAGTACTGTATTGAAATTAGGTGTTCTAATAACAAAATCAGTGTAAATTGAAGTAAGTAGCTGCATAATATTTATTTGTTGACTGGGTTAAACCATAACAGTAATGGGTGTTACTACTTTGGATAACCCATGCAGCAGTGGCCTCATCTGGGTTCTTACTTCCATTACATAGTGAGGGTTACAACTGGTTGTATGTGACCATTTGTGAATCACTCAGGTTTTTGTTACAAAGGCCAAGAGGAGATGGAAGGATTTGATTCTTTCTGCTTTTCACTGTGGGCAGTAAAACCAGGATATGTCTCATCCTTTAATGTTTCTTGTTAACTACAGATATTAGAGACCTAATGGAAACAAACAGTAGTGACCAGTTCTGTGGTGGACTGAATTTAGGAAATGCTGTTACACCTGGCCTCGATGTATTCATGTAGGTATTTCCTATCTTCACAGGTCTGTAAGTATGATCTAGAAGTCAGGGCTACACGTAAGAAATAATGGGGTTATTTTCTAGATCTGCCACAGAGTTGCTATGGAACTCTTTTTTTTGCTTTTGCTAAATCACTTAAACTGTTGGCCAAATTACCACACTTATCTTCCTAGGTCAGGTATTATAATATGTATTGATTTTTCAGGTAGGCAGGGCTTTATTTTTTTCTGTTTTCTTGCAGTGACATATCCAGATTTATGAGTAACTTCCATGTACTTCCAGTGTCTCTGCCTTAGGCTGCCTATTGGCAAAACCTGGTTTATAGCAGCCTCATTAAGATGTGGAGTTGTTCCAGCATGGCAGTCATGGCAATTAACATCCAGGAAACTGAGCATTTTAATTTAACACTGCAGTGGGGTCATGCTTCACCTCTGAAAGGCTCAGGAAAGGACAATTTGTGTAGGGGAAGCATGATGGCCTTGTGCTTTGCTGGCTGCTCCCAGGGCTGGTTTGATGGGTGCTTCAGGTGCTGCAGTGTCAGCCTGTCTAGGGGAAGAGGCTGGGGCACCTGTCTGGAGCTGTAGGAATGTCAGATGTTGGTTGGCTTGCATATGCATTGCCAGAAACTGGGAGGGATCGTTCTTTTGCTTCTTCCTGTAGTTCATAAACCAAGAAAATCCTTTCCTCACCACCAGTGGGTCTTTGAGTATAACCTTACCCTGCTTCAGATTTTTCTGTTGGCATATAGAGCTATTGTTCTAAAACTTTTATAAAGCTGACATTTAAAAAAAAATATTAAAAAATATCTTTTTCATATTTAGAATCGGCATTGTTGCACTTTGGTAAATAGCGGGGTGGGAAAGCCTATTCTTCCCCGAGAACATTTTCAAATTGTTTGAAAAAAGCAAAATTATTGCTATTGTTGCTATTATTTAATAACATAAGAAAATTACAACCAGATCTTGGAACAGAAAAATACTGAAAGATACCTTTTTTTTTTCTTAAATGCTTTTCCAACATGGTAAAATTCCATCTCTTCTAAGTTAACTTTCAAAATCTAAAAACAGATCCAGTGTTGTGCGACTGTTTCAGATCTCTCATAAATTCAGTATGAATCCTCATTCAGGTATAAAGGGACATAATGGAAATTTGCCTTCAATAGGCTTTAAGTGTTAAATGGCCACAGCTTGTTTTAGACTAGTTTTGTTCTTATTTTTGAGTATCCTATTTTTAAATGTCTTATTCATTGTGCTATTTTGTGTGTCTGGGAACAAGAGCCCACTTGCTTGGGTCAAGTTGCAAAACTGGAACTGATAGACTGTATTTTGTAAGTGAGCTAACAACAATTGTTATACGAGTAAACATATTTGAGGCAAAGATATATTGCCTTGTCAGATATATTTGTTTTCTATAAACTGTAATTGCAGGCTGTATTGAGCCAGCAAATCTGGAACAGTTTATCACGTGTTACATGTTCTTAATCAAAGCCAAATACTGAAAGCAAGGAAAGTTTTTTCTAGTTCTCTTGAGAATTATTTAATTTACCTTCCAGCCTACATTTAAATACTAGAGAACATTTGCATGCAATGCTAAGAGGGAAGTACTGTGTAAATAGGTTATGATATAATAGGTTTAATTTAGGAATAAATAACAAGTCTGTTGTATGCAAAACTGAGATTTAAGTCCATTTTTGTAAATTAGAGAAATGGGAAAAATATTTTGCTAGAAAAATGCTTCATCATTTTGTTCAATAATTTTTTTTATTTGGATATAAAAAGACATCCCATTTATTAGAAACACAAGCTGTTGGCTTCTCAGCATATGAGTGTGTTGACTCTGAATCTTATATTAAATAATCTGTGTAAGATACGATTCTGGTCATATTTTTCAACAGAAAGGCAAACTTCAAAATCTTTTTCATAAAATATTTTATTACCAAGAAGTGCAAGTGACTGCCTTCACTGTGCTTGATGAGGTGTCTGACCCTCAGTATGCTCAGCTTTGGTTTTCCTTTCAAACATTGTAGGTTTGAAGGCATTGATCTTTCTTTTGTTGGATTATTCTTCTGCTGTTTACACATTCAGGCCCTCTTCAGACAGGCTTTGGTGTTCCCTTGCAAATACTGCCAGCTTCAGAGAAATTATTGCTAGCAGGGGAAAAAAAAGATCTCTTTCATTTTTAAGATCAGCTAATTGGTGTCTAATCAGTATACAGTTTACACAAATATGCACAAGAACATACTGCTCAGCCTATTAAGGTTAAAATATGCATGCAACATATGACACCAACCCAAAATGAGACATAAAAAATTAATGGCACGGGAAACTTGAAAATGTGCAAAATATTTATTCTCTGAGTTTAAATACCATATCTGCATATGTAGTGTCTCAGATAATATACATTTCCTTTAAAAGTACTGGTATTTGAAAATAAGGATGAAATTATCCCAGTATTTAGGTAAGCTACACTGCCCTGGAAGTCAATGCTTCCAGTTCAGAGAGGCAGGAAAAGAGACCAGTCTGTGCTGGATTTGTGGCTGTGTCATTGACATGATTTTTGTTTTTTTTGCTGGAAGAAACATCTCAGTGCTGTCATCTTGGCAAGAGTGGAATGGGTGCTCATTCATTCTTTTCAAGCACATCTTGTTTATGAGTTCAACTTAAATAGTGACTTGAGATATATAGAATCTAAATTTCTTTTCCTGTGTTATGGTCATTTGCTGTCCTGGTATTCAGTTAAGGCTTCATAATCTATCCAGATTCCAGTATCTTGTTCCAGGAGATAATTTCTTTTCTTCTTATTTACTGTGCAGTGCCCCCCCATCTTTTTTTAATCCTAATTTCTTACCCTTTCTTCTCAATGACTCCTTTCTTGTAGTCTTCAAAATGTATGGATGCTGAGCCCTGACTCAGTTTCTGCAATTTTGCATAGTTGGGTCCATCCACTGGTGTAACATGCTCGTGAGGCTCTGTGCAGGAACAGCCTATAGAAACAATAAGTAGAAATCACTCTGGGTTTGAAGTGAAATTCCAGGTTAATTCTATCCTCTGGACATCTGTTTGCCTCAGAGGCTCTCTGGTATGTCATATATTTAGTTGTAGGAATCCCATTTGTGGACCATGCTGGGAAACACTGAACAAAAACACAGACACTGCATCAAGGAACTGACTATATATACACCCCTGTGTGTATGTATTATGTATGAAACAAGGTGACAGCTAAAAAAAAGAGTAATGCAAGAGCAGATGCAATATTTGGGCAATTGCTAGCAGGCTGTTTTCATGTTTCTTGCAGACAGAACACACTTGTTTTAGTAAAACATTTAGATCTGGATCTGCATTTGGAAACTGGGAGGTTGGTATGGAGAAAACTGGGACAATAGTTTAGAATTAATTTTATCCTGTTGGATGCTGGACAGGACAGAGAAGAGGCAGAGGATGACCTTTTCATATGGAGCCTAAAGAGATGTGGGAGAGCAGTCACTGCTGAGCATTCTCAGCAGCTTCCAGATGAAACAGAGGGAGGTAGTTATGGAAACAGATGTGAGCATCATTTAGTTTGTTGGTTATTTTTATTTAAGCTAGACCCAGAATTATATTTGTATCAATGAAAAAGCAGAGACAAGTGAATTTTTAAAGAAGAGAGTGAGAGGGAACAAGTGAAGTGGTGGAACAGGGCTACGGGGTGTGTTGAAAGAATAAGGAGAAGAAAGTATTTTTTCAAGTAATATATGTTTATGCACATACCCAAAAATGCTGCAAAACTACTGTTGAGGAACAGTTTAGAAAGTGGCAGCTTCTCCTTTCATGAACACTGAAAAAGTTCCCTGATTAGTTAAAGGATTTTTTTCATTGCTAAAAACTTTACAATACATTTTACATTCCTGAAGTATAAAATTGTCAGGTGTATCATTAATCATTTATACAAGCCATTTGCAGCTCACATTTATCACAATATGTGATAACTGTCCATAAGATACTAGTCAAGAGCAAAGGTGTTGTCAAATTCAGGTGCTAAATGTTTTTCTATTCAAATTTATATTGAAATCTCCTTTAAAGAATGCAAAAACCAGTAAAACACACGGATTGTTGAAGTAACAACAGCAATGAAACTTCCTCTTGACTGAAAACTACATTTCCCCATCATAAAAGTGACTGTTGATTTTTCCACGAGGTTCTGCAGAGAAATGTCTCCCTGCTGCCAGCAGTTCTCTCCCTCTCAGTGCTGTTGGATGGGTCTCTTGGCACCCAGCAAGGCCCTGCTGCCTTTGAGGTTTGTCCCTGACCTTTCTCCTCTAGACTGAGCTGTCTGTGTCTCCTTCAGCCTTTCATCTGAGTGGTGTGGGAATTTTTGAGAAAAACATGGCTAACTTGATTTGAAAATTAGCAGACCAAGCTTTCTCCCTGTCCCTTCTCAGCTGTAATTAAGGAATAACAGAAGATGAGTGCTGAGCCTCGGAGCAAGACTTTGGGATCTCTGTGTATTTCCAGTGCCAAGGCACATCTGGCAGCTGTGATAGGAGAGAGTTGGACTTCTTATTCTGTGGTAGAGAAAGCAGAGGAGAAATGCAAGGATGCTGTTGTGGAATATAAAATACAATTCTTTCTGGACTGAAAATTGGGATCAAGAGGATATACTTTGTTCAAGTTAATATATTTTCCACCAGCTCTGAACATTCACAGGTATACTTTAAACTGGGTCAATAACACATTTCTTGTTTTTCCTTCAGTTAATCTTGATGAATTTGTAAATGCTAAGTTAAATATGCCCCTGTAAATGTGCAAGCACACTGACAGGCAGGTCTTTAGTTCAGAGCTCCTTTACCTTTGGTTGATTGGGTGGTAGCTGGGATGGTGCTGCATTGCTTTTGGGGAGATGAAGAACTGGTGTTAGCCTTTCCTGGGGGCTGGAACTGGGGCTGTGCAACTGTTTACATCCTTCCCCCTTGGCCTGTAGATAAGAGTAAGCTGTGCTATGTAAGTTACAGCACTAATCAGCATCCTGAGATAGCTGAAGGTTTCTGGCTCCTAGGCAACCATAAAATCCTTTGAATGATTTCTGGGGTTGTAGGTGAGAAGCAGAGTCTGTCAACAGCTCCCTTGGGTCTCCTTCAAATTGCAGTGTCATGAAACATGAATTGAAGGCCTAAATAATTTGGATAAATGATTGATATTAGATTTTTTTCTTTAATCCTGACGGGTTAGCTGTCCCCTGTAAAAAAAGATTTTTGGATATAGGTGAAAGCTTAATGTAAACATATGCTTTGTATTTTTTTAAAAAAAGCTCTACACCTTTGCCCTCTGCATTGGCACCAAGTGACTTATTCTGCTGCTGTTGAGCCACTTCAGTGTAGGAAACCTCTTGATTTCTGTCTACTTGGACCAGAAGGAAACTACAATTATTATTCAAGTCCTTCCTCTTCTGATGGAATGATGTTTATAAACCCAAGCTGGAACAAACTTCTGCAGGGAGTGGCTAGAATGTACATGGCAAAAAGGAACTGTGGCTGCTGGTTGGAAGAGCATCACTGTTTGGGGGGTTTAGGAGAGCTGAGCAGAGTTCTACTCAGAAGTATGATGTCCTAGGAGCCTCTGAGGTTCTTGTGGGGGTTTGGAGAGCAGTGTGTGTGTCTGGGGAGGGGCTTTAACTCTGAGTGCATTTTGCAGAGGTATTTTTCACCTATGCTTTTGCCCTGCTCCCTTTCCCATGTGCATACATGCAATCCCTAGAGTGGTTTAAGCAAAGCTTTGCTGTTCTCTGCAAGTGGCAATAAACTGTATGAAAGCAATGCCCATGAGGCACAATGTTCAGGCTCTTTTATGATGTATGATAGATTCTATGAAACATTTTACTTTCAGGAATTGACACATGCTTTAATGACAGTTTTCTGATAAAGCACCATGCCTGGAATAAACTTGTCACTGCATTCATTTTAATTATTTTTCACACACTATGTGAAATTGGTTCATTGGGTTAAAAGCCCCTGAAATTAGGGAAATTGCTTTGCTATAACTAGTTTTTGAAAACACATGAAGATATCAGACAGTGTTGACAATGCATGGTCTGGATTATTCCAAGTATGATGGCATATTTAGATATTTAGGCTTTGAATTTTCAAATTCCTGTATTATGTAAGTGCAGTAACTTGAATAACTAGATAATTTGCCTGCAAAGATATATTTCTTGTTTCCAATAGTATGAAGTTTCCCAAATTTTATTCATTGAATACTTCATACATGTTTTATTTTATTTCAGAATTTTTTTCTTTACAGTCTATCCTACCATTATCAAGATGCACACAGCATGGGATGTTGTGCTGTTATTATGTGGTGTACAGTACCATTTACACTGTTTTTTATGGTTATGTCACTATTTTCTAATGTGATTCCACAGTTAAGATACACCAGTCATTTGCATTAGTTCCTATTCTATATCTTTTTGCATTCCCTTTTCAATTATAAATACATGTTTGTGCCTCCTCTTTTCTTGCTGTTAATTTGTAGAATCATCCTCTATAAAAATTCAAAGCATGTTGCTGATGATGTTTAGTTTCCAAGCTCACTGGTAGGGTGCTTGTGCTTGACAAGGGAGTGAAATGTGGAAGTGCTGACAAGTGGCTGATGGCTGATTCTTGGCCCCAAGCTCAGCACTGCGATATGAAAGATTATTATTATTATCTGTCACACAGCCAGAGCCGTTATTTCCTAACTGCGGCGCCGACTTTATTTAGAAACAGAAGTGGAGGCTGGGCAGAGTTCCTCATGGTGAGAAGCAGCTCCCTGCAGATGCCCAAATTAGCTGGGAATGGTTGTTGAAATCAGCAGGGGTGTAGTGCCACTGGCATGGTCCTCTGTCTGTGCTGCATTGCTCTGGTGAAGGCCCTCATGACTTCAGCTCTTACTGCAGCATCTTCTGCGGCTGCATGTTTGTAAATCTGCCACTCTATTCCACAGACTCCCAGAGAGCACTGGCACCACTGTGACAGCCCAGGATATATCTGCTTTCCCCCAAGAAATACTTGGCTGCTCCAGAATGTGTTCCTGATATTGTTTTGTCTAGGGACCAGATTTTACCAGCTCTCTACCCAGAAGAGTGCTCAGCCTAGCACTGAAAATACACTACTATGGCAATTCACAGATTAACACCACACGTTTTGACTTTCCATGAGCTCCATTCATCATAGTATTGTTGCTTAAACCACGATTTGTTAATATCTTTTTTCATTATATTATGATAATATTTTTATTAATGATGTGTTCAAGCCTGATGCCATTGTTAAGACCTCTTGGAGGATTTCAAGCATTTACTTTGTATTTCCAAGCTGGTTGTCTTGTTCGTATACTAACATGTTTCATTGCTATACATTTAGTACCAGATATACCTTGTGCTGGCTTCTGTTACACTCCTGCTAGATTCCAGATGTCCCTGATCTATAGAGTCTGATATCTAGCTGTGCAAAAGCTGCAAGATGCAGTGTCAGACATTTTTGCTTCTGCAATCATAAGACTTGGTGATTTTCAGACCTAGGAATTCTCTGTTAGACTACTGACTCAGCATAGTGTTATCCTAAATTACAAGGGTCTCAGTGACTTCTGGGAATTCATAAGAGGTCAGGAAGTCTGCAGGAAATTGTTTTAATAAAAAAGGTCCAGTGACCTTAGGAAAACCAAGAGATTCAGTCACATGTGTGGCAGTTACAGAGCAAATAGAATAGTGGAAAACAAAAGTAACAAATGTTGAAATATTAGCCTGAGGCTGCAGTTTCATGAAGATGTTAAGCTTGCATTGCCACCAAAAAAAGAACCATTTTTCCTTTTTTTTATTCTTCCTATGTTCTGGTACAAATATTTGGCTACATGGTGGGCCAGATAAGGAGAATGATCAAGGTTAGCATTAAACCAGCAAGAGAAAAGCTTGTTTTTAATAGCAGGTCTGTTCCTTGCCTACCTCCTCATGATGCTTCACAAGCACTTGATCTGACAGGATGGCAAGGAGTGTTGTGTTGCAGGACCTGCAGGAGGCGAGGCATCAGCAGCACTGCCTTTTATTTGGTTGCCAGTGAAATTAGTTCCAAAAGTCTATGAGAGAATGATGGTTTGTCAAACTTTTTTAAAAGTTCATGGTCATTCATCTAAACTGCTAAAGAAAATTTCTCTCTTGTTGGTTTTCATTTTTCTCTTCTTTCTCTCATTCTTCACTTTTCTGTTGTGTTGGGAAGTACAAGCATTGATCTTTATCCAGAAAAACCATCATTACTGTTGCATACAGAATTCATCTTATGCCGATGCCTTCTCACCTACCAGTTCTACCTCTTGTAACCACAGAGCTGTTTTGGAGATGGATTCCATTGCTGACAGAGCTGACTTGAGCCAGAGGCCTATTTATTCACAGCTTTTAAATTTGAGGAAGTAACTTCTCATTCATGTAGCAGGAGTAATGGAAAAGACAAGAGGAACTTAACAGTTATTTTTAGGAAAACATAGTGTTTATCCCAGCAAAACTAAAAATGTTGAGACATTGCAAACTTGAAACCTAGACAGTTGTGGTTTTGTTCTTCTGTAATTATTTTAATGTGAAGGAATTTCTCTTAATGCATACTCTATAGCCCTGTCAGCTTCAGTAGTCCTCCACATACATTTTTATATCTATTCAAATTGATTTTCTTATGTGCTGTACAAAAACACCACTAAAAAAGCTGGAAATGAATGATACCAGAAAAATTGTAAACCTGGTAAAGCACTTTCAAATGCACAAAGAACATTTTGAGCATTTTCACAAATAAAAGTAATATTATTGAACAAATGCATCAACATAAGAACTGAGAACAGTTTGTAGCAGACTGTATGATTCAGAAGGAGAAAGTAGTGAAGGGTGCACAGATGCCATTAAAAAGGCTAATAAGTTGGTAAGGTATGAAACCAGCCTGCCTGCCTTGCCTGGCATCTGGAAAGTGTGGAAATCTCCTGTCTAAGGAAAACAGAACAAAAAATGGAAGGGACAGTAAACTGAAGGAATTCCTTGGTTCAACATGGAGATCTTTAGCTCTTTGGTTAACATGATGCTAAGGAATCTTAGGCAGAGTTCTGGTGCAAGTTTTGGGTTGTGGCCAAATGCTTTGATCTGAGGATAGAAGTAGTTTGTGTAGTGCTGCAGTGGAGTGAGGAAAGACAAAGATTAAGTTTTGGTGGCAGAGTCAGTAGGGGGTCTTGTGTGCAGTTGTGTCCTTGGGTAGAGTTAGGAGAGCTGTGCAGCCGGATTCCAGGAGTTTGTTAATTTGGCAGGAAGTTTCATCCTTGCACAGATCAGAACTGACAAGAAGTCATCCCTACTCACAGCACGTTGTCAGAAGTGGAAATGGTTGTGGCCCTAGAGGCAGAGCCAAAGGGTGCTGAGGTGAAGAGTCATGCAAGTATGACATGCCCAGATGTATCATGGAGAGGGGAAATCTGGGTTAGCTACTGGGTGAGGGACTTTCAGCAAACAAAGAAGCAGAGGTTTTTGACATGAAGTTCTGTACAGCTTAGGAGCTGGCATTTGGTACAGTTTATTAAGGCTGGGTTACTTCTGTACAGAAGTCTTTCAGTGTCTAATTTAAAGTCCATGAAAACTAGGCAAAAGCTGAAAATACAAGGTTAGTAAACATCACTAGAAAGGTGGTTGGCAAGAGATCCCTTGAATAGGAGACAGAATGTTCAGTTTATTCATCACTTGCTATTTTGAGAATTATGGGGATTGAAAGGCAGACAAGCTTCTATTCTAAAGACTGCAAACCCAACCAGCACGTGTTCTGCAGTCAGGTTGTAGGAAGTTCTCTGCCAAAAACTGGGTAAACAAGTGTGAACTGACCATTTCCAGAAGCAGGCAGAGTGATTAAAATCCAGTGCACGAGTTTGTTTGAACTTTGCCTTTGCTGTGTTTTGGGGCTTTCCCACCACCTGTGTTGTGAAATTCAGTGCTTGATGCAAGAGTGGCACACTGCTCAAATGATTGTTTGAAGTTAATGTTTAGAAACATAATGCAAGCTACAGTATCTTTGGGACCAAAAAATATTAATTGTGGAACTGGACCACTTTCTGGCAGTCTGCAGTGTAGAGGAGACAGCAGCTATTTCATTGTGTAAGGTATTAAAAATTGTATTAGATTTTCAGCTTTTCATTGTAAACAGTGGATCTAACACAGAGAAGCTACTGCTACACTGAAGGGTATTGTTATCAATAAGCAGACAACTGATTAGTACAGAATATAGAAAACGATGAGGATTTTATTTTCTTCCTTACTCTTCTAGTTTTTCCAAATCCAAAAATGTAGTGTGGGAGACAGAACTGCTTTTGAAATTGAAATTTAACCAAGTCCTTGAAAAGACAAATTTGTCTTAAAGAGATATTTCATAAATGCCATATATCTTCATGAAAAGATGTGGTGAGAGCAGGTTGAGGTGATTAGAAGGCACTGAGTGCAAATCCATGGTTTGCCAAGCTTAATTAATTCTGCTGCTCATTAAAGACTTATTAGTTGCCATTGGATGCCGTGTTCTTCATACAAAGATGAAATAATTTAATAACGTGGAGGTGTACAAAGCATTTTCACGTATTTCTCGGCAGGCAAAACAATTCTTTTTTTCACTCACTTTATGTCACCTTTGTCAAAATAAAATAATAAGGAGTTAAAATGAGGAAGTTTATTGTCCTGATTTCTCTTTTAGAATAAAAATAAACATTTATTCTAGAGTATTTTTATTACAATGCTGAAGGTTTCATTTCACTTTGTATTTCAGCTTCCTTAATGGAAGTCTTACCAGTTCAGAAGAAAGAGAGGAATGAAAAGTGCTAAAGAAAGGCTCTCTGCAGCTCCCTAGTGAAATGCCAATCCTCATAGTTAGAGTTCTAGTATTTGCTTTCTTATCCCAAGTGGCATTTGCTGCAGATAAGATCCTAAGGGAGTTTGGCTCAGCCTGGCAAGCTGAAGGATGGGTTTTACTAACATGTGATTTGCAAACAAGGAAAGGCATCAAATATATGAAATGGTATTTCTGTGAGTTTGCTGACAGCTCACACCTGGTTGCGGTTATAAACTCTGCTCCTGGCATCTTTACCTGTCACAAACTTCAGAGGAAGGAGAATACCTTGGAGAAACTTGGGAAGCTTGGTTGGATTTCAGCAATCAAGCTGTAGACTTGGGGAGATTAATGACAGAAATAATACAGAGACATGAGGCATAAGGATTTTAAATAGCCTTAAAATAGGGTGACAGCATAGGTTGGAAGGCACCTCTGGAAATGCTCTGGGCCAGCCCTCTGCTCAAGCAGGGACAGCTAGAGCCAGTTGGGTTTTGAGTAACTCCGAGGACTCCACAACCTCTCTGGGCAGCCTGTGCCAGTGTTTGATCATCTATACAGTAAAAAAACCTAAACAAAACAACAACAACAATGAAAAAGAAAAATGTTAGTTATATTCCATTAACCAGAGATCCTGGTCCAGTTCTAGTCCATCAAAATCACCACTTTCCTACTTTTCTGGCTGCTGACCAAATAGAAAGGTACTGTACAGACAGGAGCTTGTAGTCCTGAATGCTCAGGGCACAAGTTGTAAGTTATTGCAGACTGAAGCCACACTGTGTCCCAGGCTAGTTTTTTGAAATATACACTTACTACTCTGTCTTTACTAAAAATGTCATTGTGCCTGGAAAAAAAAGGACAGGATAGGAGGATATCAGGAAAGGCTGAGAGGAATGTGTTGTGGATGGGGTGACAGCACCAGGAGTAAGGTCCAAGCTGTGTTGTTACATTGCAGTGTGGAGCACTGCTGCAGTTTGTCTTCCTCTCTTGCCAGTGCTCTCCTATTAGAGGAGCATCTCAAGCACAGATGGCTCAGGTAACTGTCCTGGGCTGGCCTCAGGAGTGCATTGCATCCTTTAACTGGTCACTTTAAACACAGAAGCTTTTAGAGCTTTATGTGTATTTCTTTTAACACCACACAGCTGCATGCTGGACAGCACCAAAACAATTTAATTTTCAGTTCCTTGTCTTAAAAAATTCACTTTGGTGATTGTGCTATCAGTCCTTTATTTCTCACTTTCATAGCACAGCAGACATTTAAACCAGAGGATACATGTATGGAGACCAAATTAAAAAGTGATGAGAAATCTGAATATATGCAGGGTAACTAAGAGGTAAATCCAGCCCTGGAAATAAGGGCAGGTGGCATGAGTAGAAGAAAAAAAAACTAACATGTATTCAAAATTGGAAGATAACAGTGATGCCTTTTACAAAGAAGCTGTTTCTGTATCATTTGAAATCAGCAGAGAATCAGTCAGAGGAGAGAAGGCAGATGATAAATGATTCATTTGCTTGCCTCCTCCTTGAGATTCCTTTCTTTGCCAGCTTGAGTTAACAGATGTCTTAAAGATTATGAATTCACAGGAAAATAACACAAGACAATGGGCCGCCAAGACAGTATTCTGATAGTCTAAATATTTTGTTCTTCATATTTTATCAGCTATTGAATCTCAAAATCTAGAAAAGCTCTTGTACTAAGGAAGGACTTTGCTCACAAACACTTCAATTCAATGGGGCTTTCAATGAGAAGTGTTTTTTCTGTATTTGAACTATAATCTCATTTGTTCGTTGTGATTCAGGCTTTGGTTACAGGCAAGTCAGCTGGACCTGGGGAAATGTGAATACTGATTTTCTGTTGTACTATACATCAAATAAAGTATTTTTGCAGAACTTTGTGATCATTGGTGGGAATTAATTTCAAAGGACACTTGTCTTCTTTAATGGTATGAAATCTTTCAAGGTCAGTTCAGTGAAGTCTGTTTTCAGCTTCAGTAAGGGACCATTTCTCTGCAGTCAGTATTTGCTAGTGGGATTCTTGCCTTAATATGCTAATCCCTTTGGGGGTTGGGATGTTCCACCACCCAGGTCTGTATTGAAGATGCCAAAGAATACTTTAAGAATACTGAAACTTGTTACAACAAAACTTTTTCAACCCAAAACAAATTCTTTGTGGGTTTCTACATTAAAAACATGATACATTTAAAGTACCAGAAACATTATAAGATGTGAAGTAATTATTCTGACTCGAAAGGGATTATTGGTATACTCCCTCTTTAAGAAAAAGGCGAGATACATTGGAATATTTTATCATTTATGTGTGTCTCTGTGCTAACTGAAGTGAAAACTGAAGGACTGAGGGCTCTGAAGTGGCTGCCAATCCTGTAAAAGTACCAAGGGGCCGTGTTTGCAGAGTCACTCCCTGCCTGTGTGCAGCAGATGTGCTGCCATGGAGCTGTAAGTTCTGTACTGCAGTGTTGGTCTGCACTTAGATAGACTCTGAATCTGTCTTCCTCTATTTCCACACACAAATTTGGCTTTGTACACTAAGCTGTGTGGAGTTCAGAGGTCTTTTACGTGCATGCATATCCATTGCAAATTGATTTACAAGAGCATGTTTACACTCACAGTGAAGGCCAAATGGCCATCAGATTTGCTGTCATTCCAGCTCCGGGTTAAACTTGGTCTGTTGGAAAAGGATATGAAACAGTGCTGTGTTTGCTTTAGCCTGTTGCTACAGAGCCATCATCCTACCTTACTGCACTCTTTGCTAAGTATAAATGCTTTCTTTGTCTTTACAAAAGGTTGTTTAAAATGCAGTTTTAGTGCAGGCTTCATCTCTCTTATATGGATTGTAAGATACTGAACATCTGTGAACACCACAAAATTATAAAAGAAGGTAAGTGGTCTAAGAGCATTTTTTGCTCCAAGAAAAACAGAAAAAAGTAGTTAAGTAATAAGTTACTTAAAGGGCTATTTCTGTAAATAAAAAAGTATGAATCATCTCAGAGGCAACTAAGTTATCAGATATTTTGCTTGCTTCATCATCTGTATTCAAAGGTAAAAGACAGAGAATCACGTAAAGCCTTAAAAATATTTATATCAATCTTTCCATGCAGCATAAAGATATCAGTATCTTTTGTGAGGTGCTTGTTTTGAATTTTTGTCTGAGATATGGGGTCACTGATTTGCTTTCATTATTTGTTCCTCTTAGGTGTTGCTAGATGCCTAAATAAAGTTTCCTGTATAACTGGATTTCCTTACTCTCTGAATTTCAATAATGTAAGCTGCACACACTTTATGAGAACAGCCAGTATTCATATTAGTTCCCAGGTGTTTGCTTTTGTGGAGATATGTAGACTGATATACATGACTTAATATTTACAGATGACTGTATCAGGATATGGTGTAGCTCTGTAAGCAAACATGCTGCTGCTATTCACAACCTACAAAATAATTCTAGCCCTGAGGACAAATATGAGCATTAGCCTGGAAGTGGAAGTTGTCTGTGGCTGCAGCTGTGCTGTGGGAATGCAGCTGAATTCAAGGCATGACCGGGAGGTAGCTGGGAAAAGTCAGCTGAAATTCCTTGATCGTTCAAGGGCTGCCAATGGAAGCTGCATATTTCACCTGTTCCCTTCTCCAAACAGCACCACAGATTAATCAGAATAAGCTGATTAATCTTTGATCTTATTAAAGCAAGATTTTAGTGTATATTTGTATCCAAAGTAGTGATGAACAGCAGATGATAAAAGGGCTGTAAAAAGTGTTGGTCCTGTAGTACTGTAGGAGTCATTGACTGCTGTCTTTCCTGTTAGCACCTCATATTTCAATTTCTTTTCTGCTTTTCCTGTTTCCCTTTATGTCAAGAAGCTTTCTTGAGCAAGGCTATTCCTAGTATTGTAGCTTCAACATCTGAAGAGGGATGTGGTAGCACTGGAGTGTGTGCTTGGGCCTCTAGACAAGAGTGAACAGTGAACACCATATTGAGACATGGCAGTGCTTCCAGTGACTAATGGAGCAATTATAAAGTTTGACTATTGCATTCCGTGTAATAAATATGAAAATCTTTAAAGTCATGGATGATAAGTGAGCTGAGATCACAGCAAGGTTTTTAGACAGGCTTATATGTGAATAGTGCTTAAATGGAAAACATTTCTAAATGGTCTTTCAAATTGATGGAATAGAATTATAGGCTGATTATGCATATCTATGACCATGTACACAGCTGGAAAATAAGGTTAAACCCATGTCTGTTGCTATCCTACTGTCTTAATCTGTATATTGAATGATACTAATACAGAACAGAAATACGCTACTGGAAAAGTATGTAGTAGTTGTAAATCTTGTGGGCAATAAAGCACTAGGAGTATATTACAAAAAATTAGGTACATTTATTTTTTCATACCCTAATAGTGGTTGCTTTTAGTTATGGAGAAGAAGTTACAGGAGAATGTTTTCTTGCACTGACATTTTTGAGCACTGTGATTGATAAATTTATTGCTCAAACTCACTCCCTTAATTTTCTTCCCTCATAAATAGATTCTATATGCAAAACACATCCAAACATCCTTGTTGCTCTAAACTGGCTTGTTTTGTTATTGTAAAGACAAAAATGCATCCTTGCAGGATTTAAGGCGCTTTTTTGTTCAGGCAGGAAAACAGAATAGTTAAGGAAGTGATGAGCAAAGAACTGGGCAGGCAGGGTGTTGTATAGCTGTGCAAAAGTGTTTGAGTTGAGCACATTGAACCTGTTATTGGGCCACTTTGGACCAGGATCTTTTCTTGAGGTTGTAAGATGCTCCATGGTTTTGGTTTTCCATTTATGCTGGGTTTGTGTTGTTGGTTTAGCATTAATGATGGCAGTCAAGGAAATCCCTTACACTCAGGGCTATGAACCCCTGAATATGCTCAGGAGCAGAGGATTTTGACATATAAAGCCTGCTTTCCATGACAACTAAAGCTAAAAAGCAGTGGTGATGGAATTGAATGTTAGACTTCTAGGCATTTTTGGTTAAACACTTTCTTGATAAATTACAGCTTTATGTGTTAAATCTTTTTAAAAAAGTAAAAGGAAGAAGACCAAAAGAACATTATTTTTTTGTGGCATCTTTTGAAAATTACACTATATTAAAAAACTCAATTGCTGGCAGCCTTCTTGCCATGAGCCATCACTCTTAATATTTCATTAGTTTAGTAAAAATGAATGCTTATAAATGCCACAGTGACTTGTTTAACTGATGAGAACAACTAAAAATATATGGGAAAATTTCTGTGGCATTCAGAGTTTCTCATGACCAAAAAGTTAAAGATGCTGCAGAGCTGGCTAGAGGCAGGTACTGCAAAACTCTGCCTCCTTTTTTACTCCAACCTTGCCTGAGGTGACTTTTTCTCTACCTGCACTATATATGTCGGCTGACTGGCCAAAACATCCTTTTGTTTCTTTTTTTCCATTTGTTGCTCAGTTTTGGAGGGTAATGATACATGTTTGATCTGCTTGATACAGAAAAATTTCTCCTGCACTTATGGAGGGAGCTATCCTGTGTGGATCAATGTTGATTTTTGAAGTTGTGGAACAAAGAATGTTAATTTTCACTTTTATTACTGACTTAGTTACCTTTCAGGACACCTACCCTCTGCTCAGCCATCACAGAGCCAATGGTGCCTGGGGTGGTAGAGGGCCAGCAGCAGCAAGAAGAATTGATTTATTTCAATTTATCGTATTTGTTTATTGTTCTGAACATGTATTCCTTCATTCCTGTGCAACTCAAATACTAAAGCATAGCATAACATGCCCTTTAAGACTGCAGGCTATTTTGGATTATAGCATTTTCATGATGGTAGCTGAGAAATAATAACAAATCTTAACACGAGGAGTGCAATTGAGGGCTCCTCCTGGGGCTTTTTGCTCTCAGCAGAGCTGGAGGACAGGTAGTTGTATAACCCTGCCTGCTGAGCTGCAGCGTGGCAGCAGCCCAGTGAGGAGTCCTGCCAAAGCTCTGCTCTGCACAAGGTTTGGAAATGTCACGGCTTAATTGCCATGGGAGGCACACGCCTGAGTGCTCCTGCCCGGGCCACTGCTCCTCTCAGAGTGTGTGTATGAGACCCTCAGCCCCAGACTGGCAGAGTCATTTTCCCAGTTTGCCAGAGCATCTCTCAGCTTCCTCATGTTAGCTTTCTAGAATTTAGGATTTGTCTGGGCTTGTGTTTCAAGGCAAATTTAATGTAGTTTCCTAGGCTATAGGAGCACTGCTGAACTGGAAAGTGAAGTGTCTGCTGTTTGTGGATGTGTTACTAATTTTTGTTTAATTTTGTTGCCTTTAATGGCAAAATGAACAGATTGTACAGATATTCTAGAGGAAAACAAAATTCTAGATTAAAAATCTGACTGGTGACCTAGATGTCAAGTATAAAAAAGAGTTTTGGTTTTTGTTAAGTTGTTGATTTATTGCATGTGTTCATTTTGTAATAGCTCTCATGAGTACAGCAAGCAGAAAACTCATTGCTGTATTTTTTGTATCTTTTCAGCATTTCTTGATGCATTTGTTTAATGTATGTTGTTACCTGTTGGAGTGAAAATAAAATGTTGACAATGGTGGGTTTTTTCTCCTGCTATGAGAGGCTTATTTGAAACAACTAACAGAGGTCGGAGTAAGACTTGCAATGTAATGTCATTACAGAGAGATTTAAAATCTGTTGAAAAGCATGGATACTCTGGTATCTTAAAATGAAGTAGCACTTTTGTTAGCAGTCTTTAAGAAAAAGTCATACTTTTTAAAAGTGTCTGTGAATTTTACTCTTTAATTAAGTTGACCAGAAGTCAGCTTCAAGACAGTAAGCTGGTAGTATAAAGCAAATAATTTTGGAGATTACTGTATAGGAATCCATGTGGTTTAATGTAATGCCTTTGTTATAGTGAGGAGAGCATAACAAAAACTGAATATGCACGGTGGTTTTGCAATTTTGAGCTATTTTATTTCATTTACTGTGTGTTTGAAGTGTTGATGTTCACAGGTAGTTTAAGCCATGCGAATTATGTGATGGAACATAGAGAAGTGGCAAGGATGCAGCAGTAACTCATGTTTGCTTTTGGTTTATTCAAATGTTTTCTCTAGAGACAATATGCAGCAAAGACCCAACTAGTTGGCCACTATCTCGAAGTTTAGCTAAGGGGATAAAATTTTTGGGATTGTCCTATGATAACAAGATATATATGCAATGAGAATGGAAAGAAAAAAGGCCTGTTTGGGCTATTTGCAAATCTTGTTATGTTTCTGTTCTTGCATTTTTAAACTTGTTCTGTCATCCAAGAAAGAATATATCATATTTGTGTATTCCTTCTTGTTCTTTAGAAGAGCTAATTTATTATTATTACAGATATTCTATTGCCTGCAGTATTTCTTAAAGCTCCTTATACAGTCATTTCATAAGGACTTTACACTAACTAGTATAACAAACATATTCTGTAAGGTATCCTTGCAAGTCTTCTGAATATGAGAAAAGAAACCAAATGTAGAGATAAGTGCAAGACCTTGTGTTGGATAATTTTTCCCCTCATGTCCACAGGTGCTAATTACATGAGGAAAAGTGGGGAACACCAGTGCCAGGCAGTGGGACCTCGTGAATGTGGCAGTAAACAAAGTCCCAAAGTTACAGGTGACCAGGGCAAACCACTGAGCTGAAATCTGCCTTGGCTTGCCCAGGAATGCTGTGAGGACAGGAGCATTTACTGCTCCTTGTGAAAGGCAGAACAAGAGCAACAAATCGTTATTGTTGAGAATGAGCAAGAGAATGTGTAATTTGGGGAAAGCTGTTGGCTGCTGTAAAAGCACTCCTTGCTGCTGTGCAATTTTTGCATCTCTGGAAACAGGTGGGAAGCTGAGTGTGCTTGTCCCGTATTTACTGGGACTATGTAACTGCTCTTAAAATACAGTTTAAAAAGCCTCTTTGAAAGCCTCTCACTATGTTCCAATTTTTATCTTGTGATGGATTGTTTCATCAGTAATGCTAATCCAAAATAATAATTTACATGATGAAGCTTAAGAGGTACAGGTACTAGAATTGGTAGATTTGATAAGCAATCACATTTTCAATTCTTCAGGTGGTTTAGTTTAATATGTAGTTTAATACTGTATTTTACACTTTCTTTCTAAAAGATAGATTACAAAGTATGTAGCCTGTATGCAAATTCCTAGGGTTCCTGTCAGAGTTTGGAGTTGCTTTGTCTAGTTTGATGCATTCTTGATGAAGTTTCTGTTCCATTTATGTGCGTTTAAAAACATTCAGATTAAGAAAGAAAAAAAATTTTGCAGTGTATGGTTAAACTGTGGAAGTGTCTTTTGAGTTTATTTACGTTTATTTATCTAATGTTTCCTTCTGCTTTGGGTTAGGCTTAAGTGATGATCTCAGTCTCACTAGTGTTGCAGTTCTGTCACACGCACAAGCCTGGCTCCAGCTGTGGCATATGGAATTAACTTCTTAGTTAATTTATGATTTTCTCCTAAAAGCTTTTGACCGCTGGTACTACATTTTTGCTGTAAGTTGCTTCAGTTAATTACTGCTGTTATGTAAAAGAATTATACCCATTAAAAGGCCTGATTACTGCTGCATGTTTTTAACAAAAGAATAAATTAATTGAACAATGAGGCTTGTTGTTGTTCTGACAATGCATATGTGTTAAAATGCGGTGGTGTTTAAAAAAAAAGGTGTCTTCCAGGCTCTCAGGTTCCTCACAGGCAAATCTTGGCCATAAAATCCAGAGCAGCAGCCAGATGGCTGAAACTTGGAAGTGTTGCTGTGGAGTCTAGCAAGAGAAAACAATCCTGGGTAGCAGTAGAACATTAACACACTCAGGGTAATACATTACTAGCAGTGATGCCATATTGCATTGTGGCTTAATTGTGTTTAATGGAGTCCTGCAGTCTCTGTGATTTAGCTGCACATGTCAAAGCAGGCAATTCCCTGTTCATCTGCCTGTAGAAAAACACAGCAGCTTTACATAACCCTTTTGAGAGAGTACTGGAAGCACCTCAGATATTCTGTCTCCTCCTACCTCCTTCATTTTATCTTTCTCTTCTCTGGTGTATTAATGTCATAGATTCAAACCAGACCAAAAAACTCACACAAAACAACCCCTTCCCACAAATACATCTTCACCTCCAATATGTTTTTCCCCATCCAATATTCCTCCCCATCTTAGTTCTGTTTTCTGCTAGATAAAGAAGAGACCTCAGCAGGTGTTTTTTTGTCATCCATCCAAACCTTTTAACAGCATGTGGGTGATGAGAGAGTTGGAATTGACATGTCAAATCCCAGGTCAGAATTACACTGCCAAAGCCTTCTAGGAAAAGAAGGAAATTGGAACTGGACTATTCCAGTATCTTCTAAAATCAGAATTGTAGTTTTGCTAGAGTGGGTACAAGAGGATGGAGTCCTTGTGTTGTGGAAGACAGTGACAGAGTCCATATTAGAATTTAGTATGACTGAGACTTTATCTGTAGTCTTATAACATTATCTTCAATACACTGAAAGCAATTTAAGAAGTTAACATTTTTAATGCTGTTTGTTCTTAATTAGGTAGTTTTCTCAAAAGCATCTAACTTGTAGAAGGAAGTTTGCAGTCCTATCTTTTTTCTTTTCATGTGCATTTTGAAACACACAGTTGTCATGAATAACTCATATTTTGCATCTGCTTATTGGTGGAAAGGAATTGATTAAAACAAAGGGAGAAAACTCATTTTAGAGTGTTTCCCTTTAAATTGTCTTAAACCAAGACAAAAATTCAATGATTTGAAAAACCAAAAAGGTGATACAGCAACCACCAAGGCTGGCTGTACAAAACAGCTGTACCATTAAAATCTATACACCTATCGGTGTATAAGTCATCTTTAGTTATGCAATAGTTGCCTTTTGTCTTTCTGCACATTAAATTTGGAACTAGTTTCTAGCTGAATCATAGCACTGCCCAGCTTGTCTAGCCAGGAGACACTGAACTGAACCAGTTCCCCCCAGTTACAGAAACAGCTTTAAAGATGGAAGAATCGAAAGTCAAACTGAGACTGATGGACAGATGTGCAGGAAAATCTGAAATAGAAGGCAGGAAATTGCTTCAACTTGTTTTTGTCCTAACAGAGTGGCAGGATAGGCTACAAAGACATTGACATCAGTGAAAATTAGACTACAGATACCACCATATAACCCACTCACACATGCATACGTTTATATAAATGTCTGCCTCATGACAAAGGTTTTAAGTTAAAAAAAAAAGGTAGTTTGGATTTGAGAACTCCAGTTACCTTTGAAATAGTTCACTTCCTATCTATTTTGCTGCTGCTGTGCTTTTCACCTAATCATGAGCTGTGAGTTTGTGACCTTTCCTGAGGCTCTTGACAGCACCTTAGTGCCAGTGTGATGTTTTGTGTAGCATTGCCTCAGCTTTTGATGGCCCTTAGAAAGGTAAGCAATGAACGCCAATGTGTTCTCATTGCTCATTTTTTTGTTTTCATTGCTAATGTCAGAGGAGCATTTAAATGTATGGAAATCATGCTCTCTCTTGCATGTTTACAGCTGGAGGAATTCCCTTTGTGGTCTCCTGCTGTCAGAGGCAAAACACCATTTTAAGGATCCGATCAAACACCACTTTGAAACAAATTAGATTTGTGCCCTCAAAGATTTATTTGTTTCAAAGTTCTAAATACAAGTTAATTCCTTTTTCCATTTGACCTAAGTTTAGACCTTTTAAAGTTAGTCTGTTCTAGCCACATCAGTAGAAAAAGGGCTGTAGAGCTCTTCACACATTTCTGGTTCTTCTCAAGGGCACCAAGCATTAGCATGCACATAGAGACCATCAGAAACTTCTTAAAACCAAAGGTATTCACTGCTAACTCTGTTGTCTTGCATTAGATAAGAGAGAACAACTAATTGGGACACAGAATCTGTGTCTCTTGCTGGCTAACTACCCCTCACTTAGGTATTTCTTTAGAGAAAAAATTGGAAGGAGAGGGGAAGCAGTGAGACAACCGTGAGACTAATGGAGATAAATGCAGACTTCCACTAGATTTTGTACACAGTAATAAAATAACTTTATGGATTGGGAGGAGAAAGGGTTCAAACAGTTATATTATTAACATCCAGAATTGTGTTTATTTCTTACCCTCAAAAATATTCTCCAAAGAGTCACACAATATTTATTATTAAATAGGATGACAACTGCCATCTGTCACATCAGGGAACATCAGCATCATCAGTTGCTACTTGATGTTAAAAATCATAGTGGAAATGCTATTTTTAGGGGAAATAGCCAGCCTCTCTTGCACAATGAAAGAGGCCCTCAATATAGGAGGTATTTATTACATTTAAGTTATTTGGAATGCAGCTGTGTAAAGTTGTCAGTTTAGATGGTGAAGAATGAACAGGCATCTGTAGGTGGAAAAAAGCCAATTTGAGTGAGTTTCGTTACACTGCATTAGGGTATTAATTTTAACATTCAAAAAGCTGCCACTCATGCAGGATTGCAGTGGCTGTGAAAAATATGGTAAGGAAGCTAAAATCAGTGGATTCCTTTCTACCTTCTTTCTTTAGTTTCAATTAATAGATTATAAAAAAAAATCTGTAACTTTTTTAAATCACTATTTATTTTTGAGCAGGATTATCAAGAGATGTTGCAGAACAAAAAATAGACTCACCATAAAATCCAGTTCTGTAATTTAATTTCAGATTAAGACCATGTTTGGAAACTGTTTACACTTTCAACTTTGGTGTATATTGAGTGTGTTTAACAGTTAAGAGAAATAGCATAAGAGAAAGTACATTTACTTGGGTGGAGTGCCTGTATATATTTGTGTGGATATGTGTATATAAATTATATGAAATAGCATGGTTTACAATGCACACCTTCTAGAGAAGAGAGAATAGTCAGAGAATTCTGTGTTTTGAATAAATTCTCTCTTCTTACCTTCTGCTCCTCCACCACAGTCCAACACAGTCATGATTTGTATTAGCAAGTTGTACTTCAGCTAACAGAGCCTAAGCAGCCAGCTTAGCAATTTAATTTAGGGAAGATCTCTCATCTCATACAACTATAATTACATATAAGCCAGCAGATGTGGCAAAAGAACCTCTGGAGCAGAGTATTTTCACTTATCTCTCTTGAAACTCTGATGGCAGAAGTGTCAAGTAAGTCTCAAAGCTATGGATTCACAACCTGGACATCCAAGCTGGAAGAGAAAGATTGCTGTTGACATAATTTCCAGTGGCTGGTTGATTATCAAAATTAGCCTGTCTTAACCTTACTAACCCAATTGCAATGGTTTTCCTTCTATTTTCTTTAACCTAACATCAGCACACCTTACAAATACGTGTGCCCACACACATACACAGACACACATTTATCTTCATGGGTATATAAATGTGAGTTCCTGCTTGGTGCAGCAGGATTATCTCTGTGGCTGCCCCACCTCCCTGGTGCCTTGGCATAAAGGCTGTGAGGCTCTGCAAGTGGAACTGAACACTGGGGATGATGGCTCATCTGCCCAAGGCGATGTCAGCCTATGCCCTGTGTCCCAACTGCTACCATAAAGAAAAAAAGGCAGGTCACTATTGTGGAAGACTGTCTTCTGAAGGGAACAGAAGGCTTGATTTGCCAACAGGACCCACTTCTTTGGGAACTCTGCAGTTTCCCAGTGTTGAAGGTGTGGATGAAAAGATCCCTGTACCCTGGCACAGCCCTCAGATTATTGTCCATTATTGATTTCTCAGGTAGGCAGCAATAAATTTGCAGCTAGCAGACTAAGGGCAATCAGGAGGTGGATTCTTCAGGGGCTTAAGGGCTCAGGAGCACAAGCAATATTCATCTCTATCCTTCCAGTCACAGGGAAATGCAGATCAATGCCTTGCTCTGAGCCCTCTCCTACAAGAAAGACATTTAGGGACTGGATTGAGTCCAGAGAAGGGAACAGAGCTGGAGAAGGGTCTGGAGCACAAGTCCAATGAGAAGCAGCTGAGGGACCTGGGATTGATTAGCCTGAAGAAAAGGAGTCTGAGGAGGGTCTTCAACACTCCCTGGAATCACCTGAAAGGCATTTGTAGTGAGGTAGGAGCTGGGCTCCTCCCAGGAGACAAGTAACAGAATGAGAGAAAATAGCTTCAAGTTGTGCCAAGGGACATTTAGATAGGATATTAGTAAAATTTCTTCACAGAAAGTGTTGTCAAGCATCGGAGCAGGTTGCCCAGAGACACCATTCCTGCAGGTATTTAGAAGATGTAGATGTGGAGTTTAGGGATATGGTTTAGTGGTGGTCTTGGGACTGCTGCATTAAGAGTTGAACTAAACAGTCTTAAAGGTCTTTCCCAACCTAAGCAATTCTATAATTCTGTGAAAAAAATACAGAAAAGAATGAAAATAATGGTTAATGAGTTATTTGTACACCTGTGAAAAAATTGTGGACAAAAAAATACAGCTGAGAGCTTATTTCCTTTTAAGCTTTGGATCCCTCCCCCATCCCTCCAGTTTCTGGATTTGCCTACACCATATGTATAGAGCATTAGCCTAGAAGAGAAATTGTAGCAAATACACCCAGAAAGATGTTTTGGGTGAAGTTTGTCCATCCTGTCATAATTAGGAAGCCAAATTAGTTAAATTTTGGCTCTTTTTGTAAGTTAAATCTAGGCAGATAGACTAAGTATCACAAACAATGTTCAAAGAATAATTTTTAATATTTAATAATTTCCCCTGGCTTGTGTTTGGCATGGAATTTTATTTTCTTTTTTTGATTACCATATTTCCTTCATTTTCCTCACAGAGAGAAACAGAAGGAGGAGATGTCAGGTGGCTTTCAGTTATTTGCCTCAAAATGAAGATGAATTGGAATTAAAAGTTGGTGACATCATTGAAGTTGTGGGAGAGGTGAGTGCATCTTTTATTGAATATACATACATGCATTTCTGTCATGTCTTGTGCATGCTAAGCTCCTCAGTACATCCTTTAAAACAGACATTTTTCTTCTCTGCTATACTGACCTTTCTGGTTTGGGTTACTATTGGGGATTAGGGAATGTTAGATTTTTCTATGGATTTTGTGACTGGTTTTTTCCCCTCTGGCATTTCTGCTGATTTTCCATCAGTTGATGTTTCAGAGTTCTGTTCAGGGAACGAGCTCTAAGTTTGTGTTACGGAGCTCTTGAGTTTATATCTCTGAAGAACCAAAGATTTTAGCAGAAGAAACTTTTCACAGTTTTAGTAAGCCAGCCACAGGGAAAAACTGCCTTTGCAAAGTTAAACACATTTAAGAAATTTGCTTGAATCTCTGTTGGAGTTCACCTTTTGGCATCTTTGGCAGCAAATTTTAAGAATTTTATTTTGGTCTTAATCAATTAAAATACCCCCTTCAACCAAATTTAAACCCCCAACAAAATATTTAGAGACTCAAGATGTACTTATTTTAGTTGCAACTGGATGAGGAAAATTAGTTACATGAAATGGGAACAAATTATGCAAGCTTGGACAGACAGAGATTTTCTTTGCATGGTTGACTCTGGCTGCAGGATCAAGAAATGGTGTTTGCTCCCAATACCTTCAGTGTTCCATTAGAGATTTTACAAATATCTTCTTGAGCATGAGGACCAAAGTCAAAGTGACAACATTCATCCTTTTAGTAGAATGCATTTAAACTTATTTATTCTTATTTACTTAGCTTTAAGGACAAGACCTTAGTCTGCTCAGGCAGCCAATATAAAGTGTATTGCAGTTTGTATCATTTATTTTTAGGATTTTTTTCTCTGCCATGACTCAGCAGTTAGTAATTCAACATTTATTTTCTTGTCAAGGATATATAGTTAATTTACCTTTTCCTGCATCTGTCAGTTAAGCAATCAATTCAATAAGAATATAAATTCTACTGTAATCTATGTGGCATCCAGCATTTTCATATGAGAGATTAAATTCTCTCATGAATGTAAGAAGCTTAGTGATCACTGGTTTTGCTCTAACTTAGCTGTGCACACCAGCTCTGCTCATCATTCTTCCCCTGGAATCAGATATGATGTGTCACTTAACCAACCTTATTCTGTCTGGGAGCAGTTTTGTAATGGGGGAATTCAAGGTTATAAGAGCATATTTTGAATATATTCTAAACTCCATATTATAATGAATTTCATGACATCACATGAACTGTTTTCATTGGACAGTTTGAGGTTTATTTGACCTCACATGGCCAAGCAAATACTACTTAAAAGTTTAAAGTCTGTGTTATTTAAGAGTAAATTGATGGAATAAAACCTTTTCCTAGTATCCAGCCAACAAATTAACTCTACTGAATGAATTACATGATTAAATAATTTAGCTGACACACTAGGCATCTCTTATGGAATGTATCTCTTGTCTTTTTTTAAATATGAAAAACTTAATTATGCACATCTGATTTATTTATATTCAAAAGAGACTGAAAATGTCTGCATTAAAATTGAAAAGTGTAGAACTGTAAAAGTGAAACATTCCGTGCATTTGCCAATGTGTGCTTATAGTTAAGGGCATGTCTTTTGAAACCCACTTGGATTGCTCTTTTGGGTGAAAATAGATTAGCTGGTGGAACAGGGAAAATAGGAAAAGAAAAAAGAATTCTTAGTGCTTCAGGAAGTATTGTTGTGGGACCTTTATTTTCCATTATGGTTGATCTCAAGCAGTTGATGTTGAACACTTGTTATTACTTCTTCTGCTCTTATCATAATAGTGTTAATTCATCAAAAAAGGAGGGTAGAATCTTTCTTTTGAAACAGGAAATTTATTTGATGCAGAAAGTTGCACCAAGGAATGTGCTGATTTCATTTTTAAACCCTTCTGATTTTAGGTAATCCTGCATAAAGAGTCATTTCATTGAAATAAAATTTATAGCGTTTTTGTCATTATACCATGCTTCTTATTTCAAATGATAAATATTTGATGTGAGTGACTTATTGTTTAAAAAATATGTCTTTCTCAGTAGTGAAAGTTGAGGGATTTTTTTGCAAGGACCAAAATCATGCTGTGTTGTTGTACAACCTGCCCCCCCCAAAGAACCAGAACAAGTCTTTTCATATAGGCAACAATTTGAGATAATTCTTGTAAAATATGGGTTTTGTTTATCATTACTCAGGATTAGAAACTGGATGATATCTTCTGCATTATTTAGAGCAGTTCAGTGTAATTAGAACATTATTGATCGTTCACTTTTCATTTCCAGATGCTCTTTTCTCTTATCCCATCTTTTTATTCATTAATAGGTCTCAGATTCCCACAGATAGTATTTTATTGTATCTTCCTGAGAAAGTTGTACCAATTGAATTCATTGGTTTAATTGGCTTGGATTAATATTTTAAAATCTCCATGGATTTCTGTTTAGCTGAAAATAAATCAAATTCCTAATTGAGTTACAGCAAACTAAAACTGGCATGATTTAGGTCAAAATACTGTCTATAAATCTTCATGCAGTTATTGAGCAAAAAAATACCATGTTAGAATGTTGCTTCTGGTTGAACAACTCAATTAACTTTTCCTGTTGAAAAGAAAAGCTAATTGGACTTAATTCTTAAAGAAATGTGTTCTGCTCCTCCTCAAGCCTGTTCAGGATTGCTGCCTCAGGGTTGGCAGAAAGGAACACAAATCTCAGCTGCCTCCAACAGTGTCCAAGTGTGTTTCCCCAGATTCCCAGGGAAAATAGGTCACACTGACCTCGCATGGGGATGTGCTAAGGATGGGGAAAGTCTTTCCTTCTCCCACCTCTGCATATGTAATAGCATCCAAATCTGCCCAGATCCATCCTCCTGGTACCAGCAAATGGGATGAGATATTTTGAAAGATATTTTGCATGTAGTAGTGGTAGTTTAAGTGGGAAATTCCTGTTGTGGCAGAAGTGATTTGGGACTGTAGAGTGGATTGAAACAACAGCAAGTGTGAGTTTTGAACTTGTCACCAGATGAATATCCATAGAGGTTGTATGTGTTCAGAACTCACAGTTCCTTCCTATTTGTCCTAAATTGTTAGAAATTAATTATAATCAGATCAAACGTTCAACACAATAGATAAAATGCTTGTCATTAAAATAGATTTCCATAACTGCAGAGACACTGATACCCATGAGACATTAATTAACAGACTTAAATTGAAAGTACATTTGAAGCTAACAAGAGAAGCATTTTCATCATTGTTTATGTTCACATTTATTGTGTGATTGATAGCTTTTTGCTTGTCATTTGCCTACCTCATTAGCCCTAACTCTAATTACAGTTGTTCCAAAATACAACTGTAACTAATTGTCTTATTAAATGCAGATATCTGAATTCCAATTATGTTTCACCCTTAGACTTTCATGGGATGCCAGATAATTAACCCATAGCATGAGAGTAAGGACATTTGGCATGTCATTCAAGAGTTCTGGGGCTGCTTTGGGATTTCTCTCTCACTGTGCTGCTATACACCTTTTGGCCTCCTCCTGGTGAGAAGTCAGCTTTTTGGCAATGTGTAGTGCATGGAGTTAAGCTCGCAAGTCTTTAATTGAGACTTTCTGTAATACCACTGAGATTACTCTTCCACTTCTAATATTTTACATATTACATGATATACATAAGTTACATGATCAAATCCTATCAGTAACTATTTTGAAATTATAAAAATGCAAGCTGAATTTTGACAAATCTGTTTCCTCTTATTTGCAAGATTAGTGGATGAGTTTAGTTTTTTGTTCTTTTTATCAGATAAAAAAAGTGCAATTCCTGTCCAAGAATATGATAAACTGGGGATGAAGCTGGACTTTTCTTACAGTGACTTATTTTGGCATCTATAGAGTTGAAAGGGGAATGAATATTTAACTGTAGTGAGGGGATGATCTGTGCCACAAATATAGAGCTGTATAAATTGCAAGAAAGCAGCTGGGAATGACTGCTAGGGTTTCACATCCCTGAGTTACTTCTCTGTGGAATGCTGTGGCAGTTTTTCCAGATTCTCTTCTAACAGCTTGTTCATGAGGATTTCTATGACTACTTCTTATTTGGTTAGTTCTTGTGGTAGGGGACCTCTTCTGGGGAATGAGGGTGCAAGTACCACTGAGTCCATATAAGATCATCCAAGTTTGACATCATTGCTTTCACAGTCCCTCAGTTTCTTGTTTAAAGATAATGATAAAAAACTCCAACAAAACCCCAAACCACGAAATTGAACAAACAAAAAGTCCCAAAACTCATTTTGACACTTTAAAATAAAGAACCCTGAAGCTGAAAAGATTCCCTTGTACAAATTACTTGTGCAGTTTTAATTTTTTACTTTCTGTAAGTTATCAAACAGTTTCCAGATATATTCTGCTGTACCAAAATCCCAAGGGATGGCTGAACCTTAGGGGCATAGTTCACTCTGAATGCACTCCCAGAATAAGCCATCAAGTGGCACTGTAGGCACCATCTTCTCTTGAGGTCTTGTTTCCAAAATTTATTTTCCCATTGGCAGTGGATGTGATTTGTTTGTTTTGCCTCTTGGGAATCTATGTTTTTAATTTCCTTTCAACATGTGATTTCTTTTGTCCTTTGAGCTCAATGTTTTCCATTAGAATTTATAAACTAAGGGAGTTTTTGTCCTTTGTTTTCTGTGCTCTAGTTCTCTCAAAGCAAAAGAAAATCTGTTGACCTTGAGCTTCTCTCTCTCTCCTGTTGCCTGCCTCTGGCATTGCTTTTATTCCTGCGACTGTGTTTTAGTTTCAACAGCCCAGAAAGTCTCTGTTATGATCCAGGGAGACTTTCTTCCATTTGAAACCCTTCCTGACTCAGAGCTTCCCTCATTTGCCTTAGCTAAGCTGTAAGTAATCTGTCAGCCAAGCAGGCAAAGCTGCAGGTAGTAGAACATCTTGGGGAACAGGCCAATATGGGAATTTGATGGAAATACACTTCAGCTCAGTGCTTCCAAAAAGCTGAACATTTTAATCATTTAACAACTTCAGCCTATTAATTATAAAGCAAGGTATAAGCAAGCAGCTGTGGCAGTCCTAGATTTTCTGGTGGGCAGCTGCTGGTAGGACTTCTTTTCCAGCATAGGACATGGACTGTCAAATGAAGCTCTCCTCTTTTTAGATTGCTTGGTTCAGCACATGAACACTGGGCATAAATCAAGATGTAAATGTATAAATTCTGAAAGCACTTTGTTTTAATAGCACAGTAATAAATTTTATTGAGCTCGTGCCTCCAGATGGATTACCCCCCATGAATAATGGATTTTCTTTTGTAAGGTTATATTGGCTGTGAATTATTGCAACTTTTCTAACCATATGGTAATGGAATGCCCCAGTTTGTGATAATTAAATCCTGGAGGTATTTTAGTATCTTATATTGTATGGATTCATCTCTAGCTGGTGTGTTTTGAGGCTTAAGGATATGTAGCAGGTAATTATAATGTTTAAAATACTCAAAACTTTTGATACTTTTGATGAAAATTTCCTAATAAATCTTTGTAAGGCCCAGTTTGACCTCAATCTCTAACATCTTGCTAGCATGATTCTGCATTTTCCTTGGGGAAAAAACCTCTGGATTCTGCTTTAGATATTTTTCTGAATTTGTAGAATTATTGAATATGACATGGTATTTTCAGACAATTTTTCAGTTAGCTGAAAAACCTAAAATAAGCTAATGAATGATCTGAGTATATTTATGTGCAGTTTAGATTTAGCTGTCTAAAGATCTTTGTATATATATATTTCTATACATATGGATAGAGATCCGTAGATCAACACATCACATGAAGAGTGCTAATGTTAAGTGTAAGAAAACTCTGAAGTGTTACTCTGGAAGAAGTAAGCAAATGAAAATTACTTGAGGAAAAGATGGATCTGAATGATAATGGTCACATTATTTGTCAAGTAATCTCAGCATCTTGCAAAGCAGGGATCCTGGTAACTGTGTAAATCCTCTGGTTAATCTTCTGGTCAATCAGCTAATGCAGTTATGTTTAATATTTAACTCTAATCAATATAGCCACCTGGAAATACTGCATTAGAAAAATTGAAATTTTTTATAGCTCAAAGAGTCTTGGCCATTTTGTGTATTTTCTAAACCACATTATATTTTTATATGGAATGTAACGTTTATATCAAATCATCTTTAGAGATATAATGCTGTGTGTGATGCAGTTTCAGTTTTCCATATTGCTTTTTATTAGTCTGAAGAGAGAAGATATTACCTTTTAGAGACTCTGGTACTGTGATGTGAAAAACCAGCACCTCACTGTAGTGATTGAGTGATGTGTATGTATTCTATCTTCTGAAGTAGCAGCAGCACAGTAAGAAGAGCAAGATAATTCACAGAGATGTGCTGGAGCTCACCAATACTACTGAGGCATTGGAAGGGGGAAAGTTTTGTCAGGGACAGATACTGAGTTTAAATGAAAGTCTGGTCTGAACGACTTTCAGATTAAAACAAAAATTCAGCTTGTGAGATCAAGAAATGTGAGATTTTTACTGAAATGTCTCATGCAGCTAAGTTAAAAATGCACACATTCCTCTATATTTTAAGGAAATATTTGGTGGTTTTATTATCAGATTTCTTTTCTAAGGACTCAAATTTTTCACAGATAAGTGAGAAGACTTTTCACAGACTTTTTTCTATAATAATTTGCTAGTTTCATTTCAAGTGTGGAGTTATTTTTTAAGCATTAAAGTTCACTTATTTCTTTTATTTCTGGAGGGGAGGGTAGGCAGGAAAGAGATGAGTCAAACATTATTGGAGACTGATGTGTCACAGATCTACACTGTCCTCCCCTGTCATATTTTTAGTGAAGGGACAGCGTCTGACAGATGAAAAACATTTATCTATCAAGGGTGTGTTTAGCTGATGCATATAATCAGTCATTTCTTGCTGTGCCATTATAACCTAAAGGCATTTCTAAGGGCTGTCATTTCTCTGCCATTCAATCCTGAATGGGTTATAGAGGAAAGGGTTTGCAATTTAAAGTGATATTTTCTCTTGGGTTTTGGCTACCTAGTGTCCCTCCTCCTCCTGACACTATCATTATTTATTTCAGTATCTCTTTGTAAATCTTGACTCAAACATGCATTAGTACTGTTCTTTGTTCTCCACAGGTTTCTTACATTTACACATGAATGATGCAGCAGCATTCTTCATTTTTAAAATACAAAATTTATGATTTTGATGGGGAAGGCAAAAATGTTTATATTAAGATGCCTAAATTAGATTCTCTGGGTTGCCCATTGAACGTGTTTCTCTTTCACCATTGATTACTTAGGGAATTCAAACAGAATCTGCAAATCACATTGATTAAAATGGTCTTGAATAGCCATAGACTGTGCACTGAAAATTTACGGATTGAATAGATACCATAAAAATTGAAATGTAGAGACACTGTGTGCTCTCTAGTTGCTCTGTTATCCTTTTATTTAATGCTTGTCCATGCTTCTGACTGCTGTCAGCACTGCTGACATTTACAGATGGGTTCATGCATCTCTCTTGTTTACACTTATGAAGAAAAAAAAATAGAGGTGTTCTGGCTTAGAGCCTATGCCATGTGCTCCTTATATCTGAAATGAATTAATAGAAACTATTCATTACTGTCATTTGTTGAATGTATACAATGGTGCTCAGTAAAGTGTTTTTTATGTAAAACCCCCCTTTTTTTTGTCTCGGTGCAGGTGGAAGAGGGCTGGTGGGAAGGTATACTTAATGGAAAGACTGGCATGTTTCCTTCCAACTTCATAAAGGAACTCTCTGATTCTGATGACCTTGGAATAGCACAGGAGGAACACATAAAGTCAAGTAAGAAAAAATTTATTATTGATGTTCTGTATGTATATCTGTGTCTTTAGCTCAACACATTGATAGGATGGCACATTCTTGTCTCTTACTTGGAAGTGTTTTTAAATGCCATGCTCTTAATTTATGCTGAAAGGTTCAGATGATGATGATGATTTACATATACCTGCAGTGCTACTTGAGTTGCAACATTGGCAGTGCTCTCTGAGCTGTGCAAGACTTACTGAGCCACGACAGACTAAGAAGAGAAAAGGCAATGATGATGACTGCTTTTGTATTTCAAAATTTATTACGAGGGATTTTTTGTCTTTAGACGTGGAAAGTAATCAAACATCTACAAAGTAGCTTATTTAAAGTGGAGGGATTAAAGTGCCATGCTTTCTATAACAACTCCAGTAGATTTAAGGATTCATAATTACTGGTGTGGGACATGCAGCACTTTTTCCCTCCAGGTGCTGAGCATGTTTCTATCACCTCCGACACCCACTGCCCCAGCAGCCAAAGGGAAAAGGGCCAGAAATGGGACATGGACTTTATTCTCTCATTTACAGTGGGCCAGTACTGCTGCAGGTGAAAAGCATGTTTGGTAACTAAGTTTGCAATAGTATAAGCATGGGAGTGGGTTGTCCTATTTATAACTTTTCATGGAGAATAATCTGAACCAAAAGTGTGCTGTTACATGAAATGGAAAGCTGTTGGTCTTCATGTTTATGTTTTTCAAGCAGATATTACTATTTTTTTCCTAATTGAATGATCAAATCTTCAGAGAAAAAAAGAAGTCAATTCTGTTTGCATATTTCAGGCTAATTCCACAATACTTGCCATGGTCTTCCTAATTTAAGCACTACAGATGTTCATTGCTATGTAGTGTTCTCCTGAGATCTCTGAATAAGCAGAAGTGAAAGGACTACCAAGATCCTTGTAAGCTGATTTCAGCTGAAATTTACCAAAACCTTTGTTGCTTACGTTGTCAAGAACAGATAGAAAATTATACTTTCTTCTTTTTCCTCATTTTTCCACTTAAGGTAAATTTGTCACCCTTATTCCATATCACAGAAAGAAGATTCTGAAAACCCTAACTTTTGAAATGGTGAAAATCTTTTATATTTTCTTGTAGTGGAGTACATTTTCATGTCTGAATGTGTAGTGGTGACCTGGTGTCATTGTCAGAGCTGTTCAAGATATTTAAATGTAACATTCCTTCAGACTGGAATGAAAATATTTCAGACTTTAAAGTTTTAATGTGATGGAGACGAAGAAAGGGCATTAAGTGAAGATGCACCTTTCAGTGAGATTGCAAACTGCTTTCTATAACCTGTATATGCTATCATGAATTATGTTCATTATTAACACAGTGAATAATTCTGTAGAGTAGTTTCAACTCTGGAGTCTGTAGTGTTTGGAACCATATAAGTGAACAAGGTAGGTGACACTGTTCAGGGTGGAATATCTCAAATATGACTGAATGAATATTCTTTCCCCAGGAAATTTGGTAATATATGCTTCATAATAAGCATCCTAAAAATGGCTTTTAATGAAAACATACATTGAAGTGTGCAAAAGCAGCCACAAAGCATCAACTCTTGATGTCCATTTTGGCCCATGCTTTGTTCAGGCTTGGGTTTGTGTGCTGGTTCTGACTGTCAGTGAACCCAAACCTGTGATACGTGTACGGAGAAGACAGCAGTAACACAAATATTGGTTTTGCATCTTTAAATAAATTGACAGTTGTAGGTGGCAGATGGATTTCCTACTTTCTTGTATTTAATTCAATTCTTTGGAGGTGCTTTGTGGCTAAGATGAGGAGCCATTAGATATACCTATAAAACGAAAGAACACTGTAAACCTCCTGAGACAGAGACAATGCTCAAGGATTGTTGAGAATCTTATACAGATTTTAATGGTTTTTTATTCCTTTTTTTCTTCCTGTAAAACTATCAATTTAAGAATTGCATTCCCATAGGAGAATTATGGGAAATATACCTCAATTTAATTTTTTTCTGCATATGGTTTATGTGATTGATACAGCTGTTGCTCTCTAACACATAGTGCTTCATGTGGCTCTTTTCAGGCACACTGAATATCTAGATTTCCAACTCTCCATAATGAGATTGCAGAAATTTCAACAAGTTTACACAATTGACTAGGAATTATAATCTCATTCCATGTTTAGTCTGAAAACAAAATAAAATAAAAAATGAACAAGTAAACCCAGGAAGATTTGGCCATCAGTTTAGCAGTACTGCTGAAATGCTCTGGGTATCTCAAGAAGGTGTGTATTCATGCCTCTCACCAGCTCCTTCCTCCATGGGTGACAGGATGTGACAGCACCTTAAATCTGCAAATCCTTTTTGTTTCTCTGGAAACTGAATACCTCTGTATCACAGGACTTTGCAGGGTGGAAGCCTTGAATATCAATTCTAGATTATGAAGTTGGCACTTGGGTGAGGGGTTGTACCCAAACATTGAACTCAGAGCTTGGGCAGCCACTGAGGTTCTGCTCAGCATTTAGAGGAGCCTGGGAAGGGTTGGGGTTTGGCTCTGCAATCTTGAGCAGCAGCCTTCAGTTGTTCAGCCCAACTTGTAAAATGGATAAGGTAATACTTTGCAGATTTACTGAGAGACCTGGGAAAATAGCACGGGATATGGGGAGAACCAGCACTGTGCAAACACACCAGTATTTGTAAGTTAATAATTAAATTAATTGTCTTGGTTAAATTTAGTTAAACTTGATTTTTAAATCACATTTTACTAACTATCTATGAAGAGATTTTTTGAAGGGCAAATGGAATTTTGGTGAACTCAAAGTGAAAGAAATACAGAAGAGAAAAATTACATAACTTGGCTTTTTAGGAATAAAGTTAATTAAAACCCCCATATTTCTCCATCCTTCTACAACAATTACACCAGCCCCAGTGGAGAGAAAAATGTTCTCTGATTTTATTGGCTTTGTTGTGTCCATGTAAATTTTATGGCAGATCAGAGTAAGCAGCCAGAAGAAATTATCTTGGTTTCTTTTCATGCTCTGCCATAGACTAACCTCTGAAACTCGTTCAGAGCAAAAATTTCCTTTTTCTGAAAATGCCTGGGGCTAGTTTTGGAAGTGCCAAATATTTCTGAATCCTGGCTGTGGGACTTAGCTTGCCCCTTATTTGGAAAGGGTTGGGAACATGTGCCTCCCCTCAATGGTGAGTGCTCAGCAGGCTGGAAAGCCAGACTGTTGCAAGATCAAAATATCTGGGGGGTTGTTTGTTTGATTTGAAAGTATTTGTCCCAGCTGTAAGGTGATTGCCAAATTTCTTGTCTTCAAAGGCACATTTTGGAATGTAAGTACAGACAGGAACAGGTACTCTTAGAGCATATAACAGTTCCTTGTTCTTTAAAGCATGCTCTTAAATGAAAATATTGCTTTTCTTGGGCCAACTGTTACAGCATGTACAGGTAGTATGCATTATCAATTTACTGCTATATTAGATACATGGATTATAAGATTATTTTCCATATTTCTCAGAGATACAGTATTAAGACCATTTTCAATACCACTTCTTGTCAATACAGCCGACTGAGAAGCAAAAAGTTGCCACGTAGTCAAAAAAATTCTATTTGAGATAATCACAATTTAAGATTGAGGAGGTTATTTCAAAAAGCATTTAGTATGTTGACAGCAGTGTCATGGCAGCACTGAAAGGTGGCCTTTTGTATCTTGCTGTCTCTGATGTGTGTTCTCTAAAGTACAGCTGGGCCTCATGGTATCTGTCAACTATTTTTAGAACCTGTTTGTTTTGACCCCTGAAAAGTCCTGGCTGCTGGAGTTAGAACTGATGATAGATTCATCAGCTCAGACTTCAGTCAGGCAACCTCCTCTGTTTTGAGTTCTTCAAATTTTAGATTTACATTACTGTCTCTCTGGCTCTCCACAGTGTCATGAAGCTTAACTTCCTTTTCTCTTAGCAGTGGCTTGATGTTTGATTGTTTAATAGCACTCTTTTAATGGCATCTTGTAAAAAGAAAGTGTAAAGATGGATTTGTAGCATTTTTACTTCCTTATTGCAAAAAACTAAAGCAATGAAAATATTTTGCTATTAATTAAACTGCAAGAACAAAACAAAGAATCAGCTTTTTATAATATATAAGTACAGATTTTTATTGTCTGAAAGTCCAACAGAATGATATATAGGAGAAAAAAATCCCACACATTTTTGGTACCAAACTGGGTGTGATTCTGTGTTGGGACAATTCACATATACTGGCTATTTTGTTATGAAATTTCAGTGAAGACATCAATTTTTGTGATGGTGTACCTAGGGGACACTGGGGACCAGCTGGCATTGGTGTATTCTTGGGCTTGCCTGGATTTTTAAACTTGACACCCAAAACACTTCAGCTGCTCATGCCTTTACCTTCACTTGAATTTCATGCCTTAAATATCAGAGCATGAGCTAACTAGCACTGAAAAAAAATTTTAATGGCTTTTGTAGTAAATATATTAACTTAAATATCTAAGATGAGAAATGGGGTTTGGTTTTTGTTGTTTTGCTGTTTTCCCTCTTAATTTTAGAATTTTGGTTTTGTTAATGTCAATGCCAAGTCACACCTGATTAAGCTTTTAGCTGAAAAACTGATTTATTCAGGTTTTAGTGTCCTATGCTTTCTACTAAGCACTGTTTAAGACCAGTTCCCATGTCCAAAATATTTCCAATGAGCCATCTTGGAAAGACACAGTATTTCTGATGCTCACGGGATTCTGGTACATTAAAGAGATGTGAATATTTCGTTGCCATGTTTGGATGTCAGCTGTGCTTGTTTAAGTGCACCACATCTGCATCAGGAATGCTGAGCCACTGTGAGTACATCATTGCAGCAATAATATTTTTTCAGGATTCCCCTGTGCAAGGCTGCATAAAACAGACAATTTTACTAGCAAGTCTCACAACCTGATGGACAATAGACCATACCTAGGAAGAATGCATTCTGTTGGACATTGTAAATAACAGCTTTAGCAAAATCATGAGATTCTGTTATCAGACATACATGCAGTACGAATATTTTAACTTCATGTACAATCAGATATGTTTGGTAATGTTCTCGTCATTTTGCTAATGAGGCTTTTAAATGTTAGTAACTGAAAATACAGATTAAAACCTCTTCCTTTCCCTTCTTTTTACCATCATTCGATCTCTTTATCCCCACCCTGCCCCTTCTCTTTTTTGTCTTTCCTTCTCTTGCCTGCTGTCAGGAAAATCTGCCTTTGAAGGGACAATTCTGTACAGAGTGGCACCGGCAAAGATTGACAGCTACAGACGTTATAACAGTGAGTGTGTTTCAAAATCAAGCAATGGCTTCAGTCCTCTGAACTTGTTTGATTTATCTACACTTGTAAATTGTGCCACTGCTACCCACTTATGGCTACTCTACATGCATATATCTGTAAGCTGAAGTTGGTTTGCTGCTGATGAACTGCCCAGCCTTAATGCAATAAGAATGCACCTGTTCCTCCTGTGCATGTGTGTGTTCTGTGTCCACACAGTGTCTGTGTATAAGCCCACTGTAAGCTGTGAATTACCTTGGATGTTTTGGTCTCAGCTATGGATTGAATCTAAGACCATTTAGTCCCATTACTTTTGCCTCCTGAAACGAGAAGGCTTGATAATCACCACTAATCTTTGAATTAAAAGTCTGTCTGCTCTAAAAGTAAAGTTCCCATTGTGATTGTTGAACTCATAAAGTATGCTTTGCTTTTCTTAAAGGATATTTTGGGTTTTGGTTTGTTTGAAGTTTTCTTTTTTTGGTGATTTTTTAAAATTTATTTTTACTTTTCTGCATGCTCTTCATTTGGCGTTCTGTCTTTGACAGTTATTACTCACAGCATTCTGGCTGATACATTTTTTCTGCCAAGGAGAGTAAAAGATATAAAGCTATTTTCATTTCATGTTCAGGTTTTTGGCTTCTGCTTTTTAAAAGAAGGGCACATCCTGCTTTTCATGTTCTTTTACTACCCTGGTAATACAGAAAAAGAGAGAATGGTTGCATCAGATGCAAAACAGAGGAAGCAAGGAAGGCAGAAATCTGTCCTTCCACCTGTTTCCTCATGGAGAAATCTAGCTAAAAGATTCACATTTGGTGTGACTTAAGTGCAAAGTGTTCAGTCTTTCTTCCAGTGAACCGGATGTTGTGCTAGCTTTGGCATCTGCTTTTACCCCAGAGAGCTTTCTCTTGAGAGGATCCATGCTGTGCTGCCTTCCTCCTTTATGGGTGAGAGTGTCTGGTCTTCTCCCTCTGAGGACTTCTGTCTTATGCATGTTGGCAGCAAAGGGTGAAGCAGTTGAAATGGCATTATTCTATTCTGATATTTGCTCTGAGTATTTCCTCATGGAAAATTATCTTCCTTTCTACCAGAATTCATTTTGCAGCTCTTTGCAAGCTCCAACCAAGACCTTGCTCTAGCTGGAGCAGACCATGTTGCTGGTGGTCTTCAAATTTTTGTGCTGCTTCTCACCTTATATCTCCATGACTGCTTATCAATCACTCAAATTTCATGCTTCTTACAGAGTTCTTAGACCATCATGTCCTCTAATCCACCCATCTGATGAGCATAATAAGGATTTATGAAGTTAATTTCCAGTATGCTTGACTTTGGACTTTAGGATGAAGCTTCAAATCAGATGCAAGGTCTGCCTTTTGAGCCTTTAATTTCACAATCTTACTGGATGGTGCTGCCCTAATTACCTTCCAGAGCTTTCCAAAACCCGCTCAGCCTGTTTTTCATTAAGGGCCAATTCATCCTTCCCCTCTTCTCAAGTCATCTAAAGTAAGCATAACTGAAGCCAGGAAGAATTCAGTTGCCTTTCCAGTTGTGCTAGAGCTCTGCATTTATTTCTTGTTAATCATACTGGCCCATGGCTGTGCCATGTCACAGAAAAGAAATTGCATCCAACTGATTTCAGAGTGCAGGATTGGATGGGTGTCTAGAGGAAAGCTTGGTAACCAGCTGCAAGAAGACAGCTTAACCCACAGTAGATTGTCTCACATTGCTCTGTGCAAACACCCATCTAAACTTTGTTTTTAAAGCTGATGAAAGATATCTGTTTATACTACCTGGAGCTGGTTTGCCTGGAGGTTTAATTCTACCTCCCCTGGCATTTGGTTGAGACTTGCATGTTTTCTCATGCTGCAGAGGTGTATTACTTTCTCCATAAAGCTGCATCTCAGAAGGCCAGATACCCAGCCACACTTGTGGCTTGTTTGTTGCTTCCTGAGGTGGAATTGGGACTGAGGAATGCGTAATGCAGGTCATCTGGGGAAGTCTTAGACAAGACAAGGGTTTGCACTGTTGTTACTATCAGAGAAGCTCTTGCCTAAACTAACACACAAAAAGGAGAGTCCCTTACTCTCCCTGCTCCATCTATTTACAGCTCAGTTCCTCCAAACTCACCATGCTCCTCCTGAACAAGCTGGCTGATGGGTGCAGACAGCTCCTTCCATTTCATATCCCTTCTATGGTCCATATTTTTAGGCAAATATCCATGAATTTATGTCTCCAGTGAAAACCGTTTGGAGACATTCCACAGAATTGTTTTCATTTAGGGATGTCTGGTTAAAACAACTCATAGCTGCTCTAATTTCAGCTTGCTGATTTCTTCCTAAGTTAAGCTGCAGTCAATTCATAACTAGATTAGTTATGCCCAGGCGATGCTTGGATTCACCTGTATCACATTGCATGAAGTGTTGCTCAACTCTGTAATCAAGCTTAGAGCTTTTACTTCACAAACACATGCTCAGTGCTGAGTACTTTTATTTTGAAAGCCATTTTCCAACTGCTGTGTTTAAAAGAAATTTTCTTACTTAACCAAGGCCTGTAATAGCTGTTGAATTAGCCACTGCTTCTAGAGATACCTTCCACTGAAATATGCAAGCTCTCCTCCTGCAGAAACACCCGGCCTTGCCTTTATATGCTGACATGGCTTTCTTGGTCATGAGGTATGCCAGGCTCTGCTCAGCAACAATTCCAGCTTCTTTGGCGTTCTGCTCATCAACCTGCTGTCAGAAAATCTCTGCTACTGCTGATGCTGGGTGAAGAGAGACACACAGCAACCAAAAACTTGTCATTTTGTTAATCACAGCCCTCTTTTCTCTCATCCTGCAACTTTCTTGCACCTCCACGAACAACGCTTCTTGGATTTAAAATTTTTTTGTTTTTACTGACTTAGTTTCTCTTTCTTGCTTCGCTTTCTTTTTCTTCAAAGATGCAATAACTGAGGAACAGTGCAGACAAAATGCTTGATTTGACAAATATTTGCCTCTCTTTCCTTATATGTGGATCCTCAATGCTGTCAGTAATAGCTATTAGATATAATGGAAGAAGATCAGGATCGTTGAAACAGAAACATTCGTGAGTAACCTCGATTGTGTTTTGTGTTTTCTATTGCTCCACCACTTCTTTTACCCTTGTTTTTTTTTTTTTGCCCCCCTCCCCTTAATTCTTGAAGAATTATGGCTGGCCAGAGTTCTGAGAAATCAGTGTGGCTAATTGTATTTATGATGTTGTAAACCCCATTTAGGAGTGTCAGAATGTGAGCAAAGTTAAAAGAGAAATTCAAATGTGGATTTTAACAGCTCTGAAGAGAGGACAGTTACAACTTTGTATTTCACCTCACCTTGTCACAACTTGCTTGAAAAAAAGAGCTTATTTCAAATACACAGCTGCTACAGATGTTCCAATGAAAAATAACATCTGAGAAAGAAAAATTATAAAATTGGGGGAGGGAAATTTTCATGATTAAAAATAAGCATCCTGTTGCTGGAAAACAAATGTACAGATGGCATGGGACTGGGGACCATGTGTGGAAAAATTATGTGGACTGGGGTGAAATTTTAAATCCTGTTGACTGGGATTCCCACTACCAAGTGGTTTTCCTTGAGTTTCACAAAAGACTGGTTCTTGGTGAGTGGCAGGTAAAGAATTGTCTGTGGGTGCTTACCTCTCCTTCCACATGTAATAACGTGTGCCTGCACTTGGTGAGGGTGGAGAAAAAAGCTGTCCCCAAATGAAGAGGACAATGGCTGTGTACATTTGTAGAGCTCCTGAACGAATGATTGTTCCTGTTTGCTGTTACAGCCCTGGGGGAAGTGGCTGGGGAGGTGGGGAAGCCACCAGGTCCTGCTGGCTCTGTGCTCGTGCTGCATCGCCCTCAATGCATGCTGCTGTGTGGGGCAGGGCACTGCTCCCCTTCCCCTTGCATGAGCACTTCTGCAAGCAGAGAAATCTTGGGGCGTTTCTTATGTGGCAAGAACTGTTATGCAAAGGTAAATGAACATGTTGAAAGCAAATGACAAAATATTTAGCTGACACAGTTACGTTTTTTCAAGGAATGAGTGAGAATAACAAATAATTACTAATATGGAGATAGTCTGCCTCAGCTATTTGTACCTGTATAATCATTCTGTGTAAAGAAGCATAAATTTGTGTTTTAAAAGCATGAATTTATTAACCTTTAAACTAAGAAGAATCAACATGCTTTTCTTCTGGAATCCAATTTCGTTTTCTGGGTTTAATTTTTTAATTGCACTGGGATGTTGGGGATGGCTTTAACAAAATACAGGATTTTGGTAGAAAGCAAGCTCAAGACTAGTACCTTATAGGATGTGGGTAGCTGTTCTGTGCTCACAGTATGTGAGGAAAAGGAACAAGGACAGTTCCTGTCTCATCTACTGCAATTACCATGTATAACTTCACCACCTTTGTCATTCAGATCGGTCACCTGGGTGTTCCATGCTGTCATTCTCTAAATAGAAAGAAAGGACATATTTCCCCTTGCTTTCCTTGCCTTCCATAAAAGTCAAAAAAACTCAATAAGTTTCATTTAGAAACTTCTTTGTTCTATTAAACACGGTTGACAGTGTTTCTCTCTGCCCTATCAATCAGGGGATCCTTTGCATCTTCTCAGGTGTGTGACCTTTCCTTCACTTAACAGAGCTGAGAAATGCTTAGAGGGCCAGAACACCACTGGCCTTTGCTGTGTCAGAGTGGTCAATCTATTGCCCAGGGCCATAAATTGTCAGCACAGAGAACAATCCAGAATAAAGAACAAAAACGAAATTGCCAAATAATAGCTCAAAATAGAAACCTCTGTAAACTTACAATGTATTTCCTTTTCTCCTCTGCCATTTTAAGCTATTTAGAAACAATTTGTTTCCTGCTTTGAATAGAGTTAATTTTACCACAGCTGTTTATTTTTGTTTTAACAGCTTTAGTTAAACAGCCCTTTATCATCCCTAACTATCTTTCTGATTTGGAACCCTGGTTTGATGCCAGCCCAGCTCAAAAAGGCTGTTTCTGAATTAAGTCTGATGTTGTAGTCTCTTTTTAATCCCTGTTTGAGCTAATCTGTTTTGGTACATTTCAGAATGTTGCTCTCAAAAGACCTGTAACTGCTATAGAAGGAGTCTGGTTTATTTGAAATGTCTTGAGGAAACTAATTTCTTTTATATACCCATAGAGGAAAAAATGTGTGAAGTGCAAAATTCCTCCAGACAGTTTTGAGAAAATTTAATCTTCATGAATACTAAATGAACTTGCATTTGTAAGGAGCATGAATCAATAAAGAATCAAAATTCTGAGTGCTCTTAAAAAGCTGTATACCCATATCATGTTCCAGCCAAAAACTTGGAATAGTCAGCCCCTTGGAATTTTTACTTCTTGCTGGTGATGGTGACCTTGTTCAGACTTCAATGAGGAACTTACTAGAAAAATGCAACTAGTGCTTAGATTTGAGCTCTACCTTGTGGTGCTACAGATGATTCAGCAACAAAATTCTAGGCAAAACAATAGCAGTTTTGCTTATAGAGTCAGAAATTTGAAGTGACACTCCCAAAACACTTGAGAAATATGTCCTGAGATATATTAAAGTTCTGAACAACTTTCCTGTTATTCAGATTGATGTGATAGTAAGCACGTTAGTGAGCACTTTATTGATGTTATGTTCTTAGCTTGTCAGCTCTCCAAATGCTGACAGAGAGCTGACAGATTCTAGAGAAATTGCTGTTAAAAAAAAAAAGAGCAAAAAATAGTGAGAGGCCTCACTACTGTAGCTTTTATCCTATACTAGCTTTATTTGAAATACTTAATAGCTGGGCTTACAATAAGAGCAAGATGTTCTCCATGTTTCTGAGGACAGCAGTTTGCTGAGCTGCTGGCCTCACCCTTGTGCTCAAATCCATTGCTGTGGTAGACCACAGCTGTTTCAGGCTGGATGGGTGTGCTGGTCAGCAGAGAGGGGGACTGTGACCACTGAAATTCTCTCCAGTTTTTAGTGTTCATTTAGCAGCCTGACCTCCCTGATAGCTGTAGCTCTTCTTGAAGAAAATTTCATGCTTAAAATTCATAATCTAAATCTGTGTTACTTGGGTTCCTGCTTAAATCCCAGCTGTGTCCATGGGCTGCATTTGTCTTTCAGAGAAGTTATCCAGCCAGCTGTGTTCTGCCACTAGGCTATTTACAGTAGTGGCAAAATATTCCATCAAAAGCTGGGGAAAAAATTTGTGTCTGGAAGAGGAACATATTTCCGGTTTTAAGAGAAAAGATCACCTGAGCCAGGTTGCAGGTGCACCGAGAGAATTGCTGATAGATATCTACTCATACAGATATACACACACACACACATGTATCACACACATCCACATGTATATATGTATCAGGGAACAACCTAATGAAAAAATAAATTAAAAATAAATATCAGGCAAGGGTGGGCATAGTATTGTAAATCCTTGCTTCCGAATTCTTTATCTGTCCAAATCGGAAGAACGAATCTCATGTACCTGCACAAGAAGGTAAGAGAGAGTATCCTTAGCATGTCTTTAATAGTAAGAGCATGTTAGACTATTTTCTGCAGGACTGTTTTGTACTCTTTCTTAATGTTGCTGCAGATCCTCACTTTATCTGATTTGTTCTACAGTTTCCACTGCATACAGTTCTTGTCTTTTGTCGTCTTTGTCTCTAGACCCCAGTCATGTTGTGATAAGAGCACAAGCAGGGCTTTTATTCTTACTGATTTGTTTAGTTAAGTACAGAGAATGCCTCCGTTTGGGTCAGTCAAAAATAATTAAATTAGGTCATTTTCCCAGTTGATCTGGAAGAACTCTTTTTAACTTTGAAGGAGCTTTGTATCTCATCACTCAAACGCAATTTAGTTTGGACAGGCCACACTTCAATCCATTGTGTCCTTATTAAAAAAAAAGGGAAGAGAAAAGAAAAAGAAGCAATGCTGTGATTTCCTATGTTACTTTCATTTCAAGGCTTCTGTACTGAGACAGCTCTGTGGCAGTAGAGAGAATGAATAGCTCTTGGATTATCATCAAGCACAGATGGGGGATGCTTGGGAAATCTGTTGTGAGCCTGAGGTGAGGCTTCTGATACAAAGTGTCATGTCTCATCACAGAAGAATGGTCATAAAAGCTGAAAATGCTGTAATGAAAAACAACTGATCACCCAGAAAGAAACAAAAGCTTTATTCTTATTGGATCCCCTTGAGGTTTCTGGTCTTTCTTTCATGTAAACTTCAAAGATCTAAAGTCCATGTGAGACCTGTTGAGTAATTCTCACAATTACTTTCATATTTTAATTCCTTCCACTGACCAAAGTCCAGGTCTTCATCTTCCACAATCAGGGATTTAGAAAATCTATTTTAATAACCTATTTTAAGAATAGTTTTTCTGTTCATTTCAGCAAGTGGCTAAGAACAGTCATGGATTCTTATCAGTTACTTCTGGAGGGAGGTGTCTTCACTGCTTCTTCACTCCATCACAGAATAGTTTGAGATTTTGGCAAGGATGACAGTAGAAACCTTTGCCAGAGGGTAATTTTCCATATTGAGATATTTTGATCAGCTAAAAGACAATGATCACATACAATTTGTTTGAGTTTTTTGAGTTGCAGATGTTTTACACTCAGTCTAGTCAATTGCTGACCATCCTCTTTGCAGTTAGGAGTGGTAAATAAGGTTGGCTCAGCCAGGGCCCCAGTGATGATAATTTGCAAAGCTGTAGAAGGTCCAGCTGGTGGGACTTACAGCTTCTTCAGTTACTGCCCAAGTCAGAGCAGGAGGAGAGAACAAGAAAGGGGCAGTGACCTTGCCACACTGCCCAAAGAGATTATTATTACCAGTCTGGTTTAATTTACCCTTTCATCTCTGAGTGCCTCTGCTGCAAACACTGTGCAATGGCTCTGCTATGAGTAACTACTCCTCTCCTACCCTCCAGGGCACCAAGCAGCATCACAGTCAATGCTTAAATTCCCTGGTTTCTGATTTCCTGAGGTCTGGAAGAGAAGTAGTGCACAGGATTTACTTTACTGATAGTAGGCATCCTACCATTCTAACTACAATAAAAAATATGATAATTAACCAGATGTGAGGTTTCCTCCCAGGCCTTTTTTAGAAAAATAAAATGTAAAGCAATCAATGCTTTTGCATGTTTGAGACACATATTGTAATATAGTTATTTAATATTCATTTAAATTGAAATCCTGCACAGCTTATGGAACAATTAATTTGTTCAGTGTTATTTGAATTGAATTGAGTTATCTGAAGAAATAGAAATGTTGCTGATGTTCAGCAATAGGTGTGGCAGCACTCAGGAGGCTAGAGGGCCAAAGTATTTTGCTTAGTCTGTAGTCTTTCTGTTTGTTTCTAACTGGGAGCTTTCTCTAATTCTGCTTTCATACTCCTTTCACGTTAAAGATACAGTAAATTTCAGGGCAGCATATCACAACTTTTCTTCTTTTGGCTAGAAGTCCTGATCTGACAGGTAATTCCTGATTCCTCCTAGCAGCACCCTGGTTTTAACCCACTTAACAGATGAGCCTCTCATGTCCTGGATCATGAAGGTGTACCTGGAGGCCTTAGGACTTGCACTGGTTTCTGTGGTTCATCTGCCCTGTCAGCCTTTTATGATGAAAATCAATTACAATCACTTCATCAACCTTGATATAGAAGTGATTACGAAGAAAAGCTTATTTGAAATTCTTCTTTCTTTGACTTGTGAGATCCATATCTGTGACATCATGCGTGCTTGTTAGGGAAATGTGAGGATTTGAGCTTCTTATTGTTAGGTAGAATTAGTGCTGTAGTAGCATCAATTTGGTTTTCCTGGAAACAGTGTAGGGAGGCAGATTTAAGTGGACTAGGGAAGGAAACTTCTGTGGGTCACTTCTGCTGCCAGTGGCTGTTTGTCCTGATGCTGCACCCTTCTGTGAAGTGGCTGAAACATCACCTTATTGCATCTGTGGCCTCTGCTATTCCAGCAGCAGATATTTTCAGATAAATGCAGATAAATTTTGCTATTCACTGAAAGGAGTAATGCAAATCAGAACGTCAGTTTTGATTTGTTGTTTTCCTAGAGGAGAGTGTGCATGGGTGCTTTTCTTATGAGGCTGTCTATGCTGCAGAGAGGTTTAATTTTCAGCAGGGAGCATATTATGCAGCTTATTTGATTGCAAATTTGTTTGAACAGCTTTCGGCTTTATATTTCCTAGTTAGGTAATGTAGCTTTAGATACTAATTGCATAATTGGCTTGAGTCACACAGATTTAAGGTACAGTGTTCCTAATCTGACTGCTTGTTGGCTTTATACAATAGGTGCCTTACAGCTGAATTTAACTCTTTTTTTAATTGAGGTTTCTTCCAAAGAGGTTTTGCCTGAGGAATAAGGATTTTCTTGGTACTCAAGGAATCACCATCCTCATTTGTGAAGTTTTGATGCTGGAGTATGCATGTTTTGTGGATTTGTGGATTGGTGTAATTTCTATACAATACACCAATGTGATGAAATAAAGTCATTTTTCAAAGTCAAAAATGAGTGCATGGCACAGAGAGCATCTTCTGTAGCTGTTTCTTGTGGTTTTGTTTTCCTTGTGAGGATGGTGGGAGGGATCATTTTCCAGTCACAATCTGATCTGAAAACAGTGAGCTTCACACCTTCTTCCATCCCTCCTTTTCACAGGCCTAAAGGATGCTACAGGCTCTGAGAGTGATGGTGGTGACTCTTGCAGTACAAAATCAGAAGGAGCCAATGGAGGCACGACAATCCAACCCAAAAAGGTCAAAGGTGTTGGCTTTGGAGATATCTTCAAAGACAAACCGATAAAGCTACGACCGAGGTCAATAGAAGTTGAAAATGACTTTCTGCCAATAGATAAGGTATGTGTCATTCCTTAATTATCTCGGTGTTGGTTTAAAGGAGTTTTCATCTTAAAGTTCTGTCACTGGCAAAAACTCGAAGTTTTATGGTCATTATTTCCTAATCTTTCTGTAGACAAGGTTCTGCTTTTTTTATTTTTGCCTCAGACCAGACAATGGATTCCAGTGAGGTTAGCTGCATGCTAAAATTTAAAAAAATTAAAAAATTGATTGCTCTCAAGTATGTTCTTTAGAGAAACAAACAGAAAAAGTGCATGGTCACAACTGAAAAAAAAGAATCTCTGAAATCCTCCCTTTAAGTGAACAGTCAGATTTGCATGGAGTTGTGCTGAGAAGTGTTAGGAGGCTTCCACAGCCTCAAGTTCTGCTCTGCACGCAGTTACATGATACATTTTCTTTGCCCCCAGTGATATTTTAGGAAGTTCCCTGAGCTCTTGATACCTGGTGTGGCAACTTCTCACCTTTTAATTCATGCTAGTCCACATGTCCGTAGAAACAGGCACTACAGCAATTACCTTTTTTGGCTTGCAAGATTTTTTTTCAACCTAGATCGTTTCAGTGATCTCATTTATAGCTCAGCACCTACTCCCACATCCACCCTGAGTTACAGTAGTACTGGAGAAGAGAGGGTCCTGCAGAGAGAGATGGAAACTTCTGAACTAATCTATGTTTAGGGACATTTGGTTAATATTTTGCTGGTGACCATTTTTCACTTAGTATAAAGAGGGTAGGGAAGAGCTGGAATAATCTAAATAAAGGAAAAACCTAGACTGCATTACTGCTTGACCATTGCTGACTTCTTCAAAGTCTGCATGGTACTCTGCTTGCCTTCTGTTTCTGGGTGGACTTCCTAACCCACATGTGAGGCTTTGCAGAAGCATTTCTTTTCATTTGAAGTCTTTGAAAAGTCTTTATGAAGTGGCCTTCATTCCTTAGAGGAAAATCTTACTCCACTTCATTATAATGTGAAGTCTTACCTTTGTTTTGCACAAACAACTAACACATTTTTTACCCAGCCAAAAACGGAATATACAACTTTCAGGAAACTTATAACACAGACAGACCTTCCTTCCTATGTCTTCAGGTTCTCCTAAAATTGGCATGGTTAGTTGAAAATAATGGCTTGATTTTGTAAACACAATCCATCATTTGTGTTTGAAATGTGTAGATAACTAAAGGCAGCACTTCTTTGCTGTTGTGCTTTTTTCCTGTCTAGGATTAGGTTGACCTTTGAGAGGTGCCATTCAGAGGCTTCAGCACTGCAGCCTTTGCCTGCTACCAGCACCAAAACAAGAGTCAGTGACACGACATGTTAGGACTGCACACCATTAACCTCCCTAAACACTTGTTTCCTGGCTGCAAGAAAATCCTCCCCTGTCTTTGCCATGTTCTTTACCATTTAATGCTGAGTGTAAGAGAATCCTGCATTAAGCTGGCCATCCCAAGAATTCCAAATCAGTCCATATTTTTCTCAAGCAATGTAGTTTTTAAAAGATCTTATCCCTGTTATGTTTATTTCTCATTTACAAGTAGCCGTAGTTTTTCAATAACTTGTAAAATCTTGAGGGAGAAAAAATCCTTTCCTCTATTACCTTTTTTTTAATGATTTCTGAAGTTTGAAGACCCTAAAACTCTTTCTTTTGCTTCTTCTTGATACAGTTATTGATGAAATATTACTGTAATGATAATTTTAACATTTTTGATTTAAAATATTTCCTAACAACAGTTGTTTTTTAAAAAGCATCAGTAAGCTACTGTGAGATTATTTATAACATGATAGTTCCCATGTAAAATGTCAGTCCCATTTACAGAAGAATCAGCAGGGTCTTATTTTGTTGATGTTATCACTTTGAGTTCTAATATGTTTTCAATTTTATGAATTATAAGCTTAGATCATATTTCACACAGAATTACTGGGGTGTTAAAAAGGCTTTTGCACAAATATTGGCAAGAACATGAAGGCAGAAAGGTTTGCTGCCAGCTGAGCAGAAGCAGATGCCATTAGGTTCTCCTGTAAATCACCAGGCAGTTTAATGTGCTTCAAGTGTTTGCTCATTGGCAACAATGTGGGATATAATCACCCTTGTCTTTTAAGGTGATCAATAAACTCTCAATAAAAAGCAAGACTGAGGAATTTGTGTGAAACCCCATTGGTTTTATTGGTGTGCAGAATTCATTGCTTAGCTGTTATTTGTTCTAAAAATCACAGAGGCAGATTATCCTAGGAAAATTAATGATGCAGTTGTGGGAGTTTAGTTTGAGCAGCACTATCAGAGCTCTGCTCTTTTAGAAAAATAGAAGAATCAAATACTTGTGCTTTGTAGTCCATTTCATTGCCTGTTGGTGCTGATGAGTCGACCACTGGCAGTGTGTGAGCAGAATAAGATTCCTGAGACTTGGCTCTGAAAAATTTCCATTACTGATAAATGTAAGTGAACTGTTTTACAATGCTGCACGTGACTGAAGTCACAGTCGCGTGCAGTCACAGTCAAGACTCACCAACAGATGAATTTTTAGAAGAAATACAGTATACACACAGACAGGTTGTGTCTCCTGAGAAAATTCAGGGTAACACTCTTGAAGCAGCACAACATTTATGATCAAATAGAAATACCTCTCACATGTCTCTTCTCTTCTATGCAGCTTCAACACACTTAAACAGGTGCTTATGCTTTCTTTTCTTCCTTTTTCATTTTGTAGTTGCTTATCTAAAGCTTCTGTTGCTAGGTTGGACTTCCAATACGATCTGTATGTGCTTCTAACAAGCTATCATGTTTTCCTCTCCTCTATCTAAGAATAAACCTCTACAAGTACAGGAAAATAGTCTCTACCAATACATTCCTTAGTCTGAGTTAACTGTATTGGGTTGATTTGTGAGTTGAGGTTTCAGCTTGGAAGTACTAAAGACCACAATGGGTGAATATAAAAGAGAAGGTCTTAAAAAGCTATTTTTATCTTTCTGAAAACTGTCCTTTCTTCAGAAGAGACTATTGACAGTATATTTTACATTTTCCACTTGAAATGTGTTTGTAACTTTCTTCAGGCAAAACTTTCTTAGTTGGCTAGCAGTGGTGGCTTTGAGCACAGCTAGATTCCTTGAGCATCCTTTGATGAGATCACAGCACTGTTTGCCCAAAATTTAGTATAAATTAAATACTCAGCCATCAAGCCAGGAGTGTTGCAGACACTGTAATGATTTAATTTAAATGGAGAGGCTTTCATGGCTCTAGAGTCAGCAGCTTGTAAGATCTAGTTAACTGGTGTTTAGGGATCCTTACTGCAAAGCGCTGAATTCATACAGAAATTTTTATTTTTTATATATTTCAGTATGTTTTGGATAGGAGAAACAGAGAACTAATGGAAGTAGACACAAGGGGTAGAAGGGGTAGAAGCTCTTGTCAATTATTAAGTCTACCTGTCCTTTGTAATAAGATAAAAATTTGTAAACTCTGAGACAGAATGCCTGCAAGGTCTGAGTTTCTATTTTGAGCCAGCAAGCTGGGAACCCAGAAACTGTGATGAGAGTCTGTCTTTGCATACCTGTTCTGTCAGTTCCTGCCTGCCTGCAGAAAACATTTTTACCCCTGAAATTTCAGTTGTCATTTAAAAAGAGGTTCTCGAGAGACACAAGTTGGAGGCCCCTCCTTTTGTCTCTAAGCTGATGATGTGCCTGAGCTCTGCCAGCCCTGCCCAGGGGCACCCGTGGTGCGTGGCCATCCCTGGCTGCCTGTGCCCTGTGTGTCTGCATCTCGTGGCTCACTGCTGCTTGCTTTGCCTCTCTGATGCCTTTGGAAGGGCTTGCTCCCCTAACAGAAATATTGGAGTCAGTGCTCAAAATCCTGGGATTAAAAATGGATGCAAGCAAAACCACCTGGTGCTGACTAGAAACACTATCAGAAACACCTGCTGAGGCAGAGAGCACACGGCAGGAGCCCCAAGTGTGTGTGCAGCACTTTGCACTTGAAAGCACAGGTTTCTGGCACTCCTCTCCTCAGCCAGCCACCGGCAGTGGCAGCAGCAGACGTGGCAAGCAGCAGCAGTTTGTCAAATTCCGTGTAGGAACAGAGGAGGCACTCATCTGTTCTGCTTTGAAGTTTCTGTCTGCTACAGTCTGGCATCCCTGTCCTAACCATTTATTCTAGTGCCATCTTGTGAGGAAAGCTGCAGGGGAAGAAGGACCCTGACCCCTCCTGCAGCTGCCATGAGGGCAGGGCTGCCTGCAGCAGCATCTCACTCCTTGTGGTGTAACTTCCCATTCCTTGAGTTCACTGTGGACACAGGATTTATGTGTTTCTTTCAGTATGTGGAAAAGTAGTACAAGTTTGCAAATGGTGGCTGATGTCCATGAGGCAGTGTGAGCATTATAAATAAATACTTTAGGAGATTTACTACCCTATTCTGGAGGAATAAGAAGGAGGGGCAGGGGAATTAAGATTGGCAGGGAAGAGTTGAAAAGCAGCTTGTCCCATTTTGGGGAGGCAGACACAAAGCAGGACCTAGCACTAAGGGAAAAGAATGGGAAATGCAAAACTAAGTTTAAAGAGAGGTATAAATTTGATAAACTTCAGCTGGCAGTGACTCCCTGCTGAGTCACTGAACTGTGCAATGTGAGTGAAGAGTGATTCCTGGTCTCCTGTATGCTTCCTTCCCTTCCATGCTATCCCATCTGTGCTTTCTTGTTCTGTCAGTTTGGATTCTGAAATGTTCAAGTTGTCTGAACAGAGTTGTCCAGGTATCAGTGATGTGGTTTAGCTCTCACATCAGCCTGCACTACTGGTTTTTGGCAGAGGATGTTACCCACACACTGGTTTGTGCTGCCTGTGATGTTTGATTAGGTTTTTTTTTTCATAAAGCAGCTCTTTGACTCTAAATAGTTGCAAGTTAGTTGTTGTCCATGCCACAAGACTATACATGTATACAGTTGGATTTTATTCAGAAAAAATTTGCCAGTATGAAAGAAACACACCAAATATATGCATGAAAGTATTTTCAACAGTATGTTCCTGGATTGAGCTGCTTGAAAAACATCTTAAATTAGAAGCAGAGTGGTGTAAGAAGTATTGATAGTACTACAAGATATTCCTAAAAGCCATGTGGAAGGTCTGCTCTGTCCTGGGGCACAGCACTGGGCTTCTGCCAGATTGAGTTCTCCTGGAGGAGTGCTCTGTGGGAAGGAAAGCTCCTGTTATTAAAGTCATGGTTTTGATTAGGAAATCTTAGGATGCTCCAGTCAGACAAACAGGATGTGTAGGTTTAAGCCAATGCAATTTTATTTCATGATAGGATGGCAATAAAAGTCTATAGGTTTTAAGTTGCTCTGGATCCAGCTGGTGATCATTAACTTACAGGTCACTAAATCTCTGAATTTTGATTGAGTCTGTCCCATTACCAGGCCTTTTACCCCAACTGGCATTCTAAAAGAAGGATTGTTAAAAACCCCAAAACACTTTGCTTACATAGCTTAGAATAAAGCTGATTTCCTGAGTTCCAGAGATACTTAATGGAGACATAAACTGAGTTTCTAGGAAGGTTGGTCTCATGTTTCAACAGTACAGAGAAAATGCTTCAGTAAGTAACAGTACTGACATTGAAGCTAGCTTAGTTACTGGCTGATGAGCTTCAAGAGGACTGGTTCCTGCATCAATATGACATGTTTATTAATAGCAATAAAATCTACCTAAGCAAAATTAATGTATATACATTGATATAAAAACATTTAAATTTGTGTCATCAAGACTTTAGGGATAAAAGTTTTATAAACTGTCCTAGTATTTCTCAGTAAAATATATTTTTCTTTCTTGTTCAATTTTCATTTTGTTAGATAGCATAATTGATTTTTAATTACTACATCTTAGTTGTTAAGTTTTATAACTTTGAGATTATAAAGAAATTCTATTGAAGTAACTTCTGATATTCTTAGTACACATTAACTTTGAAAATTGAAGAAATAGTTATGCAAAAAAAATTACCTGCCTTGAAATTTACTTACCCTACTTTGAAAATTACGTATATAAAAAAGCTGATGAATGAAAACCAGACTGAATATAACCTTTAAAATGAAATCTATGCTCTCATCTTTTGCGTCTGTTTAGCTTTATTAGCTTATGATTTTTTTTTAACTGTTTTCTTTCTTTATATTTTTCCTAGTTGAGGATTATTTTTTTAATAGTCAAATGGAAATGTATAGTAGCTTGTGGCTTGCTTAAGTATAAATCTTTAATTTCTTCCAAATCATCTGTGTCTTTACCTCCCCTGCCCTTTTTCAGACTTTTTAAACTTGAATGTTTGTAGGGAGGCAGCATTAAGAATTTATAAGATTTTAATGGAACAGAGCATCATGTTAAAGATATTTCAGTTTCTTGAACATTTTTCTTTAAAAACAAAAGCCAAAACAAAGACATAAGTTACACAGACTTTCAACCTTTTTTCCTCCCACCAATACATTCAAAATTTGTCATAAGCTCATTTGCCAATAGAGTTATTTGCAAAATTTACTGCCTGGGCTGTTCACAAAAGTTCTGTAAATCGTCACTCACATCCTTGCTTTTCTTAGCTGGTGGTCTCAAGAAGCCAGGAAAGTCTAAGCTGGAAAAGAGAGGAAACTTCTTGCTGTGAGTGAGCAGAGGTAGGAAAAGGTCCAGATTTCCTGTGAAATAAACAATTGGAACTTTTGTTTCCTGGGGATGGCCCGGCCGTGAGTCAGTGTCAGGGCTGGGCTCCTGCTCTCACTGAGCCAAGCTCATGCAAGGAAGGGGCAGGACTCCAGGACTTTCTTGGGACACTTCAAGCTGCTGGAAGGCAGCTTGGCTTCACAATGGGAGAGGAGGTATTTATTTTACAATTAGTTGGGGTTTTCTTTATGTGGCTGTTTAAAACTGTATTGTAATATATACTCTGCATAGCACAGGTTTCAACTGCAGGGTTCTCTGGCTCTTCTGCACACTTTGGAGATGCTGGGTAGGTAAAAAGAGAAGGAAAAAGAGTGCTGAGGATCCTGAAGTCTATTCCTGCTCTAGAGGTCCGTATTAAAATAGAGGTTGCTTTTGTGTGAAAATCATATTCTCTAGTGGCTCTATTTATCTTGCTTTTTTCCCTTTCTGCCTATTTGGCCATTAAACTTGCACATGTGTTTTCTATTTCTATATGATATGGTTTCAATTTTCTTACTCTAAAGAATAATACAAGTTTAGAGTTAAGCAGGACAAGTTTTAAAGTCTTTAGGACATGTTGCTCTTTCAAACGTTTGCTTAGTAAGTGAAAATTCACCACCCCCACCCCGTGTGTTTTCCTTCCTAAATACACTAACAAAACTGTACTTCTTCTTGGCAGAAAAAAGAGGAAGAGCTTTACTAATTCCTCTTCTGTGTGAGGTGCCATTTTTTCCAAGTGAGGAAAATTGATATGAATGAGTGTTTTAGAAAATTATATAGCAATAATACATGGAAATTATCCCCCTCAAGAAAAAAACAATTAGAATCAAATGTTGCTTGTAAAATTTTATAGAAAGCTGAATGGAGAGATACAGAGTAAACTGTTTAATTATTTGCAGATACTTTGGGATCTCTTACTACAAAAATGTAAATTTCCCGCAACTTTGGCTTTTCACAGCTAAAGTCAGCAAGCTGTGTGCAGAAATGAAGCAACAAGTTTTTTTGAGTTGCCTTTTCTCCTAAAATGTGCCATGTGTCTTTCTTGTTTTCTGCCTTAAATAAAGAAAAGAGAAGGAGGAAAGGAAGAATTTGAAAGGATCCTAGATCAGCCAGGTTCTTTGTAAGATAAAAAAAACCTGTAGGCCAGTTTCTAATAGGCCTTTTTAAGGTTTTATGTGTGTTCCTATAGAAGGTTCTTGGCATTCTGTGTTTCTAAAATAGTCCTTAAATACTAGAGGTGTGAGCTCATAATATTACAGTTACTTGACTAAGTGCTTTATGAAAGCTTCCCAATAAAAGTCAAGGAGAAAGGAGAGAGGGCAGCTCCTGGAGAGGAAATCCTGATGCAGCAGTGACCAGTAGCCAAGCAGGGGCTGCTGGTGGCTGCTTTCTGCTGGGTGCTGGGCTCTTTGCAGGCACTGGCCACACAAAGAACAAATCCTCCACCTGGACAGCTGATACTTTCTTCTGCAGCAGTTTCGGTACCTAAAGTACGTGCTGGAAAGAAAAGCTGAAACACATGGTAAAATAATTTTCCCTTTGTGTTTTGAGTCACTTGTTGCTCTGCAGTCTTCCCTGTAAGTGTTTAAATATCTCCCTGTTCTTCCTCAGTAAGTTCTGATTTCAGTGATGTAAGGTAAGGTAAGGGGGAAAACCCCAAATCTAAAAAAAATAATCTGGGGAGAAAAGAAGAAGCATAATTCCAAAATGGAAGAAATAATTGTTGTCAACACTAAATCTGGGATAATCTGCCTGACAGTACGGGCTTGTTCTTTTGTTTATAGTAATTGAATTTGACGAGTATCATTGAACATCTACTTGTCCGTTTGTTGACAACATCATAACTTTCACGAAAGAGCAAAGAACTATTGTTGCCACTTTTAAGAGGAAGAAATTAAAGAAGAGCTATTCCATGCTTTCTGTTTTCACGCATTGCTTTTCTTACTGCTGCAAAAGGAAGCGGAAGTTCATGTAGCAGTTGTAAGGTTCAATAATTGTTGTAAAAGAGGGAGGTTTTATGCTCATGGTTTCTAAGCTGGATGGTGCAGTCTGGATCATGCAAGTTACCAGCTGCAATCTAGACAGCCATGGTTCTCCTGGGAGAGTAGGAAGCAATTTTGTTCACTCAGTTCAGACTGACTAAAGTATTTTTCCTAGAAGAGATAGAAATTAATTGTTAATGGCAACCTGCAAATGGTAAAATTCATGACAAAGGGAGCAAGGGGACATGTCTTCTTTACATTTATGTGAAGGAAAGTAAAAAAGGAGAATTAAAAATAAAGCAGAGAAAAAAGAAGACTTTCTGCTTAAGCTATGAATTTGATACAAAAGCACCTTCCAGCATTACAAATCTGCAGCTTGAGGAAAAAAGAAAATGAGCTTGTTCATCATGCTCATTTTGATGCGCATGCTTCCAGAGCTTTGAGATCAGGCAGCTGGGAGCGTGCTGTGTGGGTTTCATTCTGTGTTTGCCTTTTATTTCATTTACTAAAGTGTTTTTACTCATCAGTGGTTCTAATATGTCTCGCTCCATTTGTTTCAGCAGCATCTATCTAATCTAAACTCATACGTTCACTTTCTCACCATTAACCTTTTAGGAAGGCAGATTTTTAGTTCATTAATGGTTTGAAACTGACAGCCTGACAGCATCAAATGTCAGGAGCCCAAATTTTACAGAAATACTGATGTTTTAATGCATGCAAGGTAAGATGTATCAGTTTCTCTCCTATCCAACACATCAGGAGTGTTAGTAGGAAAAAAGCCTCTCCAGTCCCCTTCCTGCCCATAATTACAAATTTTAAGAACTTGCCAAAATAGGAAGTTACAACGGCTTTAGAGTCTGAACTTCCTTTTTGGTAGAACAGGTTTAACTGTGGAGAACGCTGCAAAAAGCAAAATGTGCATTGTTTTGCTCTCCAAGCTACCCAGATTTTTAATGGGAATGTTTCACTGCTCATGGTTTTGTTTCTAACCCCTTTTCCATCCAAGAGGTTAAACCAAAAATTTTGCATTGCATGGTTTACCTACTTATTTCTTCGAGTGTTATTTCAAGTAGCACAGATTCCTCTGGTGAGTTGCATAATGCTAATGAAGATTATTCTTCGTCTGTGATTTGAAGACTGATGGTCTCTTAAATACCTGGTAGTTTTAGTGCTTGGGTAGCTGGATGAGACATTTGGTGCTGGCTCAGGTAATTTCTAAATGGAGCTCAACAGCTGGAAACAGGAACAGAAGTAATTTTCCATTTAAGCAGCTCTGAAATTGCTGAAGAGATGTTTTGTCATTGCAAATGGCAAGTTAGGAGTCTGTGCAGCAGCCTCTCTAATTAGAAGTCTTCCTCGCTATGAAGGTTTGAGGCTCCTATAAATGCAGAAACATAAATTACATGAATGTGGACGATACAGTTACAGTTCAGCATAAACATCAATTTAATCACTGAGAGAGCAGTTTGTATTCATATTTGGAAATACTGTGCATCTCAAGATGTCTTAAATCTCTAACAGTTTCTCAGCAAAAGCTGGTGACAGTCAAAGCCCTTCCAGACAGCTTGACTGGAAATATACTGGAGTTTATTCAGGAGGTTGCTAAGTTGTAAAAGATTTCACTTTTTAGTATTGTGATGGACATAATCCACCTTACAGGTCATAACATGTTTGAGGTGGCTAAACAGGAAATGTAAACATACATTTCTATACTGTGGATTTGCCTTTCTCATTTCAATAGCTAACAACCCAGTATTTTATTTTTCCAATCTTTTGGATTCATAGTGGGTTTTTCACTTCTATGGCAATTACAAAAAATGAGCCAGGAAAGTAGACTTGTATACATACCATAAAACATTTCTTAGTTTTGAAATTTTTCCATCTATAGTGTCCTGTCAGAGGACTGTATAATTTTGAAGGCTTTTCTAATTATTTTCTCCATATATCTTTGCTTTCTCTATGATTTTGCTTTCTTGTAAACTGAATAACTGTCTGAGAATATTTGGGGAGATAGGAGTTGGAGTAATCCTTTGAAGTTTCTCTTAAGTTTTCACTTTGGTTTCATATCACTTTGTTTTATTTAAATTTGCTTTCTGAAGAGTCCTGTATTCAATATTCCATTTCCATATGTTAAAGAATAATATTTCTCGGAAATTGGAAGGTCCTGAGAAGTCTGTAGTTCATATCAGGAATGTGCCTGGGCTCACGTTGTGCCTCCTCAAGAAACCAACATGGGAAGCTTGGGGAAGACGTGGAAAGGTTGCACAAACAAAGAAATACCTGGGGGGAGTCTTAACAGCCTCGAATAATCTTGAATTTCGTATTAATGACCATGATGGATTTTTGTTCCTTGGTAAATCAAGTAGACACATTTTCATTGCATGTAACAATTTAGCACCTGCAGTTCCTGTGAAAGCATTCCAGTCTGCTGGATCACACATTGTGGGAAGGAGTTACCTCCCTCTGTTTGCTTTCAATGTGGCACCTGCTAATTTCATCTGATAGCCCTTCATTTTTATTACTGGGAGAGATGAGTGAGTCCTTAATTTTTATTACTGGAAGAGTTAATGAGGGACTCCTCCCTATCTACCTTCTCTCCTGATTTTTATAGACTTGTGTCCACCTGTGTGTATCTCTTTTCCGCAGAATGAGGGATCTGTTCCACATGTTTGATCATTCTTGGTGGCTTTCTGTTTTTTTCAGTCCCTTTGGGAACTCAGGTGGTTTGTGGGTGAGGGCAGAAGGGGGTGAGAACAGCATACAATGGCCAAGGTGTTGGATGAATTTATGTAGCATTTTGATAGCACTTTCTATTGCTCTTTATTCATTTCCAAAGTAATAAAACTATGGGTTTCAAATCCTGTCATTTCTGTCTTAAGATAGCAGTTTTCCGCCAAATGTGTTATTTCTACCTGAACCTAGTTTCTGTCCTTCCCTTTTGGTGGGTCATCTGTGAAGGTGTGGAAGACAAGAGCCTTGATCTAGATCCCTGAGCAACTCCACTGATCACCATGAGGAAATCCTGCTCTTGGTTTTCTGTCTTCTGATAAGTTACTTATCCAAGTTAATATCCTTTTTTAAAGGATGATCAGTAAACCCTTCCTAATCTCAGTTTTAGTTTTGAGTGTGCAGAGAGATTACAATTTCAACCTTCTTCAGGAGCCAGAACCAGCAACTTTTTTAATTTGTGTATTTTAATGAAAATTGCTGTGAATTGGTTATGCAAAACAGAAGACATAATACAGAACTTGTATAAAGACAACACTGTATGCCACAACATAATTATTTAATTATTTAGTTATTAGGTAGCTGGATTTATAGATATATTGCTAATCTGTAGATATATAGATGCAGATAGATAAGGACAGATCTTTAGATAGATTACCTGGCTGCTGTCCTGGCAGGTAACATGCATGGACTACACAACAAAGATATTTAAAAATAGCAACTATCATGGGATTCTGGTGATTGAATTTAGCTGTTTGTGGTGTTGCTTGCAGACAGCAAGCAGTCTTTCTTCACAGTCTGTAGACTAAAAAGCATTATTAGGACAGGAGCTTTCTTTATCCCAAAGATTAATTACCTGCTAAAAGGACTATTCTACCTCTAGTGACAAAAGGGAAGCCTGCAGTGACTGGCATCTGGCTCACAGTTGATGTTTGAATGAAATTAATTCCATCTTGAATAACTACATCAGAACACTAAATCTTGTCTTTTTATATCAGTGACAAAACCAGCTGAATGTCATTGTAGTAAGAAGCATAAGCAGATTACATGTAAACTGTGAGGCTCCTGTAGACACAACAGAGCAAGGAGCAGTATGAAACCCTAAATTTTAAGATTTAACTTTTCAGTGGTTAAGTAAGAAATGCTAAATAATGCTAAATAATCACTAAAATAATAAGCAATTGTGAGTAACATATGCAGTTGATAAAATTTGATTCATACAAGATAAAAGCAATAAAATAAGTTTAATTGCAGGACCTAGTGCCTTCTAAAGAAAATACACACCTGAAAAATCTACCAAAGAATTTAGTCTCATCCTTAGTTTTGGAGTTACAGACTCTGAGCCAATAGGGAGTGTCAACACATATTGATTAAATCATCCTGGCCTTCCTTTCTCCCTCCTTCTCCTTTCTTCTGTATGTAAACCTTCACAATGGTATGCTAAAGGTAGTACAGGCTTGTCATTTTGTCTTTATTTGGCCACAAACATTGAGAATCACATTAAAAATTCATTAAAATCCTTGTCTATTTAGCAGGTGATTTTCAAGTACTTCCCTTTATGTGATTTTCAAATACTTTTGGATATAATTAAGTAAAACACCAGTATCTTCTTTTATTATTTCAAGTTACAGTTACTTTGAAAAATTAAAAAAAAAAGAAAAAGTGACTATTCCTTAAGCATTCAAATAATTTATTCTTAGGCTTGATGTAGTTTAAGCATTTTAACCATCGAGTAGAGATTGTTTTGCTTCTTGTCAATTGTGAGAAAGAATGATATCAGAAGAATAAACATCGGTGATGAATCAGAAGAAAAAGCCCCAGAAAAATCATGTTTTGTTCTAAAATTTCCCATGTCTGAGGACCTCAGTTCTATTTGCTTTGCTTTATTTACTTGCTTGCTTGTCTGCTTGGATTCCAGGGCAGTGACAATGGATGACAGAGTAATTGTGAGATGCTCTGACAATCAGTGCTGTATTTCTAGGGCACCAAGTGAGCTAAGGGTGGTGTAATGTAATCACAACCTGTTTACTATTCTCTGCAATTGGTATTGTAGTAGGATTTACACTGACATGATATTTTTATAGTCTTATCTGTTCCTTTCTTTTTCTTTCTTCGTATTCAAGAAGTAACTCCTGAATTGAACACTAGAAAGCATTTTTCCCCCTGATACATTTAGTTTTTCTGCATATGCACACTAATTCCAAAAGCCTTTAACATTCAGGCAGCATATTCTTGTTGACTACTTGAATATTGCTCTCCTCTAGAGCACTGGTGGTGTTGCAGCCAGTTCCCAGTGGACTGATGTACATGAGCATTTATAGGGCCTCCACTTCTTCACTTCACTGACTTTGCTTCATCCAAACTTGTTAATTGTGGTAAGAGTCATGATGATGGCTGAAATTGTGTTCATTTCCAAGGAGCACTAGTGGTGTGAAGGCTTCAGTCTTTTGCTTTGTAACAACAGGATGTTAATTTGGAGGATCATATTTTATTTAGAGATTGTTGATTTTGTCTAGACAGAGAGAATTAAGATGCCAGCAGTTCATATGCCTTTCACAGGATCTAAATACAGGGCTTTGCAATGTTGCTGCAGAAGGTAAAGACTTTCACAGGTAAAATCTTTCCCAAAATTAATAAAAAGACTTATTTCTCTACAAAGATATGCTGTAAATTAGAAGGCCTATATTTATTCAAGTCCAAGAGTCATCTAATACAGACATCAGTTGGAAAAACTGCACTTTAATCTGCTGTAATATGGACAAAGTGTGAAAATGCATCTTTTTCAGGTTGTCAGATGGAAGAAAATATAGTTTGACTACTTGAAGAGAAACTGTAATATGAAGCTTAATTTACTTTAATTGCCTTATTTTCTGCATTCTGTGGAATATTTACCAAACATCCCACCAAAAAGCTGTCTTAGTGTGTGCTACATCTGATGCTGTGGTTAGGGGGACCGTTCTTTAGGGAAGCATTGACTGGTATTTAGAGCTGAGTGATGTTCAGGTTTCAACTTTTGAATGATGTAAAGGCAAGAACTATTAAAGAAGAGTTTGGACCCTGGGTTTGAAGCAGAGTTGGTTTAATTTTAATCTCAGGCTGGGTGCCTCTGGAGAGGGACCCTGAACAAAGAAATCCCTGTGCCTTTACAGTCCGTGCACAAGATGCTCACGTGCCCCGTGTGCACCTCTTGGTCCGATGGTGAATTATCACCTGGAATCCTCCTCTGTCTCACTGGATTCTTTCTCCATGTCTGCATGGGCAGGCCATTAACTGCTCTTGTCTCAGCCTTTATCTGAAGGCATCCAGCCTTTGCTTCCTCCCCTGCAGAGCCAAGGGAAGTTCACCTGCACCACGCTCTGAGCGTGGCCAGCTCGTGCTAAGCTGTCAGGAGAAATGTGTGCAGTTTTGGCAACTGAGTCTCTCTGCATTAGCTGGGAGTGCTTTGGGCAGATGTACCCAACTGGTCTGTGTTTAAAAACACAAATAATTGTACATGCACGTGGATAGTCTTTCTAACAAAGCAAAGATGTGAATAAAGTAGCTGCAGAGGAAGAAGCTACTGCAGATGACTGAGGCAATCAAGCGTGAAGACAGACGCTTAGTTCACTTTTCTTCAAGAATTTTTATTTTCTCTATAAATGTTTCTTAAAATTCCCATTACCCTCTTTGAAGTCCCATGTGGTGACCCTTCAGAAAAGTGTAAACTCTGTCCTTTTGGGAAACCTCAGGATAGCAATACTTGATCATGCTGTCACAGAAAGGGCTTTATCTGGAGCTGAATCTTGGTAGCATGGGAAAAAATGAAATCTTGGACATTTATTTTATCTTTGAGAGTGAAAGCATTTTGACATCTGAAAGTCTTTGGGGCTTTTATATTTTGGCTCTTTTTTAGATTTTAAGGCAGAACAGATAGGATGGATAGAGGACTTGATGACATTCCTTAAGCACTTAATGCATATTAAAAAAAAAAAAGAAATTAATTTGAGTGCTCCATCACAACACCAGCATAATACATAGTCAGTGAGAAGATCATTTATGCTCTTGTTAATCCAGAACTAGAAGACTCTAATAAACATTTCTGCTTCTTTGTGAAAAAATGTTCTCAATTACAAAATGGAGTGTAAAGACACCTTGTAGTATACACCTGTTATACTCTCACTTTACATGTAAACCTATATGTTATAAAATTCTCATGCATATAAGCCACATCTAAATACACTAGCTGCATGTTAAGAGGAAGTCTTGTGGTCATGACATTTTTTTCCCTCTGACCTAGTCATTAAGGTTTTCTGAAATTCTAATAGTTCAAAAGATATGTAGCTGTCCTTTCCTCCCTTGTATAAAGCACCAGTGCACATTGTTGTATTGTCACTATTCAAAATGACAGATTATGTTAAGCTTAATGTTTCCAGCTCACACATCCCCTTTTTGTGAATTCTTTAATGTCAGATGTATTCCTTAAGAGTATCTTCATAGAGTTATATTCCAATAAGCAGTTCCAAAATATTTTATCTAGGATAAAGACCTCAATACACTTTCCAAAATAAATAATGATCCTTTTTTCCTTATTCCTGAGTAAATAAGCCATTGCTTCAAGAAGCCTATATTGTTAAAGGAGCCTCAATGAATTAGTGTGTAACTCTGGTGCAAAATATGACAGAATCTTCTGTATGGACCTATCTGTGCACAAATGACAATTCAGTTCTGAATAACAAAAGTAAGACAGTTTTCAACGACAATAGAAAGCCCTCAAGTATAATGCTAAAATATCCTGAAGGAAGAAACTTGGTTACAGGTCTGTTTTTCTCCCTCTGCTCAATAGTTTTAGGAAACAACCAGAATACCCTTAGGTGAGAAATCCTCACTTGTGTGCTGTCCATTTAGTGTTCTGCTTCTCTTATGTTGTTGTCTGCTGTTACAGGGATCACAGTTGAGACAAAACATATATATATGAAAAATATGAGACTGTTCAGATTGTACCATGACCTCATTTGCCTGACTTTGTGTGCCACCTCAACCATTTTTGCAATCACTGGTAATTCAGTGTCAGAGGAAACTGGTCTGCAGTGATACAGATTTGCAGTGTACCAAAATTCCCTCAAGGCCCACAGAAAGGATTAGTTAGTGCTGGACTGTCCCTCCATTGGCTTCATTGACCCAAGCATTAATACTGCCAGGCTGCTGCTAAATCTGTCTCATCCCTCTGAATATCTGTATGCCAAATCATGGTGATTATTCATGCTTTTATCAGCTGTTTCTGCAGCAAGAGGGCACTTCATCCCTTTTCATCTTTAGGATTCGCTTGTCAGGAGATTAGCCAAATTTGTGTCCCACAGCTAAATAATCTAATTATGCTCGCCTTGCAGAAATAGTGGGATTAAGATTCTGCCTGTTTTGTTGATAATATTCTGTTGTGTTGGGATTCAACCTAGGCTTGGAGTCAGAAAACACAAACTGTTTCCACCATGCTTTTCTTGTGTGGCAGGACTAAGCAAGTCAGAGTGATATCTACAGTGAAATGTAAGTGGAACAAGGCTCATTGCCACCACCTAGAAAAGAGATTGATGATAATCAGCATGCTGCAGGAGGATAGAGGGAAACTGAAACAGTAGTCTTTAGGAGTGTCTCTGCACCACCAGGCTAGAGATACAAAGATACAGAGTGATGTGGTACCTTTCTTGCTGGTGATGAAACCATTCTGCAGCCAAGAATCCAAGATACAGCTTCAGAGAGAAAATGCAGAACTTCACTTTTCTTTTCAGCCTGATATTTAGGACACTGCTGAGAGATGCCATTATGGACATTCTGGTTCATGCTGCATTTGACTTTTAATTGCAAACATTATTAACAATATGATAGATTTAGGTAAATGGAGTGAGACAGTTTGTACTGGGAGATGTCAGGGATTGCTCACAGGATTGAGAATCCTGTTCTTGGATTTGGAATCTCTAAATTCCCAAAAAGTCCTTCAAGTTCTAAGTGTTTTGTGCCTGTGTCCCAAAGGGGTAAGATGTGCTTGCTTCTTAAGGGTACTGATCCTGATAGGAATGAATCAGGTAAAAGGCTAGGAGCAAAGCTGAAGTTGTGTATCAGTATTTTGTAGCATAGAACAATGTGTCTAGAAGGGCTTGGACCATTTTATGTAAAGGAAGAACAGAGGAGGAGAAAGAATTGCATTGAAATTTTCAGTTCAACATATTGGGTGTTTTTTGCTCCCATGTTTCCTTTTTTTAGAAGTGAAGGTTTTGATAAATTGCACTGGGCCTTCAACTGATGAAGATAACAAAATATTAACTGTTTCTGAAAAGAAGAGTCAATGTCATGCAGATGTGTATTGGATCAGCAAGAATTTAAGTTGAGCTTCTATTGTTCTCCTCGTCACTTATAAACTTGGTAAATATTTGACCTGTATTGGTGTGTGAGTGACATAGAACAATTGGAGTGACAGCAGGAAAGTTTCTGGCTTATATGGGAGATGTCACTGTCTCCCATTCTTCTTGTCAAAAAAATCAGTAGCTCTGATAATAATTCTTGGTCTGGGATTCCCAGAACACAAGTCTTAGCTGTATTTGAGGTTTTAACCTGTTATAGCCATCAGACTTACGAGATCACAGAGGATTCAATATCTCGTAGAGTGAGGAAAGTTTATCTTGGGTGTTTCCTAATGAACAAAAAAGTACTATATTAAGTTTCATGGAGGTGCTTTCAGAAAGTGGTGACACATTTTCCATGCAAAAATAGACCAATTGGAAACATAAATAAATAAATAATAATTTTAAAAAACGCACCTCCTTTAGGGTAACTTTAAAAGATGAATAAAACACCTTAGTAGTTTGGGTCCTCCTGAAACCAGATTTGCATGACTACAATTTTTTATCCCTTTTCCCTGTCAGTGATGCCCTAGAAATCCCAGAGTGCAGTCCTCTCACAATTAAAGAAGAGCAGTTCCAGTTGCCTTCTCCTCTCCCTGTCCCACAACAAATTCAGGTATCCCTCTCACTGGAGTGGCTCCCATGCAATCTTCATTGAATTTCTCCTCCTAGCTCTTAATAAAAGAGCAGCCTTTTTTGGATAGTATTCTATTTTCTGTTCCCAAGTTGGTCCCCAGTACTGATTTATCACCTGCACAGGCATTTGTTCTGAATGAACAGCTGAATTAATGTTTTCAAGCATTGCTTTTCAATCTGCTTCTATACATTAAGAAATTACTTTGCATAATGGATTTTCCATTAGGATACACAAATATCTTCCTTTTTGACCATGATTCTTTTATTGTGATCTGTAGCTTGTCAAATTGTTCCCTTTTGTGGGTTTATATGGTATTTGGTTTCATGTTAGAAAATCAATGATTCATGTATAGCAAAGCAATTACTAAAATATTTCCTTAAATTAATTGATCTTGCATAATAATTTAATCTTTAAAAACCCCAAAACCTCCCCTAATTTAAAGGGATTTCATATTCCTTTAGTGAGCATGTCTTAATGAGCCAAATTGCAGTGCAGTTTAGAGTATCTGCTTTCATCATTTTCCTAAACAATTCCATGCAGCAGAAATGTGAATGAAGGTTTGATCATGACTGAGCATGTACTGTGATGTGCAGCTACCATGAGCTGCCCTGTTTGCCTCTGAACCAGTCTCACTTTCATCTTGAGGGCATTCTGTACTTTTATCTATGTAAATGCAAATGGTAGCTTCGAATTCTTCATTATTTCTTTTTTAGGACAATTTTCACTGCTTTGCAGATAGGTCTCAAATTTATCATCATCCTTCTTGACTTTAAACTTCTCCAGCACAACCAGGTCTTGCACTTTTCTTAGTTTTGCACTCTCTTGATTTGCAGATATCTGTCATCTCCTATTTTTCTGTTACCTCACTGGTTCACTTAATGCTTTTAATCTTTCATTCCCACTTCAGAAAAGAATTTGTGAGGTTCTGTAGTGTTTTGTTGCTTATTTCTCTTCCTTAGCGGTTTACAAACTCTGGATTCTGAGTAGAGTTAAAAGCTCCTCAGAAGGTCAGGTGTTTCTGCTTCCACCTGCAAATTAAGTTGCAACAGGATGTTTTTGGGCATTGCAATTCACAGTCTGCTTTGCTGTCAACACTGATTTGAGGACTGTCTAGTGCACAACCCTCAAAAACTGTCTTTCCTCCCATGTGCTGCTTTTACCAGCCTGAAATCCTCAGGTGTATTTGAATCCTTTTCATAGATACATTTTGACACATTATTACATATCATTAACATGGAGCTCTCAGTATTTATACACCTTGGAATGTTTCAGCTGCTCAAAGAGCTCTACTCCTATCGCTTCTTACCTTGACCAGTGTTTCCTGTGGTACTCAGTATTTCCAAGACCAGATCTTAGCACTCTAGTGTCTCAGCTTTTACTCAGGAGGCCATGAAAACTTGGAGGAGTTTTGTGGAGTTTATGCAGACCTTGCATAAAAGAATGTTAAATGGCAGCTAGGGCTTTTTGGAAATAATTACAATTATTTTCTCATCTACACGTTGCTAGGATTTTGAAGATAGAAAACTTTCTTCATAGGGAGACAAGCTGAGAGGGAGAGATATGATGCCTATAGATACATAAAGATGAATATCACTGATTTCATTCTATTTTATTTTGGTGGGGGCAGATAGTATTTGTTTACTGTTTCAGCTCACCTGTCTGAGGGAGGTTATTGCTTATTATAGTAACCCACTGTAAATTAGTTACTTTTGCTAAAAGGAAATAAAAAATAATAAAATGAGAGAGAGATGTTGTCAATATAAAAATCACAATCAAGAACGACTGAAAGAATACTCATTGTATGAACAGGAGTCAAGTGTGTTCCTCCCTGCTGCTTCTTTCAGCTTTACTTTTGGTACTGAATAACACCTTTCCCTAAGTAATTTCATCAATTGCTTAACATTCAATCTACCAGTGAAACTTCTCTGAGTCTTCCCTAAAACTCAGGGAAGTGTTAAGGGGTTATCATTTTAAAATGTTAGCAAATGTTAGTAAAGGGAAATTAAAGGATCATATTTTTATGAATTCTTTATAATTTTAAAAAGTTAATCCTCAGTGACAAAAATAAGGATAGTTTATAATTTGCCTCTTTTTCTTTACTGTCCCTTTTCTTCCATATTTTGTATTTCCATTTCTATTTTTATGTTGTCCAACTTTTAACTTAACCTGCAAATTTTAAAGAAGAATAATTATTTTTTTTCAGAGTGTTGGGAAGAAATTACCTCCAGCCACAGCAACTCAGGAGCCAACAAAAATAGAAGTGGACAGCAGAACAAAAAGTAGGTTTCATAGGTTTTCCTTTTTTGCACTTTGTGCTACTAAAAGCAAGCTGAATGCTTTTCACTGGTTTTTTTTTAAGAGTGTCCAATAAATAAAAACAGTGAGGATGGAGACAGATATATTTAGGATAAACTTTGAGTAGGTGGTACCTAGACAAAATGCTTTGTTTCACAGAATCCTCTGAATTGTTTTTGCTCTGGTGACCCTACATCAAGTTTTCTGCCACCCAAGATCAAATTAAATTATGTGATCAACTTTCAGCCTTGAGGGTACTTTGGAATTAATCAGAGTTGAATAAGATCCAAATTCAGGTTGTAACTTGGAGGTAGGTCATAGAAAAATCTCTCACATTGTGAATGCCCTTGCCTTTTTTCTCTTTTTAAAAAAAAATTTTAACTATTTTATTTCTATTTCTTTATGTAGCAGAAATAAACTGTGTGCATGGTATAGTTTGTATGGGAAATCAAAAAGAGAAGGCTCCAGGGAGACCTTCCAGCAGCCCTGCAGTACCTGAAGGGGACCTACAGGAGAGCTGGAGAGTGAATTTTTACAAGGAAATGTAGTGACAAGACAAGGAGAAATGACTTTAAACAGAGAGAGGGCAGGTTTAGATTAGATATTAGAAATTTGTTGCTGTGAGGATGATGAGGCACTGAAACAGGTTGCTCAGAGAAGCTGTGGATGCCCCATCCCTGGCAGTGTTCAAGGCCAGGCTGGATGGGGCTCTGAGCAACCTGGAATAGTGAAAGGTGTCTTTGCCCAAGGCAGGGGGCATTGGGATTAGATGATCCTAAAATTTCTTTCCAACCCAAACTATTCTCTGATTCTCTGACCTTCAGTTCTTTTTCAGCATTTCAGTGCTTAGCAATGAAAAAGTAATGATTAAATCTTTCAGGTATGTCTCTCTGCTGTTCTAGTGAGGCACATGTAACTGGCTTACCAAATAACATATGTATATGTTCCCCATCTTTGGATTTTATTTATATAAAATTACAACTAAATGTCACAGATTCTGGTGGAAAGAATAAGAGGGAAGAGAACATAGCCATACCTTAGAAAAGAAGCGAGAAGTTGATTTTCTTTAAATCTTGCACAGTCCTTTTTCCCTGATGTGTTTATCCTTTTAGATAGTTAGTGGATAACATTTTGTCTCAGAACTGAAACACATACAGACATATGTAGGAAAGCATTTGGATCAGCAGAGTGGGGCCTGTCTGATGGAATTGTGTGGTTACAAACTGGTTTGTGCAGGTTTTTGGCTCAGAGTTGCAAAAGCAGCTTAAAAGAGCTTTTAGTGTGTTATTGTCCATTAGCTCCACCACAACCATTGACTTGGTACATCCTTTTATCTTCTGCCCCCTTGCAGCAGGCTCTAATGGGAAATACTGCAAGAATTCAACTGCCCTGAGGAAGTGTAAGCTTGAAATACTGGAAAATGTGTGATCTGGTAATGCAGCAGAGGGCTCCTGAATGTGTTTTGGAATTGCCTTTGCCAACCTGCAGGCTGAGCAGTTCAAGCTGACCTGAGTGCAGGTGCCATCAGAAGGGAATGTCCAGGGGCTTTCCCACCCTTTTGTGGGAAGCCAGGCTGCTCCTTGCCCCATCAGCTCACACTTGTGTCAGCTGGAGCCGCTCACTAAATCCCATCCCAGGGTCTGAGAGGTTCAAACTTCCACATTTATAAACTGAGTATGGAAACCTTCTGACCAGTGGTAGAAAACGGTATCTTCTGCTGTGATCCGTTGAGCTTTGGCTGACAGAGACACTTTTCCATCAACAGTTTTGGGCTCTGGATTCTCCTTCTTTCACCACTTTGTTATTTCCCCTGGACACACCCTTTTGGCCAGAAAAATCCTTCTTCTTCTATCACTGTCTTCATTCAACATTCATTTTGCCAGTGTTGGTGAGAAGGGTGGGCTACTTATTTGCACAGTATCTTGTTGAATTTTAACTAAACTGCATTATTTATTATTTTATCTTTCCTGAAATCTCTGGGGCCTCATTAGAATTCTTGGCATCTCTGTTCATGCTTGGGAAAGAGAGGCACATCTATAGGAAGGTCTGATGTAATGTAATTATATATAATTTTCTTAGCCTCCAATGACATCACTGAAGACACATTTCATTCAGTTGAAGTTGCCCTTCACTTAAATTGAAAAACCTTTCAGTGCAAATGAAACATGCTTCAGTCTGGTTTGGTGGTTAATATAGGCAGAGGAATAATTTCTTCATAATAAAGTTAATGTCTGATAGTTAGAAATGAGGAGTATGATCAGACTGGCATAGGACTATAATCTGTCTAGTATTTATCATTTCTCAAAAATTCAATTATTGCTTTTTACCACAAACAAGCTTGGGAAAGCGTTTAGTCCAGGGAAGTTTGCAGTCTCAGAAGACTGGTCAATGTTCCAATTGCTATGTTCAGCACAAAAGTATCCTTCCACCTGGGACCTCAAGTACTTCCATTTTTGCCAGGGGTGGTAGTCCTAGTCTTTCTTGGAGTCTTTAACTGCTGAACAAAACAGATACTGTGCCATTCTCCAAGGAAATAGCAAGAAACAGAAGATCCATAGACTGAGCTCAGTGTGGAGAGGAAGCTTTTGGATAGATAGTTTAGATTCCTTTGGAATTACTCTTGGAGAACCGTGTGTTGGGAGAGGATTAATCCAGTTTTTCATTTGCTTAATTTCTTTCCATGACTGATGATGTTATTCCTTAGTGCCAACTGGATAAAAAAATGAAGTTGCATTGAGAAAGAGCCAGCTGAGAGAGGAAGCAGGTACCAGCAGCATCTTCCCTCTCTGCCCATGGGGATTCAGCAAGGAGTGATGGTTGCTGGCTTTTCTCACACTTTGATTCCAGTCTGCTTTTTTCCATAGCATTTCTGTTGTGATGGGCAGTGATCAGCACTTGATGTGTCAGCTGCTCTTGAACAGGCAGGATGGGCTAAGCTCTGCAATGGGGTGAGTTGGTTGAAGCAAAAGGCAGAGGTGTGTGTTCTCTAAGGTGCATCTCTCAACAATAGGCTGTGTAAATCTCCCCAAAAATGGACTGAAGATTTTGCAGGATAAACAAACGACTCCAGAGCCAAAGAGGACTTTTTGCTCAAAGGAAGAGCACAGTGAAGGCACAAATCTTTACAGGGTTTGAGAGACCCCTTGGAAAACATCACTAACCTTTTACAAATGAGAAAATGCATCTTTGAAGAGGAAAGGGGAAAGCTGTTTGGTTTAGATTTGTGGGTTCCTAGATTTAAAAGAGTATTCTGCTTTTCAATGTTCTATCTCTGTCATGTAGATAGGATGACACATTAATGCATGAGTGTTTACAATCCTATTTCTAGGGTGAGATGTATTCTTTTCTATGAAATATCTTACTTTTAGTATTAGTGGCTTGTGGTGAAAAGGATATGCTGTAGAAAATACATGTAAATTTTGAAGTAGCTCTGTTAGATTCTAAAATTTAGCAAAACAAAAACATCCACATGTGAGATTTACTCCAGATTACTGAGACTATATATACTCCATATATAATGGAGTATAAATAAGGAGACAACAAAATAGCAAGGACAGTAAGTCACAGAGTGCATTGACCACAGCACTTAATTTGATTACTCCACTCACTCTTTAAAATTTGTGTTAAGCTATTGCATAGGAGTACCAAGATCATAGCAAACAACTAATCTTTTTGCATGATGTAGAAGGTGTCAGGAATAGTGAATGTGTATTAATAGGACCACAGTTACTTCTGTTTCTACTTTTTTAATAAGGTGGTCTTTTGGCAGTTTACATCTTGCTAAGTTCTGTGAAAATATTTATTAGTGCAATCTAATTATGAGTCTTGAGTGTAGCAATAAATAGTAAAACCAAATTCTGCTGAGTTTGAATTTTTTTCATGTGGTTTGTGGTTTTGATAATAGTTATGTAGTTTTTCACTAGATTTTGTATGTTTTACTGCATTTCAGAAACATTTTATGAGTGATAGTCCAAGACAGGTAGTTTAAGCATAAAGGAATACTTCCTTAATGCTGCTTGTTTTCTTGCTTAGTATTAACAGTTGATTGCTGTATGATTTAGACTTCTGATGGAGAAATATTTAACCCTCAAAAATTAATACAAATAAGCAACAACAGAAGTAAAAGGAAAGGGATGGTGTCATCCTGCCCTAAAAACAAATTCCAGAGTCACTGTCCCCTTTGAAATTTAAGCTTGAATGAATGTTTGTGTGTGGACTGCCTTCTTGAAGGTCTCAGCTCATCCTAAGAGTGTGGCAGGAGAACAAACAGAAGAGTCAGGCTTTTGAAGTGAAACAGGGGCACTGTTCCAGTAAATGGAGTTTGCTCAGATCTGGCTGGAACAGTATAATATTTAACCAGGCTCTCAAAATACAAACAAATGAATTTGCCTGCTGTACTACTGCAAGACCCCACATCCCGGAGCAGGTCTGCAGATTGACATCAGTTCTTTACCCTGCAGTTGGGAATGCGTGTGGAGCCACTGAAATCTACCAGTGAAATGCTGTCCTTGCAATGGTCTGGATAAAGGAGCAGCCACGTTCTGTAGGAAGGCTACCCCTTGCTATTGTTCTCCCTCCTGAGGCAATGATTTTTTTAGGGCTTGAGACAGTGTCAAAAAGGCCACATTTTCAACTTGGAGACAGACAGTGTTGCACAAAGGTACATGACAATACCCCCCATAAAACATCTCATTCTCTTTGGGTTTATCCATTCCCTCAGTTCCTTGAGCAGTGCCCATTATCCATGGTTGGAAGGAGCTGTGAGTTTGCTGTGAGAGACACTGGTCTCATAAAGTACTGCTGAATTGATAAAATAGGACTGAAAACTCATGGGTATCATCTTTTCTCCTCCCTTACTGTCTCCAAGATATCTGCTATTGTGGGTTTATTAACAGATATATTTTTATCAGGTCAGGAGGAGAAAAAGAGTCTTCTGGAAGAACTGTCTGTGATGTATAAACCCAGCTTTTGGATGTCAAATATAAAAATGAGATTTATCGTCCACAGCTGTGGGATGCCTTATTGGTATCTTAGTTTGAAGTTTTAATTTGGCTTAAGTTTATATGTGAGGCATATAATAAGATATATTGTTTTGACTTTTAGTATTTTTCTGGGGATTTTTTCTCATTTGGAAAATCCCAAATTCAGCAAATTCCAGTGTGGTCTATATAATGCTGTGTCTGAAATTAGTTTTTTCTTTTATCTTTTCTTCCTTCCTATCTAAACATGACTGTTGACATTAAGTGCTTCTACATCCTCCTGCAGTATTGCACCCTGCTGAGTAAAGACAATTTTAGTACTGATGTGACACAGTCTTTTAGATTTTTCTCTGCTTTTATTAATCTGATTTTAAAGGTTCATATTATTTTGAGTTCTGTTGGTTTTGTTTTTGCTTGCTTAAATCATGTTGGTCTACCTCAGGAGAAGTTTGAAAGCTGACTTTGTCCAGTTACATTGTTCCTAAGGCATCTGTGATGTTGAGACCTCTGTTGCAGCATGATCCAATGGGTTCAGTGATTTAATGTCTGTCTGAATGGTACTCAAGAAGTCCAGACTTCCACTATACATAAAACATATTCTTTTTCCATGGCTGTTCCTTCACTCTGTGTTCCTGTGCCAGCATTCATTAACACAGGGGGCCATGAGCCTCCCCCAGTTCCCTATTGTTCCTCTCACAAGTTTGTCCCCTGGCTCTTTAATGGACCACATCATCATTTGGTTGATTTTTGATATTTTTCTATAGTTGGATTCCTTGTTTTTCTGCTATTTGGAATTTTTTTTAAAGAAAAGTTAAAGAGTTTAGTGGGGAGAGCAGACGGGTCATGGGACAATAGGGTTCTTGACATCAAAACTAGAAGGACAAGACATGTGGCTATCTGCTAAAGAAAACTTCTGATCAACAACTGATATTTCAGATGCTGAAACCACAACCCTCTCTCCCCTCTTGTGTATCAGGGTCTTTGTCCTGAAAGATCATTCAAATACCCTGTCTTCAAATAGTCCTTGCTTACTTCGGGAGGCTTAGCTGTCCTAGGATTCAGGATACCCAGGCCCTCTGCTATCCAAAGCATTTTTTAACCTGGAACATGTGGGATTCACCCACGCCTTGAGCAGAAGCTGCATTGCAGGCATCCTGTCAGAGCGATGCTGTAGTGGCTGTTTGCAGTTTTTTAGCTGTACTTTGTGCTTGGCTTCCCACTTAATCTTGTGCTGATGCTGTTATTGAATAGAAGATCAATGTATATGTCTGAGAATGGATGTTCTGGAATGAGCTTTCTTGGGCTCAGGTGTTGTTTACCTCTGAGAATCCAGCCAGTTCTTTATCCCAAAAAAGAAATGTTAAGTGTGTTCCCAGCAACTAGAGACTTGTCTTGAGTGTGCAGCACTCAGCTTCTTTAGTGCAATATTACATCTACATCAACTCTGGACTAACTCACTGATCTATTATTTAGCACAGCTGCTTTTCAGAGTATGGATGTACTCAAAATAGGGAAAAAACCTCACGATGACAATTTAAGGTAGGATGCCACTGAAGTGTAAAATGTGCTGAATCTCATATTTATCTACTTGCTGCTTTGGATCTACCTATGTTAGTGTGTGTCAGCTTTCTACCAGCTTTTACATAAAATGTTGTTATACTGTCTCAAAGACAAGGCAGTGAGCAGGTGGAACATCCTAGAAATCCACAAAGAGACATCCCAACCCTTCCTCAGAATGCAGTAAAGCAGCAGTTAGACACCCCTTTCATCCTCTCAATCTGAGCTGTGACCTGATGGTTCTCACATGCCCGGTGATTTGGTGGTTCTCATACACCCAAATGTTTATTTCATACTGTTCTCTGCTTTCAGAACAGGGAGAAGGATTTTTTTCCTTGCTTACTTCTTTTGCCTCAAAACTTTTGTTCATTGTCTTCATCTGAATTTTCTTTCTTCAGAGACTCCAGAGGAGGTGTGGTGAGTTGACCCCCAGACAGCAGATCTGCTCCATCCAGCCATTTTCTCCCCATAAGGGAGAGAGCAGGGCAAACACAAGCAAGAAAATTCATTAATAAAGACAGTTTGATAAATAAATGAAAGAGAAGTAAAGAGACAACACAAAGGCAACCACCATTCAGTAGATCAATTAATTCACCACCTACAGTGGATCAGTGTCCAGCCAGTCTCCAAGGAATGGAAATCTGCTAGACCAACACCCCCAAAGCCCACCCATTTTATTGCTGAGCAGGAGGCCATATGGCACAGAATACCCCTTTACTCATCTTGAGTCAGCTGCTGTGTCCCTTCCAGCTTCTTGCCCACCCTGGCCTACTTGGGGGATAGAAAAGGGAAAAAAAAAGAAAGCTGTGTAGGTATGCTGGCCAATAGGCAAAACACCAGTGTGTTACTGGTGCAGTTTTAGTCACAAATCCAAAATACAGCACCATGTGGGCTGGTGTGAAGAAACTCAGCCAGACCTGATACAGGGCATGGCCAGAAAACCAACTGTAACAGTCATGGGTAAATTCAAACATTTGTGTTCAGAATAAAAATCTGTGAAGTTCTTGTTTGCTTGAACCAATGACATATAAAATTAATGCTGTTTCTGAGTGACAGGGTGTGAATTGAAGAAGAGCTTTCCTGTTCTCTACTAGTACTATTGAATTTCTCAAGCTGATGGTGCTTACAGAGAGCAGAATTTCAGATGCAAATTTCTGGGCTACTTTTTATGGTTGATGATCCTCTCACTAAACTTTAGAAGTTCGGAAGGAGCTCATGTGTCAGAGCCCTAAGTTTGAGTTATAATCATGAGTTTGGTATTTGGACTTTTAGAGGGGTTGGTCCCACTGGAGATTGTCACTGCTGTCCAGGGGGTTCAAATCATGGCTCAGCTAATCAAATCTAGGTGTCGGCTCTTTGAATCAGGAGTGGCTCTCATGGTTTCACTCATTTTTGTGACTTGATCTCCATTGACCTGTAGTGCACTGACCAGGTTGGTTTCTAACATCAGATGCCTGCATCTAAAATTAGACACAAGACCAAAGCTTGAGGGCTGAAGTCAGATGTCTGCATCTGGAGCTGTTTGAGATACCTCCAGGGTATTTTGTTTTCACTTGCCTCCAGCTGTCAGACCTGGCAATTCCATAGGTTCAGTCATACTGTGCATGTGTCTTACATACCCACAAGTGTCTGAAAAGGCACTTAGTGTCTGGGCAGCTGAACTGAGCCCCTGGTGGAGCCTCAGATACCCTCAGGTATGATAATGCAGGTTCTCTTTACAGTAAGTGTAAAAGAATAAATCTTATTATTTCAAATCAGTTTTTATTTTTGTGGCCTGCCAGTACTTCTCTGTGTTGAATATGGAAGTTGACTAGACACAGACGTCACCAAAACTGAGGCATTTAAAGTGAGGTGAACATTTCTACAAAATCACATGCACTTCTACAAAGTCACGTCGTTTACTTGGTCCTTTAAGACCTGCTGTCTTAGAGTATCACATATTTTAATGCATAACAGCTGTAAAACATATTCCCTTTTTATTTGTAAGGCACATTGACATGCTCATCTGTTGCACAGCAACATGTAAGTAACTGCTTTTCATGACAACTGCTTTTTATGATTTCTGAGTAGGAGTGCTGGCTTCTGTATTTTCCAGATGAAAGCTGAGATGATGCCCTTATTCACAGACAGTAAAGGAAAAAGAGTTAAAGAAACTTTAGAGTAATATTCAAAACTCTTACACTGAGTGTACAGGTGGTTTAGTTCTTAATGCACTAGCATTTACTAATGTATTATTTATTGTTGCACCATCTTTCTAGATTCATAAATATCTGCTTTTTTGCACATAAGGGGATAGATAAGCTATGCCAACCTACTGCATGCTCTATGCTTCCAGTTTTTGTGATCCTGTGGGAGGCCATACCAGTGGAACTATGGAAGGAAGAGTCAGATACAGGCTTACTCTAAGGGAAAGAGTTTGTGGCAGGTTTCTGTCTGGAGCAATTTCATTTGAGATAATGGTTCTAGGGGCTACAGAGCTGACTCCCTGGATGACGTGTGTGGGAATGCTCATCACCGTGCAGTTTTTTAAATATTTCATATTGTTTATGAAGGTCTAAAATACAAAGAGAAAGATGGCAAGGAAATAAGGTAGCACAAAGAGACACTAATGGAATATTTTATGAAGATTATTCACCCTTGAATAAGCAGCTGTTATAAAGTGATAATTTATCCCAGTGAATGTTCTTTCTTTCAGACAGGGAGTACTGCAAAGTGATATTTCCGTACGAAGCACAGAACGACGATGAGCTCACAATCCGGGAAGGCGATGTTGTCACACTCATCAGCAAGGTAAAAGCAATATTTTTACCCTGTAAGCAGTGATACAGTTTTTAAAATTGACACAGCTTAATTGCCATAAAATTAGTATTTGTGCATATAGTGTTGTTGCTAAGCCAATGCTAGTTTGACAGTGAAACATTGCACAGACTTCAGGGCCCTACATCTCCCTTCCTCTTGTGCTTTAGAGCCTTACCCTGAAAATGAATGTTGAGCAAAGAACAGCCAACGTCTACTCCTGAGTCTACAAATTTATACAATTAATTTTAATTTGAATCTGCTGGCAGATGAACATAAATTGTAAATTGACCCCCTAACAAACATAATGGCTTAGATAATAAACTGGAAGTTTCATGAAAGCAGCAGCCTTGGATATCTCTCTTTTCTGTGAGAGTTATTTTTCTTGGAGGAATTGTGAACTAGATTTTTCTGTTAGATTGAGGCAATGTGCCTAAATTAACTTACCAAACTAAACACTTAAAATTTAGCCACCCTTAACATTCTGGTAAAGCAGAAAAAGACAGAAGAGAAAAGAAATAATTTTAGATCTATGTTTTTTCTAAAATTATGTGAAATTATTCAAGATTAGAAATGAAAGAAAAGTGCCAGGATTTATACTAAATCTTGGAAAGCCATAGGGATTATGAGTAAACGGTTTTTCTTTAGAAGAGCTGTGCATCATGTTACAAAGAACAGATTATAATTTAGAACCACTTAATTTCCTGTTCCTGTTCAAAGACTTTACAGTTTGTTTAAAAGTTTTTAATTGCATAAATATTTGTGGAGGAAAAAAAATCTAAAAACTAGAAAAGGCTGTGGATTTTCCATGAGGAAGATGAATCATAACAATGTACCCAATACTGCTGCTTTTGTTCGCCCTTATATGATGAAAGAAAGTAAGAAAATTAATTCTATAATTGATGTGTCATAAGAAATTGTTACTTGACTGAACAGTTTGGTACTGGGTAAAAAAAAAAAATACCCAAAATCTTGGGAAGTACATCTGGGGCAGTGTTTGCCACATATCAAGCTATTTTCAATCCTAGAGGACATCTTCTTTGTCCTGATCAATATGCATGTTATCAAAGAAAAGTAATCAGACATTTGATAGGAAGAAAAATTGCATAGGTAAATAAAATTTAGGTACATTAAATATCTTTTAATGGCTTGCCCTCATTGACTTTTGTTTAGGTTGTTTGTAGAGCTGTGTAGCTTTGCCTGCTTTAGAATGTTCTCATGCGAGTATTTAACAGTTTCTGATCATGAAAATGGCTTTTAAGATGTTGCTCCTGTCCACTTCATGCTTTATTGAATGATTTAATTCCCCAAGATGACTGGTCTCGGAGTGGAGCTGTGTTCATCAGCAAGCATAGATAAAGACAATTACATTACTGAGGTTTCTATGTGAGATTTCATTTGCTTCCTTTTTCCCATTTTCTTCTTCCCTCTGCCTGTGCCCTCACAGTGGAAGGATATTTGTCTTTTATAACAACTAAGCTGATGATTTGACCATATTGATCAGTTTTCCAAACCACACAGTGAGAATGGTTTGGAATAGTAAATTCACTGTTCTCTAGCCCTGCCCTACTACTCTCCAGTGATATCAAGCCATTGCAGACATTTTATTTAATTTTCTTTTTTTTTTTCTGTGTCGTGTCATGTCATGTCTGTGAACACTTATATAAATCCATGCCTCTAGAGAATGGGGGATCTCAATGCACAAAAGCCTGGAGTTTCCCTATGGATGCCTTTTTTTATGCAGTGTCTGAACTTATCTAAGCCAATGAAGAAGTAGTGCTTAACAAGCAGTCACTTTGCAGATCCTTTTGTGCTTTGCAGACCTCATTGCAGTCAAACTTGGGGGATTTCTTCATCTATTTTTAACACAGTTAAAAAAATAAAATTCAGGCTGTGTGGAGTCAGGGCCTTTGCTATAGAATTCTGAAAACAGTGAGGTCTCCTTTATGCTCCACCACATAATACAGTAACTTTATTTTAGTCTGGATCTTCTGAAGCAGATGTCTGTTGTCATCTTTTTTTTTGATCAGCAATAACAAAGTCAGCCTCACCTTTCTGCCCACCAATGGCTTCTGCTGGAGAGTTACCTGGAGTTCCAATCACCACACTTACATGACCAGTTAGTGAGCCGTGCTGACTAAGAGGCATCAAAGAGAAACACGTGGAATGCTTCAGAAATTATCATGGCTTTACTTTACTATCAGATTACAGAGTTTCTTTTGGTTTATTTGTAATGAATTGTTTTGCAGGTTTTGCTTTCTATGCTGGAAAGCATTAGACAGCATTTATTCTTCCCAATTATCCAGACTCAAAGAGAGAAGATTGGTATTTTTAAGGAAACAGATGGATGACACAGTACTTCCTACAACCACAGATGCATTATAGTAAAATAATGTATTTTGTTGAAATCACTAAAACCAAGGAGTGATATGGATTCCCAGCATAAAAAGTCTGTCACTAGACTGTCTGTTTTTCCACAGATAGATCCATAAGAGTGCTGAAGACTCATAATTTTAACTCATGCTGAACTTGCTTTTAATTAAAAACAGCATTGGTGAGAATGTGTGTGTGGCTGAAGTAATGAGTGAGTGACAGAAGAATGGGAGAGAAATCTCATGAAAAGAATGTAAAATGCATTACAAGAATCTTAAAAGCATGAAGATGAGATAGCACTTGATAGGTGCTAAGACAAAAGGGGATGGATCAAATGAGCTAAATGGGAAGCTCCTACAAGAGGCAGCATACAGGCACACACAGGTGTGACAATGGGGATGTGAGGAAGCTGTTAGTCTAATATTTGTCTTAAAATGCCTAATTTTGTGGAAAGGTGTAGAATCAGTAAGTGCAGAATTCAATATCACCATTTTAACAGTATGCACAGATAAAAGGGATAAGAGTAGAGCAGATTTCTGTTTTATTCAGTTGAATTAGTTATAGAAGTCCCTTTATCAAGATCATAAAATAGCTCTCTAATATAAAGAGCAAACTTTTTTCTTTTTCTTTTTTTTTTTTTTTCATGGCCTTTGCAGACTGTTTCAAGTTCTCACTGTTTTTATGGATGTGGAGATCTCGAATCACAAGCTGATCAGAACTTCCCAATAGGTCTCTGTGATAAGAGAATTTGAATATCTGAGGTTTCTTTGAAATAGCTAAAGAATACTTTGAACTGATTTGCTGAATCACAAGTGACCTCCCTAATCACACAGAGAATGTGCTGGAAAGGTTTATTTAAGTGCTGAAGAAAGTCAGTAGAGGCTGATCTCTTACAGGTCAGAATGGTTTGTATTTAGGGAGATACAGGGTGAAGGATGGCATTGTGCAAAACTGATAACCAAAAATACTTGCCAATTATTTGGAAAATATGCACTATGAGATAGAGTCCAAACATACCTTAGTTAAAATGTCTACAAGTCTGAAGAAAAGCAGGTACTTCACATTCATCTATTCCAAAAATTTCTGGAGAAGGTTTTTCTTTCCTTTTTTTCCCCAGTGAAGCAAATACCTTTGTAAAAACCTATAAAAGATTTTATTTATTAATAAGTGGAAATAAAAGTGGACAAATTGTAGTCTTTTAATTCCTTCATGCAGAATAATGTAAAAACCCTGAAAATATTGGTCAGAATTGTAACAGAAGGTAAAAACTTCATCTTCAAGGCAATAAACTAATAGACCCAGTACCTTTGCTTTGCAAAAAAAGAAGTCTAAATAAAATGCACCTTTGAAAGAAAGAATAAAAAGCAAAAGCAAAATACAGTAATTTTACTTGTACAGTTAATGGGATGGTTGTGTATTTTGATGATTAGACATGTTCATAAGGTTAAAATTATGAATAGTGAGAGGCAATGAGATTGGCACTGCTGATTATTTTTGTATTATCAAACATTTGTGTTCCTTAGGTATTTTTTTAGTGACTTCAAAATATTCCTGAAAGCCTTTATGTATGGGCAAGAGCACTGGTAATGACTGCACCCTGCAGCTGAAGGAGAGTGGCAAACAGGTTTTTTATCATGCTCAAATATTCATTTTGAAGGTTGTATTTGTAATAAGTACAGTTTCTTCTAAGCAGTAGAAGGTTTATGTGACATTTTCAACTGTCATGATGAAAATTTTACAGGACTTTTTATTTCAGCTCTCTTAGACGTAGCTATTGTAAGCTACTTTTCTACAAATTTATTAATAGCTTTGACAAAATGCATAGGATTCTGAAGACTTCACTGGCACATAGAAAATCACCTGTGTGAGGAATCAATAGAAATAGCTACATAATTTCAAAGCAAATACATCAAGCACACACTGGCAGCTGTGCACTCATTCAAAAGCAGTTTTACTTGCAAGGATGTAAAGAAGATTTTATTGCAGTGCATCACTCCACCTGGGCTCTAGGCAATAAAGACCACTTTGTTCCCAGGAGTGAAAATGGTCTGCATAAATAAAATTAGCTGCTTCAAAAATCATTGCAAATTTGAAAAGCTGGCAGCAATAGAAAAATATTTTCACCTGAACCCTTATTATCAATGGATGGCACTGACATCAGTGGCAATTCTCCTAAATCTGAATTTATAAGGTGATTTTACTGATGCTATTCAAATAGCACTGGTAAAGTTACTGCATTGATATAATGAAAGACAAAACAGGATAATTACTAGTGAAAAAATTACATGATCATTTATCTTGTCTAGCTATTTAATGAGATATTTAATGGCAACACAATTTGTAGAACTTAATTCTGTGCTGGGGGGCAAAGAGCCACAAACCTAGTTTTAAAAATAAGCATAATGGCAATCACTTTTTACAAAGCTCCTATTTGCTTTTGATGTTATTGTTAATAATTTATTGTGAGATTTGCAAGTTTTGTGGTTCAAAATGCTGTACATTTAGTGACTTCCTGCCCTGAAGCATATGCAGTAGAGTGATAAGAGAGATAATTAAGTACAGGTGAATAAAGAGTATAAGGAAACCATTCAATGAGATTGAGTCTTGAGAGTCTCTTTCATGATGTCCTTTTCTCACTGTTGCAGAGGTGCTCTGTGTGTTTGTCCCTGTAAGGGCATGGGCTCTGCCTTGTGCAGAGTGTTTGACACTGCCCAATCCTCAGGGTGGCCACAAGGCAGTTCATTTAACCCTGACTGTATTTATAGGAGTTACTGGAGCGTAGCCCTTTTGCCAAAACAATTCTACTGCTTTTCTCTCTTACAACATCTTTAAATGCTCATCCTGGTGCAGGAGGTAATTGTCCAGAGCACTTTCTTTAGCTGAGTGTTTGGAAAGGCAAACTCATCTGGGCAGGGCTGTGAAGGAAAACAGCTGCTCTGGCGGAGGCAGGAGGCTCCTAAAGGGATGAAATTAGTAAGTGCTGTGTTGAAGAGCCTTGCCAGTGAGTTGAGGCCATGAGCAGGGGAAGGAGCAGGATGCAGACAGTGTGATAGAGAGGGACACGCTGATGCTCAATCGAACATTTCGCTGGGCTGGGGAGTCGCTAGGGTTTGCCAGAAATTGCTTCTGTGGGGTTTTATTCATTGCTGAATTTTTCTGTACACCTTTAATTACAAGCAGCACACACACATTTTACAAACCTTGGCTATAGAAATATGTGAAGGAATTAAAACCTTTAATTTTTTTCTTTAAAAAAAAGTGTATATGAGCTAATAGGTAGGTGTCACTAATTCTTCCTTGTTAAGATGAAATCTTCATTATTTTCCCCTCTACAGGTAGAAACAAACCAACAGAGTGATAATATTTGAGGCCATTAAAAATGCTTCTAATTGGCAAGAAGACAGAATTTTTCCACGCAGAAATGTGGTAGCTTAAGACTGTCTCTTTCAAAATAAAATTTCATATTGTCTCTTTCTTCCTATGAAAGAAAGGAAAAAATTAGTCACATTTCATGATGTGACTAATTACTAAGGTAATTTTGTTTTTCTGTGATTGACAACGAAAATCAAGCTTTTAGCTCATTTTTAGAAATTAGTTTACTAATATAGCCGTGCAAAAAATTTAGATTATGCAGGGAAAAGAATGATCTAGTTTAATAAAATAAAAATATGGGCTTCTGTCAGAGCAACAAAATGGACTTTTGTTGACACTGAATATTTTGGTCATGCAGATGCCACTTTTTCAGGTTTTAATACAAGATATTTTGTATTACATTTGTAACTTCTGCAGCAATCTTGCATACAGAAACTGAAAGGAATACAATAAGTAAGCCTTTAATAATGCCCAGCTTTAAGAAGGCTTTTATGATAGCTTTAAGAAAGCTTTCATAATGTTTTGTGTTTAAGAAGAAGCATGTAAGCAATAAAGGCACTTACTTCTTGCCTCTGGTATTTCCCTCAGAAAGAACAATACCATAAAGGCTCCTGATTTTTCCATGAATTATTCATCATTGGCCAGACCTAACAGCCGTACCTAATCTGCTTTCTGTGTTCCTTGTCCCCTACCCTTCACTACTTCCCTTGGCACCAGTTTTTCCCCCAGGACTTCCTGCCTCCTCCTCCCCTGATTGGGAAACCTGCTTGTTTCACACTGATTCCATACAAGAAGTTGTTTTGCACATTGTGCATGCTGAGGGTGCAGTTTTCTGTGATGGTGGGTGGCTAAAAGGGATGGTTCTCCTGCCCTTTCACCTTGCAGCTGGAAACCACAGGACACACAGGGGCATGTGAGCAGGGATGGGTGATGGAGGAGTGGGACTGTCCCAGCAGATGGCTGAGAGGTTGGTGTAGCAGTGGGGTCACTTTTCCCTGACCTGAAACTTTCCTCTGTAGGTTTTGACTAATAGGAATCAGGTTTGGATTCTTTCTGGGTTTCAAGCCATGAGGGATGGCAGCTGGGGTAGGTCCTGCAAGACAAGCCCTGCTTGATGTTCCTCCAGTGTGTGCAGCAAGTGCCTGGGGTAAAACCTGTGTCACTGCACAGGAGCATGAATGCTTCCTCAAATCAGTGATAGAAAGCAGTAATGTAAAACCTGCGGGCACACTGATGATCGAGTAAATATTCATTTTCTGAAATTATGTAATATATTCAGTAAATTATGGAAAATAGACTCTGAGTAATTCCTCTTGCTTGAACCTTGTCCTTGGCCAGGACTTTTAAATGTTTATAAATAATTTTGTAACACTTTTTCATATCTTGCCGCATTTCTAGGCCGCTGTGATTAGCAGTGGGGCTCCAAGCTCTCTGTAGAGACAAGGCCTGACAATGTTTAATCAGGAGCCAGGTGCAGCTTACTTTTCATTGGTATCTTTAGAAATATTACTGAAACACAAATGTTTGAGCTAAGCACTTAAATAAGCTGTTAAGCCTGTGATTAGTTCAGGGAGAGTGGAACAGCCTGCACTCCAATGCTGATCTCATTTTAGTATGTTTATAATATTGTTTCTTTAAAGTACACACTGAAGTTCTCTTTTCCTGTTCTTGTTACCAACAATTGTGGTGCTACAACAGTGACTTCAAAAGAAGGGGATTCTTTAGTTGTGGCAAGTCCCAAATTTGAATTTTGACAAATGCAAGTTCATGCCAAGCTATGTAGGTGAAGTGGCAGGATCCCTCATGCATGCAATGCTTCAAGATTTGCATCATTTGAAAGGCGTTTTGTTTGTAAGTATGTTTAACACAGCCAAGCTAATCTAAGAAGATGACATATTTTGAGGTAAAAAAGGAAAGAATCCTTTTTTTCTCCTTAGAAAAGATAGTGCTGAAATGCTGAGGTGTCTGGAAAACTGTGATTATTGCTCACAGTGTGGGCTTTAGATTCACTGCTAAGCTTCTTCCTTTCTTCTATTCTGAATGTTGGGTTCACCTGCTGGTTTGATGGTATTATCTGGAGTCCAACCTTTTCAGGGCAGAGAAAGCTATTTCAAGGGGAAGTAAAAATGCACATACAGTGCCAAGTAATTAGTAATTGTAATTAGGACCCTGGTCCTAAGTTGTCTTCAACCTAAGTAGTAATAGCATTAAATAATCTTTCAAATGTTTGGTTCTTGTTTTTCATAATCTTTCTAAATACAGAAAATGTAATTATGTAAATATTTTATCTTGGCTCATCAGAGGCATAAATTATGTCTTTTACTAGCACCACCTTTCATGTTTGTGTTGGCTAATTTAGTTTTAATTTGAGTATTGGAGTGTTAGAATTTTATGATGTGGAACATATTTATTTCTCTACGATAATTCTGCTGACTGAACATTGCAAATGAAGTGAATCCTCAGAAGAGATTGTTTTGTTCAATAAGCAACTTAATTCTTCCTGTTTGTACAAATATTTCATCAAAGCTTTTTAGCCTCATTACTGATTAAACTATTTAGACACAGAATGTAAAGTCAAAAGATTAGACCTAGCCTGAAACAGATTTAACAGAAAAAATACATCTGCTCTGTTAGATCCTCTGCTCTAATGTCCTGGGTACTGCAGGTCATTCATTATTCTCAGCCAGTTTGGGTTTTGCAGGGTTCAATAACCTGGGCCAATTTTTGAACAGACTTTGTCTTTTGGAGAGGCGTCTTCCTTTTGTGCCTTCCAGTAAAAACCACAGCCTGGAAAGAGCAGTGTAACCAGAGCTGAAATAATGTCTAATTTCTAACTCTCTCTCCTGTTTCCTTCCATACAAGGTCAACATGAGGATTTCTTAGTAAAGCCTTGGAGCTCACAGATGAATAAATATTTTCCAGTTTGACTCCTTAAGCTTTGAGAGATGCAACTGGCCTTATCAGATGTAAGGTTCTGTATGGCTTGAGCATGACAACTGACAGGAGCTGGGAAGGATCCATGCAGGGTTTGGGACTTTTGGGATTCATTAAGGATAAACCTCTGGGTTAGCGACCAAACAGAGGTTAGGGGCCAGATTGGGACGTTTCCTGTAATGCTTTTCTTTCAATATTTCATTAGCTATGTGTATTTGCAAGTATGTAAAGGGAAAATAGGTTTTCCTTTGGACTGCTTCAGAAGACAAATTTATTGTCTATTGGGCTCTTTTATCTAAATTATCTCATGTTAGGGAGTTGTTGAGAGATTAATTCTGCCTTATTGACAAATTTTAGAATCATGTTTCTGCCAAGGAATACTTGATTACTAACCAAATTCTCTAAATCATAGTCATTTTCTTTAACAGAATTTAACAAATTTTGCACTTTTTGTGCTGTAAGGTCTCAATCCCAGTAACTGAGCTTATAGTTAGTAACAAACCTTGATCATTTGGAGAAATCCTAGGTAGCACAATTTGAGTAGAATATAAGCCTCTGGAGAGATGCTTTCCTTCATTCATAGTTTTCCAAGTTTAACAAGAATTGATAAAGATTCTAAAATCAATTATTTTCTAACTCTTAAATTAAACTTGGATTTTCAGAATGATCTGTCTTGTTTTCAGCACTCTGACACTGAATGTAGCAGAGCTGACATGTGAAAGCTCCCAGTGCAAGCATGAGAGGCTTTCTGAATAATGTGATTTTTCCAGCTCAACTTTCTTCTTGATGAGAACCAACTTTATAAGGAAAGCAGAGGTTTAAGAAATACAAATGCTATCTGCTGAAATAATAATAATAATTATTATTATTGTTGTTATTATTATTAATATTATTTTGTAAATAACTATGTCTTCTAAAGGAGATTTCCAGAAAAAACATTACTTTCTCAAACCCTGCACCATTATGGGGTCTCTCAGTGCAGATACTACTGTATAAGCTTCACATATACTTTTCTAGGAGCCTGCTTTTTCTTGTTCTTAGTGTTGCTTTCTGTCTTAGCTGTAATGATGAAATCTGTGTGATTGAATATTTCTGAATCAAAATCTTTTAATCAAAGAGCTGAAAAATCAAGCAGTTGTGGGTTGATGTCTAAACTATAGCTTCATATTTTAGCAGTATTGAAAATACTCTCATGTTCAGAGGACCAGACTGAGCAGCAATCAGGTCCTTCAGAAAACAGAAGTCCTATTCACAGATGAGAAGATTGGCCTTTTTCAGATGTATTTCTTCAAGAGTTTACACAGCTGCAGTTCAAGTCATGGATAGGAGAGAAGATAGTTATGTAGCTTATTACTCATTTTGTGACCTTGGGGAATAGAAAAAAAAATCTCTCATTAACTTATACTGACAAAAGCCTTCCTCTTCACTAGGGGAAGCTTGGAAGGCAGGTTAGGGAGGGGAGAGATGAATTTGGGCCACGGCACTCCCTGAAATTGTCACTCCTTCCAAAAGTAGCAAGAGATGAGGGGAGGGGGTGCTGCCTTGGAGGCCTGGCAGCTTTGGAGGAAAAGGCAGGAAACATCTTTGCCCCTAAAGTTAAGCAAAAACCATGGCTGCAGCAGTGGATGCCTGCTTCCTCTCAGGCTTCCTTGTGTTTTGGTAAAGCTGCAGAAATTGCTCAGCTGCTGGTAGATTCCCAGTGTCTCCAGCTGTTCATGCTGGAGAGAGCAATCTTGATGCACTTGCAGCTGGCTGCAGGGATGATCAAGGTACAAATCCAATGGGCTTCTGAACACATTATCATGTATACATAGAGCCAAGTAGCTACAGGTTTTTATTTAAGTGATCACGAACAGTCTCATAGCATACAGTAATTCTCCTGTAAGTGGCTTCAAGGAAAAAGAAAGAGTTAAAAAAAAGGGTAGAATAATGCATAGTACTTGGAAGAAAACATACGCTGGAGCATGTCTGAAGTTTAAATTATAGTAATCTTCCATGCTTTATTGACTCCTGGTAAAATAATGAAAAAAATCCAAATAGTAGTGTTTTATTATAAATATGTTCACAACCAGAAGTACTGCTTTGCATTTTCAGCAAAAATGTTGGTTTCCTTCGTGTTCCTTTTATCTGGCTCAGGCCTAGAGTGCAAATAGCAGTGTGGGCTAGAAATAAACCCATCTCCAACAACCAAGTCTGTTTTTTTAAGAGAGAGAGCTTTCTATGAAATAAAAAGCCGTCTGTTTTTGGGGCTTATTTGAAACTCCCACGTCCTTGGAGCAGAGGGAAAGGCTGTGGAGCTGTAAGCATTTCCAGCAGGGAGAGTTCAGTGATGTTTGGGTAGGGGGGTGATCAGTCACCACCAAGCCTGTGGCACACAAACTGTGTGTGGGACCCAGCTGGGCATGAGAGACACGTCACCTGCCAGGTGTGAACTTGAGACTTTTAATATCATGGTCTTGAATGTGATATCAAGTTACTAAAGGGGACTGGTAGCTCTGCCTTATCCACCTCCACTGTCACCTCTTTTACCATCAAAGAAAACCAGTGATGGTGTTTGACCGAAGGGAAGTTGGTGTTCCTGGCTGCTGAGCAGCTGGACTCCTGTGCTGGGGACATGACTGGGCCAGTGTCATGTCAGTGGTGTCTGTCTGGGTACAGCTGCTTCTGTGCAGAGAGTGGAGTATTTCTCAGACTGCAGAGCATAAGGTGCTTTATTGCTGGGCTTTTTGTTCAATCTCCACCATCTTCTGCTTTTTTCCTGTTGAATTGAGAGCACCAAGGGAAGGAGCAGCTCAATGTTTGCTCGAATACAGAGCAGTAGTTCTGCTGCTAAGAAACCTTTTAATGTAGGATACTGTGTGCTTAGGAGACCAAGCAATGTCATGATTCTTTCACCAGAAGAGCAGAAAGAATGTCTCTATCATTTTATGACTTTTCTTCATCAGTATGAGAGTGGCTTCAGGATCACAGCAGTTGCTAAAAGGTGACTAAGCCATGATCTTATGCTGCCAACCCTGCTTGTGTATCTCACTGTATTTCCCTTCCGTTCAGTAACAGTGTTACTGAATCTGGTTAAATCTGGTGCTCTGAATGGAAACTTTGCCTGTATTAAAATATCTCTTCATGGTTTTCAGCTGCTCTCTCTACTCAGGTATCTCTCTTCCTCCTCTATGTCCCTAGTCTTTTAGTCACCACAGACATAAGTTTCAGAGTAGAACTATGTTTTTGCCTTTCTTGTTTTACCATTGGTTTGGGTTTGTATTTTTTCTTTTTTGATGTTCCCTTCTGAAAAATCTGTTTTCTCTAGATTCTCTCTTCCAATTTTATTCACAGCTTGCATGTGTCACTGCTAATTCCATGAAGAATAGTTCTTATTTTTCACATCAAGTGAAGGACTGATGTCTTTTAGTTCACTTGTGTATACTCTTAAAATTCTTGGCAGCATGTTGACAATAGGTAGCTATATTCTGATTTTCTAGTAGTTTCCATTTCTCCCAGATTTACCCTTCCCTCTAATTTATGTAAGTGTTCCAACTCAAGCTGACATTTTAATACCTTATATTTTGTGTAATATTTATTTCTTACAAAAATTCCTCAACAGTTTAGTCTTTCCCTTGACTATGTTTTGTCCATTTTTTTGGCCAAATACTTAGCACAAAATTAACGTTGCTAATCAATCCAGTGTATTCAGTTTTATATCCTTCATTTGGGAACTGCCAAGCTCGGAATTAGAATGGCTGTCGAATGGATGTGACAGCTGGAATCACACCTGCCTTCCCTGGGGCAGGCCCAGCAGGCAGGATGGATGCCATGGAGGATTCCCTTTCCTTCCCTGCCTGGCTGAAGTGACTGAAGGGGCAGTGGCAGCAGGTTCCTGCCCAGCACAGCAGGAGCATCTCCTCTGTGACTGTCCCACCTGTCCAGGTGCTCTGCTGGAGCTGCTGTGAGGCTGTCCCAGGTCACAAGCAATAGGCCTCAAGGTGTGCCAGAGGAGTTTTAGATTAGATACGAGGGAAAATTTCATCCCCAAGGAGTTGTCAAGCACTGGAACAGGCTGCCCAGGGAAGTGGTTGAGTCTCCATCCCTGGAGGTATTTAGAACACATGTAGATGTGGCACTTTAGGGACATGGTTTAGAGAAGGACTTGGCAATGCTGGGATAACAGATGGATTTGATGATCTTAGAGGTAATTTTCACCTTAAACTGTTTTTATGATTTTACTTCACTAGAAATGAGGATAAAACCAAGATTTATATTTTAATGAGAAAACACCAAAATCTCTTTTAAGATTTTTAATTTCGCTGTTTCATGACTCTGCCTCTGCATGAACAATCAAAGCAGGATTGGCAATGTGAACCAGCACTGGATTTCTCTAAGGTCTTTGATTGCCCTGTCACTGCAATGAGAACATGGGTGTAGTCTCCAAACTAAGCTTTGGTAGGAGCTGATTTTTACAATAGCTAAATGCTGACCCAGCTACCACTTAACTTGATGAATTTCAATATCTGGAGTGTCTTTTTTGCCACATCTTACTCCTTCAGTTTTATAAATATTTTGTGAAGGTTTTGGTTTTTTTTAAAGCAAACCAAAATACATTTCTAGTACTTGGACTACATTTTCTTCATAGGACTTTGGGGATATTTCATCATATGATTTTTTTGTTTGTTTAAGTTGTTATATGAGTCTGACAGAATAGCATGGAGATAAAGCAGAGATCCATTTAGTTTGTTAATAAATTTCAGGTTATTAATAAAGATTTGTCAATCTTGATACTGGATTGCTTGACAGTTTTTCTATAAAATTTGCATTTTGAAATAACAGCCAATTTGCTTTACTTAAACATATGAACATGAGATATCTTAAAAAAGACAATATGGTTGAGATTGCATAACTGATGGCAATCTGGAAGAATTGGAGTGTGTTTTTGCTCCATGTTCACAAGCAGACACATTGTTTTAATCACACTGCCTTGATTGTGCTTCGTGGCTCTGCCCTTTGTCAGTGCTTGTGGCAGCTTGTGCAGCTGGGACTCAGGTGTGCTGGTGTGCTGCTCTGTCCTTTTTCTGAGACTTCTGCCAGCACCTAAGGCTGGCTTCCAGAGGTTGCTGGGGCATGGCAAGCTTGCAGTTGTGGGTAGCAGGAGGGCACCACCATGGAGATTCTTCGCCAGATTCCATCAGTAGCTTTTAACTTCTTATTTTTTTTTCTCAGCGACCCATAAGCCTCCTCTTGCAAGTGAAGTAAATGAGAAAATTAAAGAGAAACTGCCTAAAGAGATTTACTTACTGTATGGAAATCCACCATGGTGATTGGCTGCATAAGCCTGAGTGACAAGCTGGAGGGGGAAAACCTGCAGCTGTTTGGGATTTATGAAAGTGTTACACGAACAGCAGCTTCATGAAAACAAATGAGCTTTAAAAAAGCATCAAGGAAAAATTCAAATGTGTTAATAAAATGAAGAAGTAGGAGTAATATTTGTGTTTCCTAAGAGCATAAAAAATCCTACCTAAAAAGCATATATGTGATGCCTTGTGCTGTTCAGTCAGGATTATTAGCTAGTGCTAAGCTGTGCAATCAGTTGAAGCACAAGCTTTTCACTCTGGGTGCTTGAATTATTCTTAATATTTTTCAAAATCTAAATTGGGTCATAAATGTTTAGGCAATTTCAGATTAGCAGCGTAGGGGGTGGAGGGCATTATAAAACACACCATGTGATAGAACAGTTGAGTGCACTGATTATTAGGCTGTGCAAGTAGACAGAGCCCAGTGGGAGAGCATCTTCACACCAGGGATGAGGGGTGCTGGCTCTGCAGCAAGAGGAGAATCCTGCACAGCTCCTGCCCATGCCATGCATGACTGCCTGATTATCTTGGTCCTCCATGGGGCCCCTGAGAGCCCTGTAGGTAATCAGGAGATGTTTTGAAAACATCAGCTGGTCAAGAATCAGCCCTGGTCGCTAACAAAGTCTTGCAGAGCTGGTAAATACCTCCCAAATAACTGTGGGAAAGCCTAGAAAATGTCCACCCTGCTAAAGAGAAGGGACGATACAGAAAAGCAAAGATTAGGCATGAGGAAAGACTATCAAAAAAGGAATAAAAGGATTGTTTCGTGCCTGCATTAGATCAGAGAAAAATATTGAGATAGGAGGGGGGAAAAGCCAAATGCACCAAAACAGACATGATGTAAGAAATCAGGCTCTTCAGCTGGTGTGTTTAGTTAGCACATACTCAGGAAACCAGGAGGACTAAATAAGCTAAATAAAGAGTCTAGAACAGAGAAGTAGCAAAAACCACCCCCAAAGCATATAAGCAATCATCTTTAATGCTAGTCTGTTTTCTCTCAAATATCATACAGTGTTTGTCTATTGTTACTTACAGAAAAATACCAACAAGCACAGTCATTGTGAACAATATTTTAAGATTTGGTATTAAGTACACCTCACTAAGTTAACCTGCATTGTTCTGTCATCCATTTAGCAGCTGAAAAGATTTTATGGAAACCAGGAAAGGTTGGCCAGCCTAATGTTGAGCCAACTGCAAAAATTGGCTGAAGTGGTTTTAAGTCTGAGCAGACAATGGGTGACTTTCCTGTAATTGTGTTTTGGAAAACAGCTGAGCTGTTTCAGCTTGAGCTTTCAGGAAAAAAGAATGTGGAAAATCTCAACAGGAAGCGTTCTATGTAGCAAACACACACACACACACAAAATTGAGTATGGAGCACTGAGGACTTGGGGAATAATTTCAACCTTCTCTAAAATATTGTGGCTTCTGTTACTTTTATTATACATAACAAAAATAACTGTGCTATTTTTTTATCATTTAGAATCACTGATGTTACTTATTCACTTATTTTTCTGTACATTGTTTTGCTATACACTGCATTGTACTGCTCAGAAATGCTGCAGGAAAAGAAGGTGATGCATGATATTAATCAGGTGCATGATGCTTTATTAATTGTAGTGAGATGGAATTTATAATACCAATGTGCCAAGCTTTTTTTGAAACTATAGGAAATTAGGGAGCTTTTTTGTCTCCTGATGTATGATGTTTAATTAAGTTATTGTCTTTCTGCAGAATGAAGTCAGAGAGACATAGGGTCATGCGTGCCCAAAATGCTGACTTGTTTAATAGATCAAATGGTGAACTAGCATTTTGTTTTAGACATAGACAAGGTCTTGAGCTCTTACAGCATGGTTATTGTTCTTTCCTAGCTGCTCTGTGTGATAATGGAATGCAGGGTGGTTATTGAAGTTTTTGTCTGATAGATTACCCTGTTAACCTGGCACTCCAGCAAATTGTCATATTCTAGCAAACAGGAAGAACATTATGCAAGAGAGTACTTCAGCTCAAAAATCCATTCAGTGCACAAGCACATTGTGATTTTCATTTTATTTTAATGTTTTGTAGGATTGCATTGACGTGGGTTGGTGGGAAGGAGAACTCAATGGCAGACGAGGTGTCTTTCCAGATAACTTTGTCAAGCTACTCCCTTCAGATTTTGAAAAAGAGGTAAGCAATATATTCTTTCATTTTCACTTGAAAATCCAGAATGAAAGTAGAGCTGAAAGAAATACTCTTTTCTGATATGTGTTTTTAACGAGGTTGTAGTTCTCATCCAATAGCATAAAAACATAAAGGAAAAAAAAAATCGGGTTAGAAAGCATCCATGAAAAGAACTTGTGGCACTCAAAGTCATATTATGGAGTTTCCTTGAAGGGTTTGATTTGTCCGTCCAGTCACCCACCTCCACTATGCTGCTCTGAAAGCCCTTAGAGAGAGAAGAACTGGAGGTCCCAGGACTGAGTCAAGTTATGCAATGATATCCAGAATCCTTTAATCTTCTCCATTGTTTTTGTGGTGGAATATGAAAAGTTAGAGTATCACCTGCATGCTGATGGACAGCAGTCAAGCACTGTTCCAGAACAAAAAGGGTGAGATTTGAACTGTGAAATTTGAAAAAAATAATAAGATTTTGATATCTCTGAGGCATGTTTCTTAACTCACAGAATTACTAAAAAATAAGGTATAAAACCTTTGCAGAAATGTTTTCAGGTCCCATTTTTTTTAAAAAATGGCATTGTTATTTGTCAGAAAATTTTTAGAAATCTTGTGGTTTCCTGGAATAAAGTAATGGATTACTTCCCCCAAAAGTCCATTCCATTTTTAGGAACCTTTTGAGTCATCAGTGGGATATTACAAGCTTGCAATCAGGCTTTTGATGAGTATTTCACAGTGACAGTGTGAGCTGCCTGTGATAAAACCGAAACTCACTGACGCCCAGCTTCACTCCTTGGCAATAAAATTGGATGCCAAAGGCAAAAATTAAATAACTTGGAAAGCTTAATAAAGCAACTATTAGACAATGCACAGAGGCCAACATGATAATTATTGAAAAGGAAAGGAGAAGAGCAGCAAAAACTGTGGGAGATGAAAAGGCAGTTCCACAGCAGAGTGCATATGCTGGCTTTAGGCCTAAAAATAGAATAAGGTGATTTCTAGAAGAGACAGAAATCAAAAACCTGAATAGTGAGCCTATTATAGAAGAAAAAAACCTTACTGGTATCCATTTTTTGTGGTGTAGTTATTCAGTCTTTTTGAACCTACAAATTATGTATCTTTAAAGTGATTTTTAGAGTACAATTAAATATAACTTGTAGAATAAAATAGATATTCAGGCACTTGGAAACTGCAGCTAGGTTTGCTTTAACTGTGGAGAATAAAATTTTATTAATTTTTGAAATGCCATAGATCTGGCCACTTGAGTAAGTAACTGGTAGGACTATAGAGCAGCTGTCTTTGCTTGAATCAGTGCTAAAAGGGAAGGACATAAATACTTTACCAGTGATTTTGTTAGGTCTTTTCTGATGTGATCCAGAAACTTTGGATTCCATCCCATGGTCTGAAAGTATTTTTTGCAGTAGTTCTTCTGTTTGTTCTACAAAAGCTTGGGATCTCTTCCCACCTCCTTGCTCAGTCCCCAGTTTTCCAAGCCTGACTCTTTTCCACACATGCTTATTTGTTCCAGGCCTTTTCTATTCACTGCCTAGTCCCAGCCTCCACCTCTCAGGTGGTCTCCATTACAGGATTTTCCCCTGAGCTCACTACCTGAGTCCAAATCACCATCTGGATTTACTTTCTATCCCTACACCAAATTTCTTTATACAGCTTTTTTTCCTCTCCTCTTTTACTCTTTGCCCCTCTCTGTAGTTCTGTCTCTTCTTGTCCATCCAATCACTCCTGGTTTCCTTTCTGTTGGCTTAATTTCTAGTCTGTCTCCCTCACCTTCTTGGTTCCCTCATCCAGCCACAAACCCTTGTAAATCCTTCTTGCTTCTCCATGTTTTCCAAAGAAGTTTTTAAGGCTCCTTCACAATACACCCATTCTGACCTTGGTCTGTCCTCTTGAAAGAACCTCTTTTCCTCTTCAGCTTTCCTTTAAAGCCACTTTATCAAATGAGCCACAGGACCCTTTCTCCTTTGTCTGTCTACATCAGTGCTTTGGTTTTACTCAGGACTGACTGTAGTAAATCTGTCACTTGTCCATCTGTGCTTGTTATGCTTTGGAACACACATCTCAGGGGACACAACTTAGACCCCTTACAGGAGAGAACTAAGCCAAAAGATGTGCTAAGGGAGTGCATCTCTTGTATTCCAGCTGCTGATGTATGGTCAGTCAATGGGATCAGCCCCACACCACTCCACAATAAAACGCCAAATGCCTGTAATTGTACTGTGGAATCCTCAGCATCAACTATTTCACTCTGCAGCCATTATCAACAGAACTCCTAATGTCTATCACAGGACATTCATTGTCTCTGTCTCATTTCCTTTCCAAATTTTTCTTCATTTTTCTGCATTTAAACCTTAAACCATGTTGCCCAAATTATTGTAGAAGTGTCTCTGAGAGTTTAAGGGACTCTGTGTTTGTGGACAATGGCCCATGGCAGCCAGGCTGTAGAAGATCAATCTGATCTCCCAACTTCCTGGCCACAGCTTTCTCAGCTTGATGACAGGAGGTGATCTGGTCAGGGTAAGATGGTAGGAGAAACTTAAAGGTTGTTGGATGGCAACTTTGAGATTCAGCATGTTAGACTTACCCTGTCTGGGCAAAAACTGTTATTTTTTTTCTCTCCAAAGATGATACATTTGCTAGATTTGAGAGAGATCCCTTGGAAGGGTATATGGCAAGCACTCAGCCTTCACAGCAAACCTGCTCTCTTTCAATACTCAGACCAAGATCTGAAAGTTCTAGGGCAAACACTGAACTAATTACTGCAAGTGAACAAAGCAATTGATCTTTCTCAAAAGCTATGGCAGATAGATAGAAAATAATTGGGGGCAGGGCAGGCATCAATAAGAGTTTGAGAGAAAATACTAGTCTAAGTGGCTGATTGAAGCTTGGCAAAGCTGTGCATATCTGGAAAAATCATTTTATTCCACATTTGTTCCACAAGACAATATGCATTGCTACATGGCCAGCAATGTAGTGAAAGGGATTGTGACCAATCTGTAGCAAAGGAAAGAAGATCCTTCTCAGAAAAAGGAATGAACATATGGAAAAAGTTTTTTGTTTGGTTATTTTTTTGCTTAGAATTTCTTTACAATAATCTTGATAGTTTGGTTTAAAGTGAGAGATAAATTATGCCATTTGATCTGGCATGATGCTCCATTTGGTTTTGTACTCATTCCAACATAGATGTGCTGACTGCCAGTGTGCTGTGCCTGCAGTCACACACATCAGCACAGAAGAAAAGCCATCAGTCCCAGCCTGCAGGTGAAGAGGAATATTTCCTCACTGCCAGAACCATTGGTGGTCATGTTTCTCAGTCTTATCATGACAGATCTATTAGGAAAATTGCCATAACAGAGTATATATAAAAGTGTAAAAGATTAGTCAGAATAATTTATTTCATTTCACCAATCATCTGAAATTCTGATCTTTCACAGCTGGAACTCTAAACATATCCTAGTAAGTGGATAAAGAGTAACATTTGCTGTATTTCCTGGGTTCTGCATTTTTACCTCGTTTCATTTTATGAAAATACCTCAGGTTTTGCCCCATGTATCTTGGAGTTTCTTTGTGTTTGGGTTTTCTTTTTTTTTCCAAAATGGGTAGAAATATTTATAAACTTAAATTTTAAAGAAATAAACTTTTCATTAGATCAAAGGTCATGTATTCCTCCAGTCTTAAGGTACATAAAATGAACTTTTTTAACCTCTCAGCACAACATTTCAATTGCAAATGTAAAAATTATATTTTATTTGTCAATGCTATTTTCTCTCTTCAAATTCATTTTAATGAAGTTATTTCAGGAGAAATGTGACAGATCTGTAGTCTCATGACTTGTAATTATTAATGCCAAGCACTTTATGATTAACTCCAACCTCTGTGTGAATGAGATTTACAGGCCTTTTGAAGCAACCTGTTTTCTTCTGTTATTAAATTTTAGAGACCGAAGAAACCACCACCTCCATCAGCTCCTGTCATCAAACAAGGATCAGGTAAAGTGCAGCTGATTTTTTACACCATGTGTCAGCAAGCACATCTCAATCTCAATTAAATATATTCAAATTTATATAGAATTCATCTGTATCAAAATTGTCAAGCAGATGTCTCGACAACAATTAATAAATCCCAATCAAAATAGTTGGTAACCCTAAAGACTGTAGTGGGCTTTAAATGTATTGCAATCAACCATCTATACCATCTCAAAATAACCTGTTTTGCCTCTTAATGATGTTAAATCAGAGCAAGTGTGATCCTTTAGTTTTTTGAATTTTTTTGGTTTTGTTTCCTAACTGAAGTTGTGTGCGTGTCCTTGCAGTACAGACACAGTATGTGGAGTCTGATAATACCTGCAGGAGGAGATGGCATTTACTATAGATCTGATTTATTCTAGAGACACAGAGCTCTTTAGAATATTTATAAAACAGTGTCATACAGTGGCCTCCTCTGAGCTGCAATCAAAGTCTTGCAGATCTGCATGAATGCTGGATCTGGCTGGCTGCTCCAGGATATCGGCCCTAGATTCTTGATTTGCAGTACTTTTATAGCCTTAAGTATGAAAGTAAAAGGAGTTGCCCTGAGTGGTTATGTAGATAAAAATGTTGCAAATTTATTAAGGGGCTGATTCTGTTTTCCAAACAGATGAGTGCTAGCAAAACTGACTTTGTGATATGTTATACTGGATTGTGTGTAGATACTGAGAGATGAACATACTTCTATTTGTCATCTTGAAAAGACCTCTCCATACTAATTTTCAAAAGTACCTCCATGATTTATTTTTATCATGAAACTTAGAAACAGTTAAAGAATCTATGCACTTGACAGTCCTGAACTTGGAAACCAAATTCCAGTTCCATTCATGCAAAAATACAAATCACAAGGCAGGGGATGCTCTCAGAGTTTTCATTTGTATTGCAGTTGTTGTGGAAACATAACTGTGGCTGGAATTCTTTAATCCCTTAAGTCCAGTCAGTTTGTAAAAACCCTGCAGCAGCACTACTGCTTCCCCCACTGCAGGCACACATTAAAACCAAAACAAATATGTCCAATCTCCAGATAGTTTTCTTGCTACTGTGATGTGTTCCAGCTTTTGGTGTTTTAAAAAGTAAATTTTCCTCTCCTACAGACTTAAGTTTTTAATAGAAGTGCAACTTACATCAATATGCAATTTATGGTGCCTCAATATGGTATAATTTAACTAGTTTGAAATTTTTCTTGCAGTTTTTGACTACAGAATCGTGACCATAAATATTTGTGTTTCTTATTGACAGCCTTGGTTTGTTCTTCCCTCTGTCTTGAGACTCAAGGAAATGTAAATTTGATTTTTAAATCAGTAATAGTGTCCAGAGAGAGCAGTATGACTTTGCCATCTAGTGGTGGCTGTGTAACAACGATGTCTTAGACACCACTGAGGTTAAAGCCTGATATGTTTTGTAAAAACTCTATAAAACTTTATTTCAATTTATACTGCTATAATTAGAGAATAACATACAGTTCTTTAACTGTGTCACCATAGCAGGATAATATGCTCATTTTCAGAAGGGAAAATGGTTGTAAAGAGGATGCAGACAATTTGATTAAGGCCTTGTAAGTCTATGTCAAAGCCAGGACTATTGCAGTTCTTTCTTCTCATACTCAGTCTTTGACAACTCCTGGCTGATCAGGCACAAGAGTTTCTTCTGATACACATTTAGATCTGAAAGTCATCCTATGTTTATTACCATCCTGACATCCTCTAGTCTGTCAAATTATTTATTCACTGAGTTTATACTGCATTCTACCACATCTCCACATCAGATCTTACTGTTGATAGTAGGTAACAACTTCAATAATGCTTCTGCATATTTGGCCAGTCACAATGTGATGAATAAATTTAAAACTGTCAGTTGGAACCTAAATAATTGAATGTCATCATCTTCTGATGCAGAGCATAAAATCAAAGAAAATAATTAGAACTTGTCTTTGTAGTACAAGTGGCATATGTGTAAAGAGGTGTCAATATTATATAGAGATAGAAACATATAATTTCCACAGCAGTAAACTGTGCTGCACTACTTTAAAAAGCAAGGTGAAAACTGGAGACCTGAATTTAGGAGCACAAATTCCTGATGTATTGTCACTGAAGAGCAGTAGGCACTGGGTAGCTGGGGTGAGCAACACAACTGTGTCCAGACCAAAGGGTGGGAATACTCTTGAGTTCTTCTGGAAGCTGATACAGAGCTTCCCAAAGCTTCCTTGAAGGTGACTGTCACCTGGGAGCTAAGGCAGGATCATGGTGCCTGCCTGGCTGTTGATTAATTTGGGGATCACAATCCAAGTAGGAAGAACAACTGAGTCTGAGAGCTCCTCAGTGGCTGTAGGCTCATTGTTCTGGACTGATGTGTTAATGATGACTGTTAATCATGCTGTAATTAGGTATATAGACTCATGTGTCTTTCTTTTTGAACACATTAATGTGTGCAAAAATATCAATATGTTGACTTGTGCTTTGCATAGCTTGTGTTTTGAAAGGCTTTAATTGCTTTGGAGCAACAGCTTCTCCTCTCAGGAGTGAAGTCTTTTTCATAGAATCATTTACGTTGGAAAAAACCCTTAAGATTATCAAATCCAACCATAAATGAGAATTTAGTATTATTTATTGACATGATATGTGGTACTATTGCCTGTCCAACAGCACACTTGGGCAAGGAAACAATGGCTGGTGATCACCACTGATGAGCACTGATTTCTAGGAACCAGCTGCAGAAGGGAGCACATTCAGAAAATGTAAATGCACTTGAGAACTGCATATAATAGAATAGATTGAAACAAAAATTTGCCTTGTGCTCCTTGCCCTACCTCCTCTGCTTTTCTTGGATTTCATCTACTGCAATTTTTATTGAAATGCTAATAGTGTTACCTAAAGCGGTTTTCAACACTACTAAGTTGAAATGGCATTAGCACCTAGTGGTTAGCCAATGCAGCAAAGCCAATACCCAATAAAGCGTTTCTTATAACGTGGGGATTAGAAGATTTTATCTTGCATGTGCCAGGAAATTTTTGCAAAATCTTCCCGTTGTTGGTGCCACAAGTTCCCATATTTCTTGGAGCAACAGAAGTCTGTGTGTCAGGGCCTCCAGTACAGAGGCAGAAGAAGCCAGGGGCTTACACCTCCAGGCCAAAAGCTGTCAATTAAAATAGTCATGCAAATAGTCATGCAGAATGCTGCCAGCACTGTTCTTCTCCTTCTAATACGTGAAAGTGAACAGCTAGTGGAGAAAAAGAGGAGGGATGTGTTAATTTAATGTAAAATAACCTCCGTGTATTCAGCTCTATCATGTATTCTCTTGAAATTGCCCAATTAATTGATTTATTCCTAATGTTTCTGCACACTGTTGAATTGCTCTTCATTTATATCTGTAATGATAAAGGATTTGTCCACATTTTAAAATCTGCAGTTATTGAAATTTTTCCCATACCATAGAGTATTCTGAGAGAGTCTGTTCTTTGGATGTGCACACTTTGGAAACTGTGAACTTGATTATAAAGACATAGATATCAATTACTTTTTTGTCATTATGGTACAGGTGAATATTTGATATAAATTTTTGTTTAGTTTTAGCAAGACATTTTCAAATTGGGGAATATAAAAAGCATAAGAAATTGAAGAATTAAATCTGACGTCGCTGTTTTGTTAGCTTGGTCAGAATTCCAAATTTTTCTGTCTTTGACAGGGACCACAGACAGAAAGCATGAAATCAAGAAGATACCACCTGAAAGGCCAGAATGTCTTCCTAATCGAACAGAAGAGAAAGGTATGAAATGTGCTTTCCTGCCTGTTCTCTGCAGAGAGATGAGGGAAATAGAACCAGTGCACATCCTCATTTCCCACTGTTTCCATTAAGTGTATTGTTTGGATATTTGTTTGCCACTGTGATAGGCATTTTGGAAAGGCTCTCCTTGCTTATGGACTAAATGCAGGGTGTTCAGTTGTACCCATCCAGAGCTGTTGAGTACACGCAGCCACAACTGAAGTCAAGGGGAGATTTGCTCTCAATACATGAAAAACTGTATAAAGCCCAGTGCTCTATAAAACCCAGGTGCTCAATCGAGTAAAATACCTCAGATTAGTGTGTACTTTTTTCTTAACATCTGTCTGCTTTAGTTATCTAGTTGAAAGCTGGATTGGTGGTTTTCCTGCATCACAAAGGGATTTTTTGGAGATGTAGTCATTAATGCTTATGAATCACCCCATTTTCATAGTCACAAAAGTCACTGGCAAGGCAGTGAAGAAATGAAAAAAATTCTTCAAAGCCATGTTTGAACATTGCAAGAAATGGGACACAGTACCACACAGAGCAGGGACAAGAAAATTAAACCTTTAATGGTTTCATTGCGTTCATTGTGAATGGTGAATAGACTTGAAAATAGTTACATCTATTCTCTAATTGAAGATGGTGTCAAGTTTCATATTTTAAGCGGGCTATTAGATTGTATGAATAAGTTTGTTTATGGGATTTCTTAATGCCTAAGTATTTGAATTTGCAGCCTCTTACAAGGCACGTGTATGCACATGACTAAATGCAGTTATAATTTAGTGACAGAACCTTCTGACCTGGAACCAAGGTCTGTTTCTGGATATACATCTTAGCAATTTGACAGGTGTTTTAGCTGCTTCCTCTGCATAGGTTTGCTTTTGGTTATGTGTCCTGCTTCTCATGGTTATCTGAGCAATAAAACCCTTTGCTTTCCATTTTTGTATTTACAAAGTTGACTGCTAAAACAGAAGAGGAAATTTAAATACGTTACTCTCCTGGGCTATAAATATCTGTAACTTTTCTGAACACTGACAAGAGGCTGTAGGAGTCGTGCCTGCATTTCAGGAGTACCAGGGAGGGGCAGGAATCTCATGTGGTGTGGCAGCAGGGGTGGCTCAGGAATGTCCTTAAAGCTGTGTGTCAGCACACTGCTCAGCCTGTCCCTCAGACAATTTAGATTCTTGGACACTGACACAGTATAAATTGTCGTAGGATTAAGTGTGTAAAAATTACACAGTATGCTGGAAAAGCCTCAGTGGTACTGGAGACCTGATGACTGCATCTGCTCAAAGCAGAGTGCCTGTGAGCAGTAGCTGCTAGCTGGACTATTCCAAACCTAATGTGCTTTGTGTTTCTGGGGATTTATTCCATGAGCCTCTCATTAATGGGTTCTCATCAAGAACCCATTAAGCAATACCCTATAACATTCTCAAGACCTCTTATGTGTATACAGAGGTGTAACATTCGTGGCATATCATAAGCAGCACTGTCAAGGGAAGTGGGTATTAAAATAATAGGATATAGAGAGCAGAATTTTAATTCCTTGGAGAATTTAGTCCTTTCTTTAAGAAAAATCAGGCCTTCTCTGGTGCAGCAAGCATGTTTTCATGTTTGATTTGTATTAGGAATTTAGGGCATATTATTTAGAAGAGTTATTCATGTGTATTGTACTTTACACAAGCACAGGTGTTGCATGTTTGGCCCTGGATTTTGGCATGGTGGCACTCCCTAACTATGCATAATCAGTTCTGCAAATGATCTAGGCTTTCATCAGCAAGCTGAAAAATTCAGCATACAAGTCTGTGCTTAAAACCTAAATAGTAGGTCTGATTTTTATATTTTTTTATAGGTTTTATATTTTTAATAGGTTTACATCCTGCTAGACATTGCTAAATTTTTGTGCTTGTATTTTATTTTCACTTAACTGTAGTTCACTTGAAACATGCTTCCCCCTACCCCCAAAAAAGATATTTCTCTGTTTGTCCAAGAGATGTTAAGAATATCCAGTGTAATTTTTTTGTGATCTTCTAAATTAATATTGTTTCATATTAAAATTTAATCTAAGTTGTGCTCATGGGAAGCTGTACCATATGGTATGTAATTTCTTGCCATTCTTGTATTTTAGAATTTAGTCAGAAACCAGTAAGTTACTAAAATAAAAAATAGTATTCCCATTAAGATGCTGCACACGTTTTGGCTGGGAAGTTGCAGGCAGAACAGCCAGATAGGATGATTTGTGGCAAACATATTAAATAAAGAATGATTTCAAACAGAAATGGAAAGGTTTTTCTTTGTATACAGTCTATCTACAGTTGAAGATTTCTTCTTTGAATGTAGAATTGTGAGTGCAAATGAATTCCACTTAATAATATCCCTGTTCTTTTTTCTGGAAATGATTGATTTAAAGAAAGATCAGAGAGAGAGCAAAAGCAGTTAGAATTGCAGAAGCCTTCAGTTCCTGCTATACCTCCGAAGAAGCCTCGGCCACCCAAAGCCAACGCTGGGAACAGACCTGGTACCTTGCCCCCGAGACGACCAGAAAGACCACTTGTGCCTGTGACTCATGTGAGGTATTGCTTTTCTTCCATCCAATGCTTTTGGGATTAGTGGAAAAAAACACACATTTAAAGAATTTAGGTTTAACAGTTTATGTCCCGATTTATCTCACAGTAAGCTTTATGTAAAGAACAACAAGAAAAAAGAAAATCCTTTTAGTCATCTGGCTGGGTCACAACTGTCTTCTCAATAATAGCAGTCTTAGTTTGTTCATGACTAGTTCATTTCTACTGATGAAATTCTACTGTTACTGCAACAGTGCAGAATGTGTGGGGAATTATCTGCATCAATGTTACTCTGATCTTGACTTCTTAGTTTACCTCAAATTATTGCAGCTTAGCTTGGGGACTAAGTCAGTGCAAAAGCTTGGATTGTGCTTAGGAATGGCATTAGGCAATTCACATTTCAAGTACTGTCAGCCTGCTTTCAGTCTGCTTTCTCTGATCATTTTAGATCAAACTTTAGCAAAATACACATCTTCAATGCTCTTTTAGCTGGTGCCACTGCTGAATAGTGCTGTCAAGTATTTATGCTCTCATGTTGTTTGTCACTCTGCAGTTACATGATGCTTTTTATCAGAGGTGGTTACAGCCTTCAAGGAGCACTGAGAAATTGGACTTGCCAACACAAGTCCTTTTATTCTCTGCTAGAGCAAAGGTTGCAGAAATTAAAGGCCTCACTGTAGTCCTAATCAAGTCTAGGTGGCTACATTTTAGTCATCAGGATCTGGGTTGTGCGCTGTGGATTTCCTTTATGCATAATGAATAGAGTTAGATGAAAACCAGAATAAAAGCAGTTGCCTAAAATGGGCAAGCTGGGCTTCTTGCAGAAAAACTAGATTATAGGCATGGAAATATTTTTAGTGTTGTCCTGTTAGGAGAATTAGCTGTCACTGAACTACTGGAGTTCAAGTACAGTAATGGTGGATTAAACACTGGAATAGAGTACAGGTTAGAGTAGAGTGAAATGCTGTATATTGATTTCCTTCTTTCCTCCACATACAGTTAAATAAAAAAATGCTCTTAGTGAGACATCTGGGGCAAAATGAGAAGAAAAAAAGGCACCTGCCTCATGCTCCCTGTTTCATTTTCCTGAAATGCATTGGTTGTACATCTCTGAGAACTTACCCTTCTCTCCAGATGCTACTGCCGCAGCTTCTTGTGGCCTTGGCTTTGAACATGCTTGCCCAGATGCTCCAAAGGACAGTCCACACTGCAGATCACCTGGCCGTACTTGGAAATACAAGTCTTTGCTACAATCTTCAGATTTAGCTATGTGATGTGTCAGAAAGACCAATACATACTCTAGTGTTCAGTTCACTGGTGAGGCATGCAATGGAGGAGCTATTCTTTTGTTCTACTCATTCCCTGAAATACTTTAAACATGCTATTAATTTTTAGCATTTAGAGTTTTGGAAGGATATTTTGCTGCTCCTGTGTTTTCCTTTTCTTTTTTTTTCCAAGTACAAAATTGTATGAAGTAACCGTGTATTTTTTTAAGATATTTCAATTTTCATGTTGTCAAAGGCAAAAGGCAGTAACCTTTTTATGCTCTTAATTGTCCAAACTTTGCTATGTCTAGCACAGAAAAAAATGGAAAATACTTTGAATTGCTTGGATAATTAAGAAATATGAAACTTAAGTGAAAGCAGTCACTTCAATTAAGATGTTTTGATTTTAAATCCATTCCATTTAATAAGATAGTAGTTATTTTGGGACCTACTGGTATCTATTTCCAAGATCTGAAAAACCTAGAGCAATTAGGATAATAATTTAATCAGCAGAACTTTTGCTGACCTGTTGTGGTTTAACCCTGGTGGACAGCTGAGCCCCATGCAGACACTTGCTCACTCCCCCACAGTGGGATGGGATAAGAATCAGAAGGGCAAAAGTAAAAAGGTTTCCATGGCAGCTGCTAAGCCAAAGAGGGTTTTCTTCTCTCCTGAGTAAGTGGCTTGCAAGATCTCACTGACTTTTGTATTGATGATTGTTTTTCCATTTAAGTATAATCCTTCACTGGAGGCAGAATAGGGCTTCAAGAGCAATAGGACAGATAAAAACCATGTGGGACAGTGAATAGCTCTCAGTTTGTTCCAAAGGCTTCACAGCTTACATAGACATGATTATATATAGACAATGATTATACAATTTACAGAGACATCAGTTCTCTGGAGTAGGCAAGCCATAAACACCTGTAGAAGGTGCATCTTTACAATCAGTTTTACCCAATCCATGTCCATGCCACTGCTAGCAGGGTTTCTTCTCCTGGCACCCCATTCCCACAGCCCCCCTTGTTTAGCACCAGCATTTGTGCAGCTGCACGGCCATATGGGTCAGGGAGTTGCTCCATATGGCAATTAATCAGTTTGCAGTGGGACTTCCATTAGTGTGAGGTCTTTCCCAGGCTGACCATGTGTCTGGTCAAGCTGACAGCCTGTCTGTATGGGCACGAGCAGAGAGGGACACAGTGTGAATGAGAAGGGAGGGCTCCACTCCTTTCACAACAGTATGAATGCAGAGTGACATAATAAGCCTGTTGATTCTTCTGACAACAGGGTTGGGGTTTTTTTGTGGGGCTGTTGCCATATATCTTGGTATCTTTTGTAGGCAAATGGTAAATGTTGTGACTTTCAGCCCTAAATCATGCCATTCTAAAAATCTCACCAAAGCCATGATCACATATTTCCTAGAGTGCTTCCAACTCACATTGTGCTCTCAGATTGCTGGGAAATGTATGTGTGCAAAACAGAGTGTGCAGTCAGATGTCATTACTCTATCAGCCAAGAAGCTCTGTTGCTTCTTATAGGTTTACAAATATATAAGCCATACAAGAAAAAGTTAAAGACTAAGAAATAAGAAAACTACTTGTTCACTTTTCTATACATGTGTTAAATTTCTTCTGTGTCCTTCCTGCTGCAGACTACCTGCCATATTGAGAGCTGTGGAGGACAGTTTGCTTTTAATCTGATTGTCTATTTTTTTGTTCACTTGTCCTGCTACACGGTTTAATGGGCTATATATTCAATTAATCTATGACTTTTTCTGATTTTCAATAAAAATTTTCAGCTCTTTATCACAGCTTTCCTGAAGTTTGAAATAGGGTTTCCAGCCATTTTGTGTTTTGCTCATATCATAAGCTGCTGTCATGAGTTGAGGTTCAGTCCATCTGTCATCAGCTTATGGTATCAAAACCAGAAACCAATGAAAAAATCAACAAGATTGTGAGCTCACTATGTATTTTACTGTCAACAGCTAATTATTGCTAATTATTGCACTGTATAGTACACATCTGCCTGGGTTGTTTTGGGGCAGATCTATATTTTTATCCCTGAATTGGGTACCTTGCATACATCATAATTTTTATAGTGTTACACTGGGAATAGTCATTGTGGGAAAACTGTTGTTCTTGTCAAGTGATCTGATATTGATGGTGAGTACAATGTATTGCATTAACTGAACAGTTGTTATCACAGTAAATATCAGAGATTTGAGTGACCTCTGCAGTACTGAGTTACTTGCCTACCATTTTTTTGTTTTAAATATTGTTTCAACAGGTCGATTATTTTAGTAAGCTCAAATACTTGTAGGATAGAATGTTCTCCAAAGCAGGGATAGTTTTGTTGCTTTTGTTTTATCTCCTGTTTGATTTTAAAATAGCTCTCCTGTATAAAGTATTGTAGCTCCTGACACTTTACTGTTCAAAAATTTGTAATTTCTGACAAATTAGGTGATCTTGGTTCTTTGGACTGTGGACACAGCATTCATAGTCTAGTGTTGTAAGAAAAGTGCAGAAACATGGTGAGGGAGTTGCATTTATGAGTAAATAGTCAGAACAGCTGAAACACACAGTGCTAGCTTGAGGTTCTCTCTCTTTCTGCAGCATTCCAGGTAGACCACTGCTAATTTGTGCAAGCCAATTAATTAAAAAAAACTACAAAAAGATGTGGAAGAATGTCCCCTTGCGCTTAGGTTTCCTTCTTGTTGAGATGCTGTGACCATCTGAAGAATTATTCCGGACACTACGGTGTCTAAAACAGGCTTTTTGGCAGGTGTTAAGGAGAAATGGGATAAGGTTAATCCACACAGCATGTCGACTTGCAGGGATTGCTCTCGCTGACATTGCTGTTACTCTGGTGCTGCAAAGGCAGAATAGTTTGCTCTCTCTTATTGATTGCAAGTTAGCTATCAATTTACTGTAACCCACACAAAAACTCCCAATAAAACATCTCCTCTTCTTGATCCAAATGCAGGAGTGATAGTCCAAAAGTGGAATTAGTGGGCAGTACAGTACCCGGCACTCTAGAGAAAGACTCCTCTGAAAGAAGCAATGACATCGGTAAGTTATAGTGCTTTCTACAGTTTGCCTAAGAAATTTATGGTGCAAGTTTCTGCTTTTTAATGACTTTTGTATGATTCAAGAGGCAGATTGAGAATTTGGCAATGAATGTGAGTGCTTTTATATCAAATTTTAACCGCAGGATTAAAGGATCATTTCTACTTTACTTAAAATAGTTTTGTTGGTGTTTTCTGTTTAAAAAAAATTTAAAAGTAAATATAGAATAATGAGCTATTTTGAATAGGAAGGCTCTTGTTATTTTTGTTTAAAAGTCTGAAACGAGTGAGAAGGCCAACAATAATAAGGCATACTTGTTAAAGTGATGTAATAGTACTGCCATGGTTTTAATACTGCAAAAGATTGTGGGTTTGGTGCTGTTAGGAATCTTTACACTTTCCAATAGAAAGGAACAGAAGTTCAGGTCAATTTGACTAAATTTTACTGCATATGCCAATTGAAAGCAGCCTAAATGTCTATTGTAAACAATTTGTGTTCCTGAGCCATGACCTGTTTAATCAGGAAGTCACCTGGAAAGGAACAGCAATAGGTTATTTCTCGATCTTCTCTCACCCTCCTTCCCCCTCGAGCTGGCAGAGCCAGGGCACTGGGTTTGCTGGGTGGGTGCTGCAGTGCTGGGTGGTGAGCAGGGTGCTGAGACGCTGTCCTGGGGCAGAGGGCACGAGCCCCAGAGCCATCTTCTGCCTGTGCCCAGCAGCCCAGCAGCTGCTGCCGTCCGTCCGTCGCTCTCTGCGCTCGCAGCTGTGCCCGCACAGCCCCGTGTCTGTCCCAGGCAGAGCCCGGGGTCCTGCCTGTGCAAGCACTGCTACCTTTCATCAGGGCATGAAATGTCATTTTGGTGTGCTGCTGTCTACCCAGACTGCTTTATTAGCAAAGCATTTTTGTACAGTAGCGTCCTTTCTAGAGTCAAACACTCCTTTTCCTCAGATTTGAAATCAGAACTTTAGGTTATAAAGGAATTGTAATTGCAACATAACAGCAGAACACTAACTGCATTTCACATAGGTCTCTGAGCTTTCCAGCATACATATATCTGCTTTCTGTAAAGCTTCTGCTCTTGCTTCTGGAGTAGCAGGTAGTATGTCTTTCATTTGGCTTAAACTTGGAAAGCCAGAAGCACAGGTTAAATTGCATGAACATTTTTATTGTAGGGATTATTAGAAAGGAATGCTATGGAAATGTGGACAAATTCTACCATTTAGTGTTTCTTAGCTATGTTTACAAATTTGCTTCAAAGCACATAAGCCTCTGCTTACTTGAAAGTTATGAGTGCAGGTAGCATATGCTACACGTGCATGCTGGAGGTAAACTTTTATATTCTTTGTTCTAGTTTCCTTGGAATCACTATCAGGATAAAAGCTTAGAGTGTTTTATATTTTTTAGTTTTGTTGGTTATAGTTTTGTTTTGTTCTTAACGTATTAAGTAGGAAATCTGATTTATAGGAATTCTTGTTCATTTCCACAACATGGAGGAGGGGAGGAGGGTAGTGGAGGGAGGAATTTGGGTTGTTTTGGGGTTTTTTTTTTAGATGCAGAATAGGAGCCAACAAGAATCCATAAACCAAACCACAACATGTTGCAAAGGGTTTAGCTGATGTCCTCCTGTTACCACTTACACAGAAAACCTATTGAGCTCAAGGATAAAATAGTGTGAATGCTTAAATAAGTATAATTTGATAGGGTCAAACCAGAATGGCATTTACAAGGGCAAATCATGTCGTTCTAGCCTGTTAGACAACTTGTTAAAAGAAAAAAAAAAGAAAAATTATGGTTTTGAATTGAAAGGAGATCCAGAGAGCAGAGCTGTTATAAATTTTCAGGCGGCTTTTGACAGCTTGTGTAAAATATTGTCGAATAAATAAAGGACATTTTAAGAGCAGACAGAGCAATAAATCAAGGCTTAATAAGGAAAACCAATTCAGAGTGGATTAATGTCTTTTCCTATGAGGAGAGGTTTGGAGTTCAGAGCAGTTTATGGTGCAATGTAACTGTAGATATTTATGGTAAGTGTGTGATTTTGTTTAATTTATTTACAAAGAGAACAATGGGTTGGAGAAGTCTTGTGGCAACATGAGTTATTAGAAAATATGATGTATGTGTGAGTGGAGTTGTCCAGTGTATTCCAAAGCACTGGTAGATCCAGCTGTGTGAGTGAGTCCAGATAATATTTAACACTGGTATGTCTTACTGGTTTTGCCCCTATGTCATGTGCTCTGTAGGAAAGACAGCCTCAGCTTCTCTAAGGCTCATCCATCCTGTCAAAATGGATTTGATTAAATCTACAATTTGGTGTCTTTTCAGAAATCCAAATTTACACAACAAGTTAGAGTGGACATGTGGTGTCTATATGACAGACAAGGTATAACTTAGCAGTAGCCTTTGAAGACAATTGAAGTTACATGGCCTTTTTGGCAGCTTGGATGCATGAGACCATTCTGGTTACTGGTCTCCTCTTTATTGTTCCATTAGTCCAACGCCATTCCCAGTCACTCAGGGAGAACAGGGAGAAGCAGCAATCACTTGCAGGTTGCCTCATCCTCTTTCACGTTTATGCTAAGTACTGATGGTGAATTGTGCACTGAAGATGAATACCACAGCATCTCCTGGCTGCTGTGCACTGGAGATGTTAAGCTGGGTAGAGGCTGTCACTTTCTTAGTCCTATAGCCAGTCTAAAGATCCTGTTCCTCTCATGCAGAGCAGAGAAATGGACAAAAACAATGGAGAGACAATTTTGGTTATTAAAGCAAACCAAACTAATGCTGCATGGAGAGAAGTTCTTTATTCTGTGAAGCCTTTGAGGGATTTTGAAGTTGGTTCCTTTTCTTTATTATGATGGGACCAAAACCTCTGTGGTAGAGGAGGAGAAGATACAGAATTCTTCCATATGCCATCTCTCAAAAAACAAACAAGTGATCAGCAACAACGAAATCAGTAATGCTATCAACAACTGAGCAGCAATATGCTGAGCTGAACTGGGAATCCAGATTCAAAATCTGCATTTTGTCTAGGTCCCTTGGAAACGGCTTTTTCCTGTTTATTTTTGAGTAATATTCTACAAGTGGATCAGTGTTGTCTAACCAGAAAATCCCACACCATTAAAAGCATTCTGCCCCCACTTTACCAATCAAGAAAATCACAAATGCTTGAGCAAGATTGAGGTGATGTGTAATACTGTTAATAATGTTCTGTGAGTTGCATTTATAAAAAAGTTCTTTTTATGCAGATATTAGCTCATGACTTTGTTTCCTTAACATGTTGAGCAGAGCTGTGACTTCACATGTAAATTTCTTGATGATAATTCAGTACTGATTACAATTTTCCAAACTGCGCTGACAAGAGAAAAGTCTGCTTAGCAACATCACTGCTGATTTAGATATGATGGCAGCTCTTGTTTCTGTTGTCCATGCATTTTCTTCTTTTCACAATCTTTACAAAAGCCATTGGAAAACTAGCCTTCAGAATATATTATTTAAGAGGAACCATTCCCCATTCCTCCTCACTTTTTCTTTTGTTTTCTTTTTCCCTGTTTTCAGTGATGTCTTTACTTTCCTTTCCACACATCTTGCATTCAACTTTTTCTATTTACATCTCTTTGCCATGGCTAACTCTTCTTCATTTCATGAGGGTAAGGCTTTTTTTTTTTCCATTTCCTTTCTATCCTGTCTTTGGTTTAGTTCATGATGCATAACAAGCAAAAAAGAAGCATTTTGTAGAATGCAAAAGTTTACATGGATATTACAGATTTTTTTTTTTTAATTAAAGTTGAAATTGAACATTCTGTGACAGAAAATCTTGCATCATAGTAGTGAAATGAGAAACCATTATTTAATGTATCAGAATAAATTTTAGTGACAGAAGTGATGTGCAGTTTACATGTGGTGTTTGTCAATGCTCTGGATTCATTAACCTATTCTTGCAGACAGATTTTGTCATCACAAAGTGTAATGTATATATTTCATTGTGCAAAAGCATTTAGAAACATACTAGTATTGTTTTTTAGTCTGAAAGAGGAAAAAAAGATCACAACAAACATGCAGTAAAAATTTGAAGGCTGTTCAGGGGCACTCAGTGGAAAATGTGTGGTCATGTACCCAAGGCTGTTGTTAAATCACAGTGGTTCCTTACATCTGTTGGTGCATGTCTACCAACAACTGGTCCAGTTTGGCAGTGCTTTTTTGAGCTTTTGAAATGCTTCTAAAGCAACATAAGCTACACTGATAATAAACTCTGTCCTACAAACTGTTGTTTCTACATAGAACTACATTGATTTCTACAGCTTCAATTGATGCCTTATGGCATAACTTGATCTTTCTTTAGGTGACATGTTTCTTTTTAATTTCATAGAAGTTTAGTATATGAGGGCCAGTGTGATGACAGAAACATCTAACATAACACATATAATAGCTCAGGTGATGTAGGGCTGAGCTCTGGCCAAACACCAGTGTACCTTCCAAAACAGTTGATCAAAAACTAATGCTTTCCAAAAAATGCTATTGAGTTATTTCTGCAAGTCAGGATCAATCCTAAGTCTCCTAACTACACACACACACACAAAAACATACACACACTTTGGAATCCTGGAAACCTGAGCAAGTCTTGTCTATCCAAAGCAGGGTTGCTTTGGCATCATCTAATACTTAAAACCATATGGGTTTAAGCTAAGTGATTTAAGGAATAAGCCTTAAAGAATAGAAAATACTGTATCTACTGTGGAAATGATCAGTTAATCCCCATAAGAAGCAGTTTCTGTGCTTTGCAGAAAGACTGAATTGCACAGAGCCAAGTGGACACATCTTTCCAATATTTTTCCTGGCTCTTTACACATTTTGCTTAGTATTTATGAAAGCAGTTAATGATCTTTTCCAGTGCTAACCTAAGGTACATAGGCTTCATTGCTAAGGTTTCATTGATTCCTACTGCAGCATCTAATGATGGTATGAAATATCATAAGAGCTTCCCTGGTGCAAGTCCCTTTTTTAGCATTTCCTCAGACTTTAATCTGCAGAGGATTTGCTGGTGGATCATGGAGTACTGGCCAAAGCCATGTGATTACTCGTTCTTGTTTTTTCTGTCCCACCCTGCAAGACGGGCACTAGTTTGCCTGAAAGGGTAGTTAAAAATACCCTCTTGAAAATATCTAATAAACAAACAAAATCTTCAGTATATCATGTTTCTTTGAACTGTATTTGCAGTTGTTCTAGAGCTGTATTTGTCAGGAGAGGTGATCACTGTGCCTCTGACTGCAAGAAAAAGTGATCTAATAAGATTTGGCCCACACTAGGGAAAAAAGATGGATATTTCCAGTGAAAGGTTATAGAATGGAGCAGGTTTCTCTTTAAATCACAGGCTTTTTTACTGTGAGATATTATAATTATTTTGCCTGAAAACACAGAATAAAAGTTGGAAAATCAGAAAATACTGGTAAATATAAGAGTTGGATTACAAAATGTGACTCACATAATGAAGATCAAAATACCAGTAAGTATAAGGGTTGGAGGATAAAATGTGACTCACATAATGAAGATCAAAATCTGCCTAAACCTCTTTCTATGCTGCTATTCATGCTCATTTTAATAGGGCAAAGCCAAGGAACAGAATTGTCTGACTGTGAGTCAAAATCGCCCATAAACTTAGTTCTGAACTGTAAATATTGTAATCAGGAATATGGTAGTGGTCCTTTATATAAATTACGTAGGGCTCTTGCCCAGAGGGGTCCAGAAACAAGCAGTAAACTAGAAATTTAAATTGGCCACCATGTGTATCAAGTTGATACCTGAAGTCAAGTGCCTGAAAGCAGCATATCCATTTCTTGTAGCTCCTCAGTTTTCTTGACCTTTCAGTTCTTTCTTGGCATGTTCCAAATTGTTAAAAATAAAATCCTTATGAGGGCACTGGCAAGTGGTTAGCAAAGCTCATTATGGCAGCTTTCTACATTCAGCTCTTAAAGTGATAAAAATCAGGATTTAAATGGGAGAAGATAATTGGGTGCTTTAGGAAAGGTTGTCCTAAAGTCACAGCTGTCCTGACTGTCCTGGGAAGCCAGGTGAGCAAAGCTGGTTCACTCCAAGGCACAGAACCTGTGGCACATCACTGCTGCACTCCTGAACAAAGGAACCTTGCAGCCAGGAGGCTCTCCTCCTAAAGCTGCATTACCCAAATCTTAAAAAACAGTCTGTGATTCATTACGGGTGAGATTTGCTGCCTGGACCCTGGCTGGGAGTATGGCTGTATTCCTCAAAGGATACAGTGCTGTTCAGCATGGAGGGAGCAGCAGAATCTGGATGCTTGGAGTAGTTAAAATAATTGTAGCCTTCTGAAAATTCCCACTAACATTCAGATTATTGAGTTCTTTTTTGATTTCTACTATATATTTCTACTATATAATGCAGAAGATTTTGTCTGCAGTGTGTGTCTCATTTCACAGCTCTAAGGATTATTGCTTTTAAAGACAGTATATGCACTATTTCACGTGCCTGTTGTCAACCTGCTAAGTGTATTGAAGATGATTATGAAATGAAATCCACCTCTGGCTTTTGTGACATAATCTTCTTCAAATGAACTGAATGCCAGCTTTGCCTCATTTCCTTCAGCCCTGCTGTATTTTTGTTCTGGGAAACATCACCATCAGCATTCTGAAAGTGTTGATTCTTATATCTCACTTCCCATTTCAGTTTTTTCAAGGTGAAATCTCTCTACTAATTCAAAAACCTTTCTGTCATCATTCTGTATAAATGACTTTGCTCAAATACTAAAAAACCTAAATGGAAGATAAAACCTAGCCACATTTTATGCCACAATAGTAAATGCAGGGGATAAAAGGATAAGGAAGGGAGAATAACCACTTAACCTTTTATTTCTGGGGTCTTTTGGGGGGCAGGGACTGAAGGTCATTTTCCAGGAAGGTACAAGCCTAATGAGTTTAGAACTTCTCTAAATAATTTTTTCCTGGATGTGAACATTTTTTTTTAAAATTCCATCATCATCCTTTAAATAACCACGTTTTCAAATGAACATAGCAATGGGGAGAAATATTCTATTCTTAAGTGGCTTGGAAGGATACCAGGGAATAATTCTTGCACAGCCAACATTTTTTCATATTCATGAAATATGATTGCTCATAAGCCAGACTGTATGTACTACACTGACATGTTAAAATTATTCTGATGCCTTTCTCCCCATCTCAGGACTTACTTCATTGATTACCAGCTTGATCAGCGAGACAGTAATAATGATAAATGCATCTGTTTATTTGTAGAACAAATATCAACTATTTTTAAATTAGGGAGTTAATTGATGGAAGCCGTCTCTATGTTCTACATGTTTAATAGAATCTTCTTTCCTGTTTGTTATTACCAGACAAAGACAAAGCTGGCCCAGTGCAGAGTCCAGGTCTGCTGGATGCTGATGTTGCTGTACTGGCAATATAATGTGCTATGAATATGGTAGACTGGACTTATTCTTTAATGACATTCCATTTGGGCCCTGTCAGGAAGGCTGTACATTTTGCTTACTATGTAAATTTAAACTCCCAATTTCTTATAGCTGCAGAAATACAAAATAAAATCAAATCTTTGCGTTTAATGACCTCAGTGAGTTTAATATAATCAGAATCATATAGCCTTGCTTTCTACCAAAAAAACAAAATCAAATAACCAGCACAAGTGAATTACTGAATCCACAGCATATCTGACATCATGGCAGAAGTTTTGTGAGTGGCTCTGTTGCTCATTCTACTGGTTACCAGTTCACTGGACAGGAATTTTCCTGAATGAAGATCTCCACAGGTGATGATTGTGGAAGGACAGCCTTAGATGCAGAGCGGATTTGGGAGGAAGAACAGCATCTGTATAAGAAGGACAAATGGAAAGAAAAAGGGCATATAAGAGTGCTGGAAGTGGATCTATTTTATTGTTGTACTAGGTGTTGTCCATTACACTTTAATAGAATTTCATTTAGAGTATCAACTGAGTGGCTGTGATCTCACTATTTGGCAGCAGATACTACCTGTGGAGCCTTTATAGCCTCTCTTCTACTCTCTTTAAAATTCAGTGCAGGTATAGGCTGCTTTGCTTATTTTTCTATCAAAAATGCATTCAGAAATGGAAAAAATGAAGGATTCCCAGTATTTCTTGATAATAGAAGCTTTGCACATAAATGTTCACCTTTCATGGTATTTTTAAAATGCATGGAGAAAAATATGTCTGCAAATGCTTATGGGTCTCAAGGATGCAAATTCATACACTTTCTGTTTATCAATACATTTTACAATTTAAACATGAGTATTTTATTGTTCCAATCAAATACAGAACTCTAGGTATTTAGTAGTTTATTTAAGCCAAAGAAATACATTGAATTAATTGACTTCACTATTTTTTTCATTGATTGTTTTCCATGAGTGTAGATATGTTTTGTAAGATCAGAGAAAGGGACAGTGACACTTACAGAATCTTAGAATCTTTAAAGTTGGAAAAGACCTCTAAGATCATTGAGTCCAACCATTAACCCAGCTGTGCCAAGCCCACTACTAAACTATCTCTCTAAGCACCACATTTGCACATTTTTTGAATACTTGGAGGAGTAGAGACTCTACCACTTTGCAGAGCAACCTGTTCCAATGCTTGACCACACTTTCAGTGAAGACATTTTTCTTAGTACCCATTCTAAACCTCCCCTAACTAAGCCTCAAGGCACAACTTGAGGCTGTTTCCTCCTCTCCTGTCACTTGTTACCTGGGATAAGAGACTGACTCCCACTTCCCTCAATCTCCTTTCATACCCCTGTGTAGACCACAGAAATGGAAAATGGAGAGAGGGAAGTCAGGCACTGCAGCTTTCCTAGGCTGCAGAATAACTTTACCCAGTTCCTGTCCCCAAAGCAGAAGTCTGCTCTTCCCCTCAGGTTTAGCAGCTTGAATCAGTCCTGTGGTGCTGGTAACTGATCCTTCCTTCAGTGGAGTATTTTCATGGCTTGGCACACGCTATTGAAAAGTGAGCTGGATTAAAGCTTGCTCAGGAAAAAAAAATATTAAAAACAGTCAAGTGGGAGAGAGTGGCTGGGGTAAATGGAAGGGTTGCTTCAGCCTCCATTTCTGCTCATGTGCACAAGTATCACCCATTTTAGAGGGGTGTATGTTTTTAATGGTATTACATTTTTGCTGTGCAACTTAGCAAAGTAACTCAGTAGTGAAAATGAAAATTAGACAATATGTTAATATGTTGATTACTGATTTACTTTGTCATCTTAAGTCATTTGGCTATCTTATGGGTCAGCTTCAAAGTGGATATTAATAGAAACCAGCACTTGCTTGTTGTTTTTTTACCCAGAAAATAAATTTTTCCATGTGCTTCTGTTCTCTTGAAACCCTGAAATTCTGTAGGACTCCAGAGAGGTTTTGTGCAGTCTTCTAAAATTAGCTCATTTTAACTTTCAAAGCACTGTGGCCTCAGTTGAAGTGTTGGGTACAAGTGAGGCCTCAGCTTGCCAAAATCCCACTGACAGACTGGGTGGGTGACCTACCTTTGCACACAGGCTGCAACAGTCAATAAAAAGAGCAATGACAAAAATACATGGTAGAGGACAGTGGGGTCACTGGTTATATATAGGAAGAGTCACTCCAAAAATAGAGTAGTGTTTGGAGGTGAATAACCTTAGACTATTTCAGGACTATTGAAAGAGCTCTCCTTTTTTCTTTTCTTTTTTTTTCTCTTGGAGATAATCCGAGATATTGCTGAAGAAAGGATCTCCAATCCCATTTAATTTCTAGTTGACAAATCATGAGTACTTGGAATCGATTCAAAAGTCCTTCAGTGCATATAGTTTATTGTACAGGCCCATTAATTAATTATCTGTTGTGTAATTTTGTACAATGGTTGGTTGTAATATAGCAACAAAACTTGATCTTCAGAGATTCATTGTTCTGTAATAGTTTGGAAAATTAAGTGCCTAGTATATAGAACTATTAACTTAAAAGCTATTTTTTCCTACATGTGTACAATGAAAAATAGTCTCTGAATAATGAATATCATTCCTGTATTTGATTCATATCTGAAAGTAATTTTTAAGAATTTTGAATTATCTTGTCTAAAGTACCTCTTGTGTGTTTTCTGACTCCTTCCTGCTCAACATATGCTGTAGGGCATTTTGAAATGAAGGTGAGTGAAACTGATACAACCCATAAAAATAGATGAATGGTATTAAGCCATTTGATTTATCCATGTAATCATGAGCTGTGGTATTCCTTGAGCCTCCACATCGTTCTTTCACGTAAACATGTTACCCTGTGGCTGGATTGAGTAAACACCTCCCCAGAGCTTTTCACTGGCCATGGAGATGGTTCCTGCAGCATTCTAGCAGACCTGCTTTCCCTGGACTCTGTACAGCTTCAGGAGCTTTTGGAGCTTTTACTTGCCATAGCCTCTGGCCTACTGGAGGGAGATAGTCCTCTCACCTGCATTTACTGGAAACCATGGTGCCTACAGCTGCAGGTGTCCAGGAACCTGCAGATCACTTCCAGCCTGATCATTCTCATTCTGCACTCTCCTGAGCAATTACTGCCATGCAGAGCTGACAGTACAGCTCCTGAGACAATGTGTGCCCAGTCTTATGTCTCCAGTTATTCAGGAAAAAAAATTACTAACCCCTTCAGTAGCCAGATGGAAATTTTGAAACTGTTTATTCCATGGCATAAAACCCATGATGTCATTTAGCTTTCACTCTGCTGAAAACAAAGCCAAAGGCTCCTCTACACGTTCCCCCTCTGCTTTATTGTGTTTGAGATGGAAGGGTAATTGTTCTTGGCAAGGGTGACTGGATTACAGCTGCCTTTGACTTCCAGGTTTTTTTAGTGCCATCGTGGTGGCTAAATATGTGCAGAACACTGTCACACAGTGGGGAAAATGGGATTTCATTTCTTTGAAATTAGAAAAAAATGTGATTCTTTCCATTTGAAGACAATTGCCAAAAAAACAAATCGATTCTATTTTATTTTTAAGACTTGGAAGGTTTTGATTCTGTAATACCAATTGCTGAGAAGCTTAATCATCCAACTACAACCAGACCAAAAGCTACTGGCAGGCGACCACCCTCCCAGTCTCTCACATCTGTAAGTTAATTTTCCTTTTCTTTAAAAACTATTTTTAAAAATATTTTTTCTGAATTTTCCCCCCCTCCTGTTTGTGTTCCTTGGTGTTTTTACTACTTTTACCCAGCCATTCCTTCACACGTACAATGAGGCAGAGAGATGCAGATGAGGAAAATTACTGTCAAAAGGCTGCCAGTGTTTTGAATACTGATGTTTAAACCATTCTCTTCTTTCTAAGGTTTATACCCCCTTGTTTGGGTGCTGCCAAGTGTTCCTTGCCAGCCATGACTGAGCTCAGAAAAATCCCTTATAAAAATCTTTGGAATACACTAATTTGTGTGAAGTATTGAGGATTTTGAAAGTGATTCCCAAAAGAAGCATTCCTCTTGGTTTCTTGTGGACATTTACCAGATTTTGAGGACAAATAGACCATTCAGTCTTCAACAGCCCTCCTTGAGCTATTGTGTGTTTCTTCTCATTAAGGTCGCAGTTGTAAATACAAGGGTGATTTAAATTTCACTCTCTAATATCTATCTTTAGACAAGTTGGTCTCATAAACAATACTTTGGAAATCACTGCTTAGTTTTTCAATGTCTTTGTCTTTGGGGTTTGGGGTTTGTTTGTTTCCATGCCTTTTGCATTCTGGAATATCAGAATGAGAGCAACTACTGATGGTTACCTGGGTCCATGTTGCTGAAGAAAAACGAAGTGGAAAGAAGCAAAAAGGATTATTGAGAAACTAATAGAACTCAAAAAAAGAGAATGCTTTCAAAATCAATTGCTGTCATAAATATAGAAATATAAAAGAGCAGTATAGAGGTTTTCCTTCCCCTGTCACATCTATGAGGAAAGGATCAAGGGGTGGAAAGAACCTTCCCTTTTCCACCTTTACCAAGAGGCCGTGCACGAGGCAGCCCTGCAGTGCCAGCTCCATGCTCTGCAGTGGTTGGTGCCTCTGAGGAGCAGCAGGGTGACACCTGCCCTGAGCAGAGCCACCCTGGGACAGAGCTGGCACCCCCAGGGCACAGCACTCAGCGTCCTGCCTGGCACAGGAGGCTGCTTCCATCTCGTGATATCGCACAGTGCAAAGCTGAAAGTTAATTTGAATTCAACTCTTAAGCATGTCTTATTTCTTGAATGCTTTGAAAGTAGTCTAGCTTTGAAAATAAGACATTAAAAAGGGGAAGTAGGGGGACAAAGGGTCCTGATTTTAAGTATTATTACTTTGAAAATAATAGCTAAAAATGTTATTGTACAATGAAAATATCTGTGCTTTTCTTTTTCTTCTTGTGAGGTGCGTGTTTGTCTACATAGTCATCCCTTTCAAGCCCTGATTTCTTTGACTCACCGAGTCCTGAAGATGAGAAGGAAGAACATGTTTCCCTCACTCACAAAACTCTTGAAGTGTCAAGGAAATCAAGAACTGTTACAATATCACAAGTAAGTTAATCGGAATGCCTCTGCTTAACCTTATCACATGCATCTTCTTTTTTTTTAAAGCAGTACTGAAATATTTAAAATTTAATTCAACACTCATGTGGTAACTGCCCACTTAAAGAAGCTTAAAATGATAAAGGTTACTAAAGATTGTTCTGTGCTTGAAAGGCAAGCCTAAAGTGAATTGCACAGTTAAAATGTCTCAAATAACCATACTGTGAAAAAAACCCTTTGCATTTCACTGAATCAGAGAGGCTGGGAAATAAATTTTAGAAACAAAGACCCTGTCTTTTTGCAGCTTTAAATTGGGTTTACATTAGAAGAGTCTGTGAGCAGAGTAAATATAACTCTTTGACACACTGTAATAGTATGTGAATTTAAATTTGCAAATATAATCACTTTTTATACTGGTATAATTGTATTCACTCTATATGCTTGTGCCATTCTTACTGTATATTGGTAGACTACTATAGCAGAATCAAATATTAGAAAAGGAGTGTGAAGATCAGGCTTTAAAGTTTGGAACAATTTTTTTATTACATAGGGATTTCTTTAATAATAAAAATATTACGTTCTAATAGTTTAACAAGTGTTTGAAAGATGAAGTCAGACACTTCTGTGATCAAGTTATAAGGATAATGTTTTGCTATGTAGCTCCCTCTTCTGGGAGCACTTGCACCAAGGAACACTGCTGGGCCAACATTTCCAAGTTATATGACAGAACTGTAGATGATGTTCTTGTAAAATGAGATGGCTGCCATTAGAAAGCAGCTGCTTGAGGCTTTAATGCTGATAGCCAGTTAAGCTCTGGAACAAGATGCTCAGATCAATGACTCCAGTTGTGCCTTGCTTGCCCAGATTTGAACCCAGCCAGAAATCCCTTTTCAGTCCAAAGGAAACTTGTGCCTACTGATACATGGGGTTATTATCCATGAAATATCCATGTGATAAGTTTACACTTATCACACCCCACTCTGCCCTGGTGAGACCCCACCTGCAGTGCTGCCTCCAGCTTTGGGGTCCCAGCACAGGAAGGACATCAACCTGTTGGAGCATGTCCAGAGGAGGCCACTGAGATGATCAGAGGGATGGAACACCTCACCTATGAGGAAAGGCTGAAAGAATTATGTTTGTTCTGCTCGGAAAAGGGAAAGATTTGAGGTGACCGAATTGTGGCCTTCCAGTACCTGAAGTGAGCTGACAAGAAAGATGGAGAGTATTTACAAGAGCAGGGAGTGATAGGAGAGGATGATGGAATGATTTCAGACTGAAAGAGAGTAGGTTTAGATTAGATATTAGGAAAAAAATTCTTTACTGTGAGGATGGCAAAGCACTGGAATAGGTGGCTAAACAGAGAAGTTGTATGTGCCCCATCCCTGGAAATGTTTAAGACCAGGCTGGATGGGGCATGGAGCAACCTGGTCTAGTGAAAGTTGCCCCTTCCCATAGCAGGGAGATTGGAACTAGGTGATCTTTAAGGTCTCTTCCAACCCAGATACACAAACTAATTGATAAAATGCTAAAAGAATATTATTCAGGTCATTGAGTCAAGTTTTCAAGGCACTACATTGATTCAGTTTTCTTATGATTATAATGCCATTTTTATTTATATTTACATTCAGACTTGGGTTTGGTGCAGAGCACCTCTTGAATTCAGTGTTTTCCCAGATCAGGTTCTGTGCTCAGTCATGGCTGCATCATAGGGAAGACTGATTCTGCAGAACTTGGTGGATCCTGCTCTCTCTCCTCATCATAATTTTTCCTGATTTTCATCTCATTACTAACTTTTCTCTCAGTTACTTTGTTCAGCTAACACCACCCTGCCAGTCTCCAAGTCCTCACTTCCAGTGTCTCCTTCCATTTCCATACCATTTATTCTCCGTATTTTGCCCTATTTGCCATTCAACTTCAATATCTCTTTTGCAAAGAGAGTTGGAAGGTTGTCTGGTGCTTTTTATTACTCTTGTCCAAATCAGATTTTCAGACATGCCTAGGAGCTGTCATGTAATGCACACAGCCCTGCCAATTAACTGTGTGAAGATTCCCCTTACTTGCTTTTGTGATAACTGTACTTGTACACTTTTCTCTGTGTGCAGTGAAGTAGATGGTCATGTATGGTTGGTAAACTTCAGATTTTCTAATTGCCTAATAAGTATAAAATGCTATATTACATTACATTACATTATATACATTCCTTACATTATGTAGCACATGTGAGCAGAGGCTTGGCTAATACAGAGCCCTGGATGGCAGTTGAGAAGCATGGAATCCATTTTAGCTAACCACATGATTCCAGGGTCAGAGGCTAATGGTGGGTTTTTCTGTCAAGTTCCTGGAGGAATAAAGAGCTATGGGGATTTGTGGAAACTTTGATTAACAGAGGACAGTACACTACATCTATTTATTATTAATATATTATCATTTTGAAGCCATGGGATATTTTTTTCTATGTATATCATACCAACAAGTGAACCTAATGAATATTTTTCTATTTTCATAATGCTAGGGAGAACACATAATACATTTTTTAATTTTTGAAAAAACTTAGAAGAGTCCGTCAATAGTTGGTGGGAAACTTTAAATTTAATTTACAAAAAAATATAACTTGGGTTCTTGGCCATGTAGTTTTGTGCTCTGTGAGAGACATCCATGAATGTAGATATGGTCTCACAAACATCTGAGAGAAACACTGAGCTTCTGTCCCTGGTTTAATTCACTCTTAGGTCTGAGATCTTGGAAATGCTGTTGCTGGACTTTTGCATCACAACTAGACCCACCCCTCTGATGTACATATACAAAAACTAATCTTTATATTTATCATGCTTTTACCAAGAACGTCCACGTTTGACTCTTGGAATTTCAGCATTACTGAGGAGCATCTAAATACTTAGCATTGGTTAGAGGTTTGATTTCTGCAGACATTAAATGTTATTCTTTTTGTTGCAGGTGTCTGATAACAAAACTTCCTTGCCTCCAAAACCAGGAGGTCTGGCTAGTGCCAGTAATGTACAACCATCACTATCCCCTTCACTATCACCTGGATTTCACTCGATTGCTATGGGAACAACAGTCCACAGGTCAAACTCCCCATCCCTGTTTGGAACTGAAGGAAAGCCAAAGACTGAGCACTTGAGCCAAGGTCAGACTGCCCTGGAAGAGCTGAGAACACAAATTAGGGAGCTAAGAACCATCATTGAAACCATGAAAGACCAGCAGAAGTAAGTACTGCAAATCACAGCTGTAGATGGGATGGATCCATTCGTGCATAGCGGTGGCAGTTTCTGATTGAGTTTGCCTCTGTAGATGCTGCTCTGCACGGCTGGCCTATGTGTTTGTGAGTGATTTTCATGTGACAGAACATAATCATGGGTGTGAACCTCCACAAAAAAGACCTGCACTATCCACCAGCTTTTTTTTTCCTGTGTTATGACACAACTAGGTGTTTACGGGGTGTTAAAAAAAGTCAAGTTGCAAGCTATAAGCAGTGAATGTTATTTTATCTGTCAATAACTATCTGGGAACTCATGTGCATTGATCATAATGAAAGAGGTGCATTTGTTATAGTAGTAGTACAAATTGCTACAAGCTCCTAAAGTTATTAAATGAATTTGTTATTTGACTGTTAGCACATTTTCCCAGGAAGCTCATGTTACAAATTGTGACTAGATCATCTGAAGGCCTTTGTATTTATGGCCCTGAATCTTACTATTTTAGTTTTGGACACCTTTGTTTTCCTTAAATTGCTCATTGCTTAGGAGAAGCTGAGGCTGGCATGTAACTTTTGATGTTCCTGAGAATATTTACTGCTTTGGAAGCTAAACCTTCACTTACATTGTCAGTTATGTGTAGCCCAGGCAGGAAACAGAAAAGGGCAAGCAGCGTGCAGAGCCTGTGGCGGAACAGAGGTGTGCGGAGTTTGGGAGAAGATGCGGGAGGGCATGGTTCAAGCTGGATGTAGCCAGCAAGCCCCACGGCCTCGCCCTTAGGCTGACCCTGCTCCTCTGCTCTCCCCGGCCCTTCTTGCAAGGGCAGCTTCCACCTACTGGTATCTGTCCGAAGGTGAGATCGCTCAGTGGGAACATGAGAACGTGTCTGCTCCTTATAGCTGTGTTCCCTTTCCCAACAGAGAAGAATGACAGAAAATCCATTTTTGGGATCATTAAGTCTTGTAAATGAAGATGAAGGTTACTTTGTATCGCTGGCATCAACAGCTTTTAAGTGGCTTCATTATGTGATAGGATGGGCAGGATTTGTGTTAGCAGTTCCTATAACCCACCAGCAGCCAGTACATCCACATTTTGTATGGGAAAAGGCAGCTGGGTGCTGGTACAGTGTGGATATAGCTAGGCCAGAGCAGGGCTGTAGATGCAGGGCTGGTAGGAGGCATTAGCCTGTGGGATGGGGCGGGATACTGTCCCATAGTGAGCTTTGCTTCTCTCTACTGCAGTCTAGAAGAGTATGCTGAATTCAATTAGATGTTCAGAGGAAAAAAACAAACAACTAGTGAAGTGGGGCAAATGTGTCTCCAAAAGATAATCTTTTGTGGTTTACTAGTGTGGTCATTTCCATCCCAAGCTTCTCTTGCATTCTTTTAACAGAAAAGAGATTAAACAGTTGCTCTCTGAATTGGATGAAGAGAAGAAGATCCGTCTACGATTGCAGGTACTTAAATTATTTTTAATGTTAGAAATGTGTTGGTAGGTTTGATTTAGCCCGACATGGGGCTAAAACTCTGCTAAGATACTTAGATTCCAGTGTATAAAAAACTACTGATATTTCTGAAAGGGATGTACCTGTTCCCTTCATAGCATTTCAAGTTTGTCATATATATTGCAATATTGGGATTTTACTGAAAAGCCTGATTATCCAAAAATTTAGCAGCACAAGAAGACAAATTTTAAAAAATTAAGCACGATACAAGATTCAAACTATGATTTTTTAATCTGTTTTAATTGTTTAATTTTATCATAAATTAAATCATGCCTTTTAAAGTTACTTTCTTTCTGCCAAAGCTTTATATTTTGTAGAAGGCTTTTCTCAGTGTTAATATGCTTGGAATATTATTTCATAAAGCAAGATTTTAAGGTCTACTTCACAGACTGACTCAGGCTATCTTTACTAAAGCATCCTGAGCAATATAAAAGGAGGGGCTCTGATTAAGAACCCAGTTACTGCTACCATAGTTTTTACAGTACCTTAGCTCTATATGTTGTTGTTCTGGCTTAGTGATTTGCCAGGTATTCTGCTGCCCTGCTTGTGGCATTCATGGAGCTCAGCCTTTACTGGAACCACTAACAATGCTGCCTCGATGTGGAATGACATTGAAACTGCTTTTTGGGGGTTTTGGAGAGTGATTTAAATAATGCCCTTAAAAACACACTTTAACTTGGTCAGGCACACGGACTAAAACGGTCATTTATAGTCTCCTTCCAACCAAATTTATTCTATTCTAGACTATGCTATGCTATACTCTTCTATTCCATGTACTTGGTATGTGGTTTGGTATTGATTATATTTAATATTTTTATGGTGCAAGGCAACTGTACTTCAAACTAGGCATAGAAAATCAAACTGTAATTTTACTAGACTGTTTCCTCTGTAAAGCACTTGGGAACATGGCAAAGGGTGGCAGGACTGGGGATCCTCAGTGTCTATGCTCCAGGGCTCCCTAAAGGACTTTATGTGTCCAACCACATAGCAACATGGCTTTTAATAATGCACAATCCTTGTTCAGCTAAACTGAAATTTATTCAGATAAAGTCCATTAAATATTTTTAATAGCCATTGTTGATTTAGTCTAACGGGCCACACTATTCAGTTATTCAGAGATAACTTCATGTCTTTATGCAGAGACCTGCACTGATGTGTTTAAAATAATGATCTTACAGCTGAATGCTTTTATTCCAGTTCAAATGTTGCTTATAAATGTTCAGGTGCTAGCCAAGATGGCATTAATAGCTTTACATGAAGATGAGAGTTACCAAAAAAAGGTAGCATTAGTTTCAGAGTTCTCTGATAGATGTGAAGTAGCACAGCTCTCAGTCCTCATATTAAAGAAGACTGCCTTGATGCAGTTGAACACAGACTGAAACAAATGGGTTTGAATAAATCTGGGACCCCTGCCTTAGGATTTTCAGTGTCTGTCAGAGGGACCAAGAGTACAGCTGGGGCTGATGATGGTTTCAGCCACATCCTTTTAAGCATGGCTGAACATCTTTCAGAGCCTTTAAGGTGCCTGGGCACCGGCTTGATGCTTGTAGAAGGCAACTACCATTCCTACAGCAAGAACCCTCCCTGGAGGAGAGAGACAATGGGTTTTGTGCCTCAGCTAGCTGTGCTTGTTGCCAGCAGTGCAGTTTATTGTGCTGGCTGTAAGTGCAGCTGCTGGTGCACGGACACAGTGCTCACTCTGCAGTAATGCCAGGCAGTGACCTGTGTGGCTTGTAAAAGTTGTAATTTTAAGAGATTGAACGGCCTTGCAGTACATTCGATGACTATACTTGTCATGGTCTGAAGGAGGAAGCTATGAATGGACATCTTACACAGCTGAGGAGCACCTCAATTTGTGAAATCTGTGGAAATAAAAGTGGTATAATATCTGTAGCTGACACCCGTGGACAAGAGGGAATGTGCTTTTCAAGTGGCACCAATTTGCCACTTGTTTGCTAAAGCATCTAATTTAATCAAATACTTTTTCTTCTGTTTGTTTTTAGATGGAAGTTAATGACATAAAGAAAGCTCTTCAATCAAAGTGAATACTTGATAGGTGGAATGTTGCATTATTCTTCATGACTGAGACTCAAATTTATGCCCCAGCCAAAATAACTTTGTGCCAAATGATTTAAGAATTGCCTCAACATCCCTTTATTTGAAGGATTAGCACAACAGTTTTTGATAGCACAACAAAAATACCAACGAGAACAAAATTTCTACCCAAAGCCGTGCTGTGCGGCACTAGTTGTGACTGAAATTGATCTTTTTGTGCTAAAGGCTCTCTACTTCAAGATCCTAGGTGAAATGAAAACTCAGGCAGTTTAGTCCATAGTGGTACTATTTTGATGATATTTTTCCATAAATAAAGTGTATTTCAGATTATCTGTTTACAAGCTTTATGATTTTGACTTTTGGTTTTTAATTGTCTTTTGTCACAGATTTTAAAATGTTTGTACTTCATATAGCCAGGAATGAATGTTAATGTTGGGGCTGGAGGGATTATTTTTGCTTCGAGATTGAACAGCCTACTTTTCGTTATGGTTTTAAGTTCTGTTAAATATGCAATTTTATGTCCCCGAATCCCCTACAACTTCAACTTACATTGTGTACAGTAATGTATTTACAAGAAGGAAACAAACCAACAGAAGTCTGGTCTTTGCAATGATTTGTGCCTTTCTTTGCCACACACTGACTGGAGCTGGTTGAGGCCAGGTCTCCCTATGTAGCTACCACGAGGACTCCTGTCCCCAGTGTCCGGCCGAGGTCACCTCCCCAGTGCTCAGCTGCCCGGGCAGGAGAGCGTGGTTGTGCCAGGTGGCAGGACAAAAGGGCACAGCTGAGAGCAGCTTTGTCTTGAGCAGCTGTGGCTTTTTAGCTTTCCTGGTTTGGATAGGCCTCTCCCTCAACCTGAATGTTCATCTCCGCTTGATTTTCATTAGATGATTTAAACACCCACCTCTGTCCCCAATTTTGCACAGAGTGAACAGAATATGCATTATTAAAGGAAAAATAAATAAAAGTAATCTATAAAACGTGAATAAAAAGTTGTATTATTTCATACACAAGGTTCTCTGTCGTGTGACAGTGTTTCATTTACTGTTGACATGGTATTGTTTGCTATATAATACTGTACACTTACAGACTGATACACTTCATAGTCCTACTTTTGCAGCAGGACTTTCTTCTCAACATTTTGTTGAACCTGCTGCTTACTTCATTTTCTCTGTTTGCTTTCATTCTTTCAAAAGTTCACATTTTCCTGGTTGTGATTTCATGTGCTCTTAACTACCCACAGAGTATCTCATATCTTGTCAGCAATCTCTGTTACGTTTATACAGTGTATAAATAACAGATATTTTTGCATAGCATGGAGTGAGTGGGCAGGTGATGTTGGTGATACTTCCAAGTAACAAAACCCCACACACAAAGGATCTACTTTTCATCCCATCAAATGCTAGAGCTGGTTCCAGAAGCACACCCTGTATGTATCAGTGTGAGCCACCCTGCCTGCCAGGAGCTGGGTGAGATGCAGTTGGCTGGTCACACTCACATATGGTTGGCAGAGTTCCCATAATCTTTTTGATATACACAAATATATAAAATACACACTCCACCATACCCAAATCTGGTTTTATGAGTTTCAACTGGCAGTGCAGACTGACTGACTGTTTGGGATGATTTTTTCTTCCAGAGCATCTGCTTCTACTGTAACAGTGGTGACTGAGATTTAAAGATTGGGTAATGAAACTTGAGAATTTCTTTTTTTAAAGTCACTATACATTGCTCAATGTACTCAAACAGAAACACTAATAAAATATCTTATCATTGAAATGCTCTTATGTAACATTTCTAAATATCTACATTAAAATATTTTTGTACAAAGAATGAGAGTCCTGCCATAGCTTTCCAGCAATAAGGATTTCAACATTACTTCCATGATTTTTGTAAAGTTAGTAGCAGAGTTAGGAGAACAAAAGGAAATTAAGGGAGAAGGAATAAGAATTCTGTTAGGGTTTGTAGTGATGCATTTGCCATATTTACCCAGAAATTAACTGCTCTGGATTTCTAATTCCCAGGAAAGAGATAAATTACTGTATCTGTGGTAAATAAAGCATTGATTCCTGAGCTGTGCCTCAGAAATATATCAGACATCTCGGAAGTGTTCCATCTTTTGAAAATTAAAGTCTGAATTTAGAACTAGATTCCAAAAAAAAAATTACATTCTTTTTTTTTCTCCTGTTGACATGATAACTTGTCATTTTATAAATCTAAGTTAGAAGTCCAACAAACCTTGCTCTGTAGAAGATAGTTAAAGAAGTTTTTGTGAAAATGCTTTGCTTTGCAGGTTGATTTTTCTGGGAGAGGACACTGCAGAAATACAAGCTCTTCTTGCTACATTTCATTATAATAGAAAGTATTTCACGTAAGACATGGATTTTCCCTTTCTAAATAATATCAGATATGCATTAAACATGTGGATATAAACTACTGCTTTTAAAAGTGTTTCATTTTATTTTTAAAGAAAATCAGAAAACACTGGTGAGGTACAAAGTGATTTTGTTGTGAAAATGATTAAATGTTCTTTGAAGAGCTGTGTAAAATGACTTTTCATTAACATGCACATACTAATCCTAGCAGACTTCTGTTCATGTGTAGAAGTCAGGTGTGAAATATCAGGCTCATACCTTTGGATGATAATATCTAAGTTGTTGAAATTTTTATATTTAGAAAACAGTTTTATGTTCTCTTTTTGTTCTTTCAATTCCAAAAGGAGCAAGTATTTCTTGTGAGATCATAGCCCTTAGAACTTTAAAAAAGTTCTACATGGAAGTAAAATGTCAAATACTTTAAAGTGTATCTTAAACTTCATCTTCTGTGGTTTTCTTCTTAATTCATTTGTGAATGAGCAAAAGTTTCAGATGAATTTTTTGCTATGCTAACAGGTCAAAGGACCGAACACAACTCTCTGCAGTAATTCTTATGAGCTAATTTGTGTATGAAATGTCGGTGAGCACCACGCTCTGTGACAGCCAGGACTGAATTTTGCAGGTAGGAAACAAGGTGAGACAGCTCTGTAAAACACCCTCAGAAGTTCGTGCTGTGCTGAAGTTCCAGAATCCTTCCCTCCTGTCCCTGAGGAGCTGGCTGGGGTGCAGGCAGGCTCTGCTCCCCTCCCGCCAGGCTGCAGGGCAGCTGCAGCACAGACCAGGGTTTGCTGCTGCAGGGCTGGCGTGGGGAAGGTGTCTGGTGTTCCTGTGCCTTCCATGGCCATGCCACATGGCAGCTGTGCTGACACTTTTAGCCTCTCTCTGGGGCGTTTATGCTCCAGGGGCCTGCCTTGGGAGCAGTGGTTGGAGGTTCTGCAGTTCGTGGGTCCCACAAATACCAAGCACCACAAGCCAAGGAGAGAGCATGGCTGGGTGGAGGTGATGGGGTGTGCTCCTGCTTGCAGGAATGATCAGCAGTCTCTGCAGGGCCAGGAAGAGATGTGAGGGCTCCAGTGTCTGCTTCTCTTCTGAATACGGGTCCTGGGACTGGAAACTGGACAGAGGCACATTGATGAGGAAAGTGTGAAGGCTGGTGAGAAAGATGATACCTTTCATACAGGAGAGCTGTGGTTCCAAAGCAGGCAGGAATTTTGTTTAAAGTAGAAACAGCTGCTTTACAACTTGGCACTGACGAGGTTTTTCAGCTGTGTGGTGGCAGTGCTGCTGGGCACCAGCAATTCCCATAGGCCGTGGTGAGGACAGAGTCCTCCAAACATTGACTTCTGTTCATGGCAATCCTTGAGTTAAAAAGAGCCAGAAGAGGCAGAGCTGAATTCCCCACACAAAACATTGGGTAATTATATCCATGGTTGTTAATACCCTTCAGCCAGAACTTAGATTTTGCTTGGCACCTTTTGCCTCAGCTGACTCGAGCAGGAATTAGCAGCTGGTTGTGTGTGACCCAGCCCATTCACTCCCAGCTCCCTGCAGCTGCTTCCTCCCCCTGAGCTGTAGCCTCCCCACTCCAGCCATTCCCTGCCTTTGGAAAATAATCAACTTCTTCAGGTCACCACACCTGAAGGTGAGAGGGTGCCAGCGCTTCCCAGCTTGGAAAAGAGCAGCTGAGGAAGCAAGAGACATCATTTACATGTGGTCAGGAAGCTGCGGTGCTGTGTGGGTGCCAGGGAATGAGCAGCCTCAGTGCCACCAACCCAGTGCCAGCCAGGAAGTGGCCCTGGGTCATCCTCCCCTCTGCTTTCTGCTCAGGGAACAAAGGTTCTTGCACCCACCCCACACGCTGCTGTTTGGTGTTCTCTCTTTTAATGGAGATGATTTCCAATCCAATGCAGACAAACTTTTACAGGTAGTGAGTGTAAACCACAGGCAGCCTCAGGAAGAGACTCTTGAGACTTTCCTTATGCTGCCTCAGTCAGGCTTTTCTTGAGCCAATTATGCAGCTGAGTTGCCCCTTGAAGTGCTCACAGTTCCACTATTGAACAGTGTGAGGGGCTGCAGTGCAAGCAGCTGAACTAACAAAATGGCTTAATGCTCCTGTGAACTTTTATTTCAAGTATTAGAAATTAATTCATATTTTTAAATGTGTTAGCGCTGTAGGATAAAAAAATTAACATGCAACTTAATTTTATTGAATTGTTAGCCTACAAACTGGAGTGATTAGTGTGTTGTAGCAAGATAATTAACTATAATTCTAGACAAATCACTAGATTCATGAGAATGGTTGTCCTGACCCATTGTAAAGGTTACAATAGAGAGGCAGGGCCTACCTGTCTATCAGCCCCCTCAGATAAGAAGATTTCAAACTCTGTTATCTTCCTTTTTTTTATGTAGGAAAAGCAACTGGAGAATATAGCTGATGAAAACAAAATTAGCATTTATCACTATGATCTTAAAACATGTAATAGGCTGTTTCTTGGAGGAGAAAAGTTGAAAATTAGAAAAACAAAGCAAATTAGATAAGAATGAGCAGACTTCAATTTTGACTATCAGGACATTAAAGAAACATCTGTTCTTAAAACTGTCTCTGGTAAAACCCATTCACTTCACTGAGCCCAGAACCAGCATTTTCACTGGGTATGGGAGACCATATTCCTCAGTACAAGCCCTTCCCCATGTCCTTCATCCCAGCTACTGAACAGCAAATACCCTTTTAGCAAAGGGGCCCATCAGGCTGCTCTTCACCTCCTCGGGTAACAGCAATGGAAGAGTTTGGGATTTTGTGAAAGCACTTCTTGAGCTTATCTTAGAGCTAGTGAAAATTAAGCTGGGCAGCTGTCCCTGCCATAGGATGACCCATTACCTGGGTTTACCCCCTTCTGGGATGGTTTTCATTGCAAAGGGCACACCAAATAAAGGAGAAAGCTCAATCACACAATCTGTGCACCATGCTCTTTCAGCTAGCACAGAGCACCAAACAGAGAACAGCAGCTAATGCAGGAAAAGTAGAAAAGAAGGTGCACCTGCATGGAAATTGCTACTGTTAGATAATTTGGCTGCTCTGGATTTAAAGAGCCAAATCTACTGAGCTCGGCCAAATTTACTGTTGAAAGCACAGATGCAGCTATTTAGCAAATAAAAGTCCTAGGTAGGGGGAGACATGATGTAAAATTTGAGATGCAAAAGCAGTGCTGGCTGGAGAAAGCTACCTCATTAATGTTTGGCATGTTTCTTGTGGGGGGTGCAGGTTGTTTTTGCCATGATTACACAGTTGTGCCTGATGTGTCACTGGTCTCAGGGGAATGGAAAACTGATGCTGTAACCCAAAGAACCTGCTCACCTCAGAAAGAAGCTCTGTAACCTGTGCTTGGGGAGCTCTTAACACAAGAAGGGTGTCACATTAGTGAAATAACTACAGACTTCAATATTGGACTTGATCTGATTTTGTTATATTAAAGTCAATAAAGCTGATTCAGTCTAAGTGCTGATTCAGAGCATCTGGATGTCACCAGTGTGCTCTCTCCATCTGGGTGCAAGTCTAGGGTGAGTCTGAATTCTCCAATTCCCATTTTCACTCACGTTCTGTGTGCACTGACTCAGGCCTCATGCTTCTTCAGCCTTCCTCTGCATAATTATAAAAAGCAGGAATCTCAGACTCTAAATTTCCTTTTCTCCTAAATCTGACACCTTCCTGCTCTGGAAATGTAAGTCCCAGTATCCCCATGACACAGAGAAGAGGAACTGCCCACCTAAGGATGCAGCCCACAGCCTCTGCCTAAACGAAAGAGCTGATGCTGCTCAGGTAAGCTGGTTGCCTTCTGCAGGCTCTGGCTGGTGTCATTTTGTAGGATCAAGATGTTGCTGTATCTCTGTTAAACAGAAAGCAAATGTGATGCTCCTCAAGTTGGTTTCACGCTGCAGTCGTGTGTGTGTGTGTGTGTGTGTGTGTGTGTGTGTGTGTGTGTGTGCCATATGGAAATCTGCAACCTGTTGGTATTTCCATTTGGAGATGGAAGAAAGAGAAGTACAAGAGTAAGACATAGTTTGTCCCATGTGCCTGTGTGTGCCAAAGTATTAACCTTACTTTCTACTTCTTTGTTGCTGCGTGAATAGTTGTGAACTCTCCAGAGTAATACTAAAATAATTTACAGTTTTACAATTGGACTTAAACTTCTAGAGGAAACAAGGCTGTCAGGTAACAAAAAGGATACCTTTTACTACTGTTTCTGGAATTCTTACTGCTATCACCAACTCAACTCTTTTTCTCAAATAGCTGTTACTTGGAATTTCCCAAATAAAAAGAAGCAGTAGGTATTTCCATTACCAGGTTATTAGCAAAGAATGTATTGGTTCCTACAAAAAGGTCAGGAATGCTCAGTGCTTTCTAGGTGTGTTGGATTAGAACAGGAAGCTGGTTATTATTTAACTTGCTTTTTACAGTGAAGTGCAGGAAGAAACTCTTTGGCATTTTGACAGAAATGTGATTTGACACAGTGGTGGGCTGAAGGTCTCGCTTGTGGCATTATAAAACTTCTCTGGAATGATTCCTATCATTCTAGCAGATAGATGTCTGAAAAGGGACTGCATTTGAGTGACGATGTGTCTGGCCATTAAATTTTGTAACTGTAAGGGAGTGATGTGTTATTTGGCAGCAACTTAAATAGTCTTGAGCATGTGACACTGCTCTAGCAAAGAATAAATGTAATACAAGTTGACAAAGCAGAGAAGGCAAAGTGTCTGGCATCACACACAGGTCTCGCTGTGTAACCAGGAGAGCTTCAGGACAGACTGTTGAGTGTTACACACATTTGGCAAACACCATTAAAAGTATTGAGAACTCCACCTAGCCAAGCCCAAATGTTAAAGTCAGACCCAATGCTAATGACCTCACACCTTGAGAGCGCTTGGTGCATCATGCAAGCTGAGAAAACAGTTGCCAGAAATTTCAAGACAGGCTGATGTTGCTCTCTGTCTCGCTAGGTGCCTTAGCTGTGCTCCTACATAATTCTGCCTGCTTCTCCCATGACTTTTCACCCTGCTTCTTCATGAAGGTGAATTACTTAATAGCACTTTTTTAAAAAACAAAAAAACCCTATTTTGGATATTGGTAAATTTCTCTCTTCACATATCAAGCTCATTTTCAATAATGTTGCAATTTCTTGATTTGCCTTAAGAAGCAGAAATGCAGGTGCAACTGAAGAATTCTTACTGAAGTTTTACTAAATTTCCATACCAGCTTAAATATATAACCTTCATTAGTATCTATTACAAAAGTGACATAACAGGTAAATTTTTTTGTCATTTTAAAGCAGTTCTTGCCTCCTCAGGACTCCTTTGCTGTAACTGGTAACAGTAAAACCATTGTGATTACAAATATTTAAAATGTTTTCAAACAGAACTGACAGCTTTGTTTTTGCCAGGCTCCTGAGATCCATGTTTCCTCATGTACCTGGCCTCTACAGCAAAATAAAAATCACCTAAATGTCAATAAAAATGAACCACATATTCTAGTCTTCTCCATTGTTTTTACAATAGGAGTGTAACCAGGTTGTCTTCCCTGCCACAGACAAAATTTTTCTGGGTTTTCATTAATCAGTAGACAGAACTGCTTGAATGGAATAAAAATTAATAGTCAGGTAGTCTTTACCATTAATGTTTCTTCAGTGAGAAACAACTTGAGAATGGCTCAAAGTGACCTTTTCTTAAAAAGGTATGAAAAACATTGAGCCATGACACATAAAGAAGTCAAGATACTTTGATCAAGCTGTAAACAAGAAAATTTATCAGTCCTGGTAAGAATATGTAACTTTCTGTCCATGCAAACATTTTAAGCCAGACCTCTAAAACCTGCTGCTTGTAAGCAGCTGCTTTTTATTCCCTAGGGAAATGTGTATTTCTTACCCTCAGGACCTGCTGAATTGGAGAGGACTGCAGAGGAAAAAACATTCATCATGCCAAGATGCTGTATGAGTGGAGAAATCTAGGGCTTATATTGTTATTTGTGGAAACCTAGTACTTCAATATGAATATTCAGAATTTTATAGACAATCAGATGAAGGCTTCATCCTCCCAAGTTGAAAGTTTTCTTTTTCCCCAGGTTTTTTTGAGGTTTTCTCTAACATTAGTCATCTTCGTAAAGGTTCAGAAATTTCAGGGTCCAAGGGAGGCCTTTCTGAATAGGGGCCTGGTTTGGTTTCCTCCCATCTGAAATATAAACTAAAATTTATTTGAAATATGTTGAAAACTGGAGATAAGAGGTTTTCTGTTTGATAAATTTATTAAAATCTGTATTTTAGAGAACTTGAGTTAACTTCTGGCTCTAAGCTGGTTGTTTGCTCCTCAGTTCATGAAATGAGTGAGAAAGTTCAGAGAGCCACAGGTATCTAAATCTGAATGAAATTTTTAACCAGATTTTATAAATGCACATGGCCAAGTATTGTGTCATTGATATGATCTAACAGTCTGATAGAAAGAAATATGGTAAATGATGCCAGCTCTCAGACATACAGAAAGTGGGAGTTCTGCTTTGACAGAGATTCAGGAAAGGTTGAGTGGGTTTTTACTCCCTCACTTTGCTATGCTATTTACTGGTGGTCTGTTGGTTTGGTTTATTTTATTATTTCAAATGAGGACATTCATATCTAAGTGAAATCCATTTTATGGAAGCTATGGAGAATACCTACTTTTTTCACTGCTACCTTGCTTTTCTTAGTCATCCCTGCTCCCAAACTCTTGCCATACAACTACTCAAAATCCAAATGCAAAATTTTCTGATTTGGGTGCCAGATGTGCCTCTGTGTCCAAAGGAGGGCAACGAGGCTGGTGAGGGGCTTGGGACACAAGCCCTGGGAGGAACAACTGAGGGAGCTGGGGGTGTTTAGCCTGGAGAAAAGGAGACTCAGAGGTGACCTTGTCATTCTCTATAACTCCCTGAAAGGTGGCTGTAGTCAGGTGGAGGTTGTTCTTTTTCACCAGGCAGCAATTGACAGAATGAGAGGACACAGTCTCAAGCTGCACTAAGGGAAATAGAGATTGGATATTAGGAAAAAGTTCTTTATGGAAAGAATAATAAAGTACTGGAATGTTCTGCCCAGGGAGGGCAGTCCCTGGAGTCACCATCCCTGAATGTGTTTAAAAACTGTCTGGATATGGCACTCGCTGCCATGGTTTAGTTGAGGTGTTAGGGCTGGATTAGACTCAATGATCTCTGCCAACCTCACGACTCTGTGAAAACTAAAGAGGATTAGGAATTTGGAGTCAAAGCCAATTCTGAATTGACCACACTGCTTGGTGTGCATGTGAGCCCACAAGGCACATCTATAAAGTTATTATTCTCCAGGGTGGGTGGAGAGCAAAGAAAGAGAACAATCCCTCTTTGAACCTTATCTGTCACACAGGGTGTCACTCTGTCCCTCATTTGCAAGGGGTGGTTGAGGAGCAAATTCTGTGTGCAACATGCTTCCCTGTGCAGAACAGTGGGTCTGAACAGAAAGCTGTGCTAAGGATTATATTGTCAGACCCAGCAGTCACTTTCTTTGCCTTCATTCTTTACCAGGTCAAATGAGCTTGTGAGGTTTCACACCGTCCACTGAAAGAGAAGCAAGAGGAATCCCTGAGATCTTTGAACTCAGTTCCAGTGATGATCTGATGGCCAAGGTGTTTTAACTTCACATGACTCTTGGACTGCTGGGAAGGATGAAACAGGAGAGCCTTGCAAATATGATTGCTTCACAGAAGGCTTTAAAAATGTAGAAACTGTGAGATTGAAATGAAGGCAATCTTCGACATACCAATCCTTAATTACTGAACAACTGGAAGGCTGGTATGTCCGGCTGAGAGTAATCCCCTCTTGTTTAGATAAGCAAGACCCTCTGCTTGCTGATAAGTATGGTAATGTAAGGATTCTTATAGGCTGTAGGTAAACGCCATAGAATTTGTATCTTATAATATATTGGTTTGTGGAAATTAGAATATGCAACATAGAAGAGGATGTATCGCATTGTAACAAGAAGCTCGCTCTCTTTTTCTTACTCTTCTCCTGGTTCTTCTCTCTCTTACTCCTCTTCTTCCTGCTCTTACCCTCTCCCCCTTGCTCTCTTATCTGCTCTTATCTCTTGCTCCTCAGTCCTTTGTTCTCTCCCTCCTGGGCCTGCTCTGAGCTGCAGCTGGCAGCTCTAAGCAGGGTCCTAGCTTGCACCCATGCCCTTTGTAATAAAACTTAAGTTCTAGGATTCAGCTTCAGAGATCTCTCATCTCCGTCCGCCGTCCTATACACCGGGCACACAACAATCACCAGCAACAGTATCCTACATTGGACATCCAAGTTTCCCCTTTGCAAAAGAGCTGTGCTTTGCTGCAAGTAAACTTTTAAAGCATTACAGCATTTTTAAGTCATCTTCATGAAGTTTTCCTTCAAGAGTTATCCCTGTTGCTTAGATTCCATTTATACAGAGCTAGTATTTTTAATCTGACTTTTGAACAAGTCCAAGCAGTTTATTAGGGAGAATTCACAGAATTTTATTTAAAAGCTAGCAAAGTTTCTACATAATGACTTTGAAAATTAAAATATCTTTTGTCTGGATTCAAACTTCAGAAAAAATATTCTTCCTGTTCAGTAAAGAAATCAATTCTTTTGCTTGTCATCATGACAGCAGTATCTGTAGGGTTACCTGGAGACCTGCTCACTGTGAATGAAAATAAATGAGGTGGCACACTAGCAGCAGTAACACCAAAAGATCCATTAACAAAATGTTTGCTTGGAATAGTTCAAACACCACAAATTGCATTATCTTGTGGAAAACTGATATAGTGGCTTGCCAGGAAGCAATATGGACATCCAAATATTTTCCTTAATGCCTGATATTCACAATACAGAAAAAAAAATTCTCACATCTAGGGTATAGAGTTCAGGCTTTTTGGATGCATGTTTGTGCAAGGCAGCTGTCACCCTGCTGTCACCTTGGGGAAGCTTGTCCAGGATGCTGCTGCTTGCCTGAGCTGGGGCTCTCTGCCTGAGACACAAGGGCAGGGAAGATGTAGCCATGGCTGGGGATGTGCCCATAACTGAGGTGGTCAGTGCCAAGTGCCTGTGGACGGACTCTCAGGCACCTCTGCAGAAGGTGTGCTGGATTCCCCAGACACTGCTGGTGGGCATCCTTCTGCAAAAACTGCCAGGACACGGCCAGGTGGATTTGCACCTCAGTGGGACAGCTCAAATCTGCAGGTTCCCCATGGACCTCGATGTCTTCTGGTTTATTTGCTACTTACCTGAGCCAAGAGAACTTGGCTTTCCCTGATGCTACATAAAATGGGAGGAGCCTCTTTATAGGTGAAAATGTCAGAGAGCAATGGAATTGCAGACCGACCGTTAAGATAATTCTAGTCTGTAGTGTCCTTTAAAAAAGAAGGGAAGCTGTAGCTCTGTATGCATTAGGGGAAAAGGTGGCACATTTGCCTGTGGAGTCAAACTTTATATTAAATTTACAGTTTGAAATTTATATACCTTTACAGTTTAAACTGAAAGTTTTTAGCCCAGGGGAAAAAAGGAAGGACTCACTTCCCTTAACTCAGTTATGCTGCTCAGAGATTTACAAAATGAAAAAAAAATAAAAGGTGATTTCAAGGACATCTATTTTCTTTGCAGAAGTGGTAATTAATATTCTGCACTGAGTGGATTTGACAGGTGCAAAGTGCTGACTGAGAAAATTGTGCCATCATCTTTACAATTCTGTACAAGAGCAAATGTTGACTTCACAAATTATGCTTGGTTTTGTTAGGCTGGGTTCTATGTAAAGGCAGAAATTCTTGGAAGGTAATCTAGGAGCTGAATATTCACTTCTGGCCTGGACTTTTAAATGGGCAACTCTAGAGGCAGAGGGGCTCTTTTTATAACCTCATTCTTGGACCACTTTTCCAAAAAGAGGAAATGTTGCATGATTCATTTTTTTTTTTTCTTCTACAATTAATACTTTTTGGTTTGCACAGAAACAGTTCAAATATCCCAAAGTCTGAATCTCCTATTTATTCTTACTCAGGTGACTTGCAAGATCTGAAGATCCTGTTGCTCAGTGGAAATGTCAGGCACACCAGCACTGAGCCACAGTTTCTGAAGACAGTCACAGTCTATAAAATTAAGCTTCTTTGCTTAAAAATAGTCCCTGTTTCTAGCTTGATAGAAAGCATACAAACTCTGAACAAGTTGCACCAGGTTAAACTACTGAAAATCAATGACAGATTGTTAGGAAAAATGTCCAAGGAATAGTGAGGATATTGTTTGAAAGACAAATAAAATTAAGAAAAGGGGAAAATATCCTTTTCTTATTTATCATAATGTAAAATATCTACTAAGAGACTCTCTCTCTTTCAAGACGAAGAGACAGACCTCTCAACAAGTAATTTTAAAAACTAACAAATGATAAAAACTGCAAAATGAAACTTGAAGATTTATCTTAGATCTACAACAACCTAAATTTTTATAATCTCTGGAAGGCACAAAAGCCTTATTTACTATGTCTCAGTGGCATCCCATTAAGCAATCTCAGCCTATTTGTTGAAAATCGACACTAAAACAATTTTCAAGATTACAGAAAGCACCACACCATACATATATTGTTCTTAACACATTGAATTGAAATTTGGCTTTTTTGCATGTTAGTTGCTAAAAGCCTGAGAATGTTCTTGAATAAGAGAAAAGCTTTCCTTTTCAATTTTTAATAACAGCTGTTCAACCAAACTTTTTTATAATTCAAAAAGTACAAAGTAGCATTGACATTGGGGAGGATCATAAACTTACGTGCTAGTGCTTTTTATTGATGGAAATCTCAATGTGCACACTATCTTCTAAATGCAGACTTCGATTTTTGTCCTATTATATCAGGTAGTTGGTGCATGACTGGGTCAAGGCTAATAGACTTGGTGTGTCATAAAATGGCTTACTCTTGCCTAAAGAGGAAAGCTGCCAGGAATGAAGTGTGTGTGTGTGTGTGTGTGCGTGTGAGGGTGGGTGCATCTCTGGTGGTCATGTCATTTCTCCAAAGTTTCATATTCAAGTGTTTCTATCAAAAAAGCACATACACATCCTTCCCTGTGGACCAAGTTCAAAGTTTTATTTGCCCCAAACTTTCCAAAATGAGAAACAGGTTTACCCGTTAAATTATTTATCCACATTCTCTCTAAAATCCGTATGAGCCACTAAGCAAACATGAATACTGCACAGCACTATGCTATCCTCATGTTGAAGTGTTTCTTAGAAATACTGGCTACTGCAATTCTTATTAACAATCCATGGTGCCACAGAGATCAGACAGGGTTTGAGGCAGGCTTGGTTTATTTTAGCTTGAGCTGTGTGACCCTGGACAGGCACTCTGAATAAAGGAATCCCTGTGCTTTCACATCCTCACTGTCTGTGCACAAGATCTTCTCGTGCCCTATGTGAGCCTTTTGATCCAATAGAAATTTATGATCTGGGATTTGCCAACACCTCATTGGATTCTTTATCCATGTCCAATGGATAAAGACTGCTCTTATCTTCTGGCTTGGTGCAGCCTTGGTTCCTCTTTTGTGTACCAAGGTGTCAGCACTTATCTGAAAGTACCTGGTCTTTCTCTGTTTCCTCCCCTGCTGAGCCAGCCATGCTGACAAAAGGGAGCTCATTTCAAGCTCACCTACAGTGTTTTGTGCAGGGCCTATTCGTGAAAAGTTACAAATAAACTTAAGCCTATGAATTTCTCATAGTCTATAAGTAAATTAATTTTAATCCCAAACAGACACCTAGAGAGGAAAATACCATGCTGTAAGCCTTTGATTGTTGCTTTTGTTGGATTACTTCATTGGAAGGATAGTGAGGCACTGCAATAGGCTGCCCAGAGTAGTGGTTAAGTCACCATCTGAAGGTGTCCATGTGTGGATGTGGTACTTGGGGATGTGGTTCAGTGCTGAACATAGTGGTGCTGGGTTAATGGATGGACTCGATGACCTTAGAGGTCTTTTTCAACTTTAACAGTTCTCTATTTCTATGTTTACAGCATGAGGTAAAATCATTGTCTCTGATAGCCACATAGTCTTCACACTGCAGCAAAAGGTGAAGACACTCTTTAAAACCTCGTCTGTCACCATGAGAGGAAAATAAAATGAAAAAGCTTTCCAGATAGGTTTACTACTCCAAAAACAAATTTGCAGGAGGAATGTGCTTCTCCACTGCTCCCTTGATCGCTGGTTGGTTGCGGTCCCCGTAGGGTGACTTTTGACAGCTGGGGTACAAGGCTGAGATTTGTTTTCCAGCACACTCACCAGTGCCTGGATCACTAGAAGTGCCAAACCCCAAGCTGCCTTTCACCAGTGCAGCTAACAAGAAAAACTTGTTACAAAATAAAAAATCACTTTGTTCTTATAAAGAAGCTGGGAATTGCCACAGAGTTACTAGAAGCTGATTTTGTTATGATCTTGGGAGAGTATTAAGAAAAGAGAAGGAACTTAAAGGCCAGCTATTACCCAAACTTCTGACGTAGTCTAGATGTGGTCAAAGTCGCTTAAGCAACCGGATAGGGCACTCGGTAGGGGAGAAGCTGCGATGGAGCAGAGGGAAGACGAACGGGCAGCAGCTGCCTTCGCTCGGGGGCAGCGGAGCCGCGGGCGGTGCGGGGGCGCTGCCGCCGCGAGGGGCGGGCAGGGCAAGAGATAAACGGGGCGCGATCGCCCCGACGGCGCCGCTCCCTCTCAGAGCCGCCGAGGTCGCGGACGGCAGCGTTGTCCCGGGAAGGCACGGCGGGGTGGAGCTGGGTTCCCCGGGCTGCCTCGTTCGGGGAGGGCGGTGCCCAGCTGAGCTGAGCCCCGCTCCGTGCCGGCCGCCTTCAACTCGCCTCGTCCCGGCTCCGTGCCCGCCCGCCCAGGAACGGAGAGGAGCGCGGGCAGAAGGGCCGGCGGGAGGACGGAGGGAGCCGCCTCGCCGGGAGTTTACTCAGCTGTCCGCGATGGGACGCGGCCCCGCCTGAGCACCTGCCGGCAGCCCCCC
>VZTB01016191.1:257121-291349 GCA_013397245.1 Thryothorus ludovicianus
GCTCAGGCTCGAGTCTGCCCGCGCCGCCTTCCCGGGTCGTGCCGGGACGCTGCCGGCAGGGACGGGCAGCCCTCGGGAAGGTGGTGCCAGGGAAGAGGAGAGCGGGGCTCTTGGCAAGGAGTGTGGGCACAGGGAGATGGGTGCGAAGGGGTCTCATGTAATGCGTCCGGCACAGGTAGCAGGAGGTGAGAGGATAAAGTTGAGGCTCTTACCGCAGCTCATTGAGTAGCCATGGTGCGTTTCCCCAGCAGGACTGTGGATCCTGCGGTACCAACCGAGTCTTTAGGAATAGCAGAGCTCCTCCTGAGGGGATTTGCTGAGAGCCCTCCTCGAGCTCCCAGCCTGATGGGGAGCTTAGGGCGAGACACGAAGACTCGCCATCCTCTGATCGGGATTGGCCAGAGGCTTCACGATCCCCACTCTCACTCCAGACTGCACAGTGAGATTGGCCTGTGTGAGAGCAAAGGGATCCTGTATTGCTCTGAACGCGGGCCCTGAGGAAGACTTGTGGGTATTGCCACCCTGTTCAGGTTCCAGCTGGTGACAGGTGTCTGTGTGATGGCTCAAAAGAAAGCTGCTGTCCCTTTTCCACTTAAAAACACCTGGCTGGTTTGGCACTATGGCAGAGAACTGTGAGCTTTTTGAGCGCACATTGGAAACCTCTGAGCCAATAGGTATTATAAACTAATCAAGGTGGGCATGTGGACATTTTGCTGGCATGCAAACATACTTTTTTTTCTCCTATCTGTATGAGCCAGCATAAGGAAATTCACAGACTCCAAAGATGAGAAGTACTCTTTAAGTCCATGTTGATGTTCATCTTTCACAAGAACTTTGTTTTGCTCATGAGATGTGTTGAAGAATATTTCCTAATACTTTAGTCTTACTTTAAATTCTCATGTGATCATGAGTCCATTTCATCCCAATAAGTCACTCAAATATTGAGGAACCTCTCATCCTTTTTTGTCCATTTTATTCCCAGTCAGGAGTTTTTGTTGTGTCTCTGCTAGCAAGGTTGACAGGTATGTAATATATTCTTTGTATGTATTAGTACACAAACATAATATAGACATTTCTTTTATAGCCCTTCTGGAGGTAAGCATAATAAGGTAGTCAGGAATGCAAAATTATTCCTCCATTTCTACCAATAGTGCTATTTATGTGTTAGACACAGCTGCTGTGCATTGTACTGAGAGTCTGAAACAGCTATTTAAAGGAGGTTCTTAAATTCCTGCATTCTGAAGTGAGTGCTTCTTCTCTAGGAATGTGCCCTAACTTTTCAGACTTTTGATTCAAGTTGTCTTTTTGGACCAAGAGAATTTTATTGCTGATTGTAATAGTAAAGTGTCTTTTTACTGGATACACCTTCAATGCTCTTATATCAAGGTGTTTTGTTTTTTTTTTTCAATTAAAAACTAATTGAATAGTCCATAATCTGGAATTGTTCCAAAGGAGACTGTTAAAAATAGACTTTTTGTAGATTTCTTTCCAGTAGCAACCATTTGAAATAAGCCATGGGGACAGCTTCTTAGTCTGTGTAATGTATGCCTGGGATTTCTGGCATCTATTCAGTTCTTAAGAAGAACACCATTAAGTTTTAATGTGAACACTTTTATGGCTCATGATGAACTTTGTGTTAGGAAGTTCCCGTGTGTTTACTTCAAAAAGAAAAAAAAATCCAAAGAAGTTTTTTTGCTGCCTGGATAGGATATTAAGCAGGTGTTTCCCATACTGAAGATATCTCTTAGAGTGTATATTTACTTTCTGTAGCTGAGGGGCAGAACTTTGGAAAGCAATTCCTCTTGCTTTGTAATGAGTGGTGGAGTCTCTAAGAGATGCTTGCCTGTTGCCATCTCTTGGTTTACTGGTGGAACCTTAACCATCTACTAATTCTTAGTGACTGGGCAGCAAAGACCAAAAGACATCTCACTGTGAGTAGTATTGAAAAATACTACATTACTTTGTTAAAAATGTTATCCATTAGCCTTCTTCCCTGACTGTGCCTGAAACTGTGGCCTTTACTCAGCCATTGGACACCCTCCTCCAAAGCAAGTTTATTTACCTTACTTAGTATGAATCTATAAGTACCTTTTGTAACAAAATCAGCAAACTTTAAGGACAGACTGCAATGAAAAACATCCACAGAAGCCTCTTTCCTGTCTGCAGGCAGGTTTTCTGGTAGATGGTTTTTCAGTGGAACACTGAGAAAAGTGCTGCAAACCTACTTAAGTTCACTTAAATCAGAGAATATGTGTGTTTTTCCTTGAGTGTAGTCTACTGACTTCCCATCATTTGAAATCTTATCATGAATGGAAGCATGACTTATGCCTTTAATTAGATATTGTAGACCTGCAGGTAAGGCAGGATGACCTGGTTCTTAAGAAATCACTCAGCTTTCTAAGGTTTTGCTGTGCTAAAGGAGAACTACAGCACTTATGAGAGCAAACTTACAAGTTGTGGAATAAGAACTTGGTAAAAGAAAAATAAGATTTCTTTGCTCAGTGTGTGCTAGAAACAAGCTGCCAGCAAAGTAATTAATGTTTTTCAAAAATGGGCAATGATAACTCTCTAATTGAGGAGCAACAAGGATGCTTGCATACATTGACTGTATGTCTGGAAGGAAAGAAAGGTAATATTTTTAGACTGAAACTGGGCACAGGGCAGTAGTGTGAAGCTTTTTTGCAGAAAATAAAAAGCAATTTTCCCCAGGAACAGTGAGCCTAGGAGCTAACTGAGAATTTTTAGAACTCTTCAGGATTATCACATGAAGAAAAACTATAAGCACTACAGTGTGTTCATAAACAGCTTGAGAGACACAGTGAAAAGGTGTGATTTGGGTGTAGTGATGTTACAGGTAGAATGACTCATGGCTGCACAGGATCTTTCTGTTCTGGATGTACTAAGAAAGCAAACATGATGTCGGAGTCAAATGTCTGACCTATACCACTGGAAGGGTGATGTTAGAAAAAAAAAATGTAGATTATCCTTGTCTACTCAGAACTTTATGAAATCTTAGTGCCTGAAGTACCAGGCAATAGGGTTTGGCCACAGTGTTAAGTGAAGGAGTGTACAAAGTACAGTTATACAGGTTTTGGGTGTTCCCATTTTGGTCTCTGTAGCTATCATACTTTTCCCTTGTAAGGGATGTGCAGCAATCTGTTTTGAGGCTTGGAATATTTCTTTGACCATTTGACCACAGTATTTAGAAATTATACAGTCAGCAGGATGAAAATCAGCTGAAAGGAAGACAAACTAGAGAGAGAGTGGTGAACTGAGAAATAAAGCTAAATGCTGACCTGAGATAAATGAGTATTCTTCTGACAATTCAGGAAACTGCCAGATAATTTGTGAGTATAGGGGGATATTTTGAAGTCTGTTTCTGCTGTTTTGCTATATATGAACTTTTCTGATCAATATCCTGTGTGATAGGGCAGCCCCAAAATGCATGGTCTGATACCTGTCTCTGCAGAATTGGCAGGGATGCTTCAACTTCTTCAGCCTGAAGGCTGAGTGGCTCAGGTGCAGTAAACACTTGTCACTGATTTAGGATAATATACAGCATGGTAACTGATGTGGCTTAGCTGGAGGCACAGCTTCCCTTGCTGACTCTGCTGCAGGGAGTGCAGTCTCTGACAGGCATGACAGTTGAGGGCAATAATTTCTTAAACAAACTCCATCATACCTTCCTGCTGCAGTTTATCTTTGCCCCTGGGTGTGACGGTGAGCAATGGTGGAGTTAAGGGTTAGTGCTCTGGTGCTTACTTCAGCAGGCAGGGTTTGCTGTTTTTCTGAGGAATACTTAAAATCTTTCCTTTCTTTTCCCATGCAGGTCACTCAATGGCTAGGGTTGTATTTGCTTTAAATCTCAAGAGATATATTTACCACAGAATGCAAAAGTACAAAGGGAAGTGAACGAACCATCTTCAGAACAGGATGGTGGTGGATGAGAGGCTGGGCTGGTTATTTTGCTGCTTTAGTAAAACAGCAGAGCTGTTGGGACATGATCTTTTATCTCTGTGTGATGCTGCACATCTAGAGCAGCAGCAAAGCTCTGCATTGTGACATCAAACCAAATATTCTGATAACAAAACCCTTTTTTACCAGTATTACCAGTATCCTTTTCTATCCAAGTGCGTGAAGCTGGTTTTAAATGACAGTAACAAGCCTGATGCAATCCATCAAGTCTGTATGTTACTGTCATAAAAGAGAAACAGTTTAGGTTGGCGGGGATCTTTAAGATCATCCAGTTTCAACCCCCCTTACGTAAGCAGGGACACCTTCCACTAAAACAGGTTGCTCAAAGCCCTGTCCAGACTGGCTTTGAACACTTCCAGGGGTGGGGTATCCACAGCCTCTCTGTGTAACTTGTTTCAGTGTCTTACTATCCTCACAGTAATTTAAATCAGCCCTTTTTCATCTCAAAGCCATTGCCCCTTGCCCTATCACTAGAGGCCTTTGTGAAAGATCCCCCTCCAGCTCTCTTGTAGCCCCCTTTAGGTATTGCAAGGTGCTATGAAGTCTCACCAGAGCCTTTTCTTCTCCAGGCTAAACAGCCCCAACCCTCTTAGCCCATCTGCCTGGGAGAGGTGCTCCAGCCCTCTGATCATCTTTGTAATCCTCCTCTTTAACCTGTCACAGGTTAAACAGGTCCCCACCCTTCTTACACTGGAAACCCCAGAGTGGATGCAGCACTCCAGGTGGGGTCTCCCAAAAGCAGAGTAGATGGAGAGAATCCCTTCCCTTTGACCTGCCAGCCATGCTGCTTTTCAGGAAGTAGAGGACATAGTTGGATTGATGATCTCAGAGGTCTTTTCCAACCTAATTAATCAATTCTGTGATTTATTGATTCTGTGATTCATGCACCTTCATATTCCTCAGATGGTTTCATACCTCATGTTTTGCAGTGAGAAATTCTTCGTTCTCTTTGTCCCTGTCTTTGCCTCCTGTGACTCTGGTGGTGTGGCTGGACCACTGGCCAGTGAAGACCAAGGCAAAAAAGCTACTGAGTACCTCCTTGTTTCCCATGTCCTGGGTAACCAGGTGTCTTGTTTCCTTCTGGAGAGAGCCCATGTTTTCCTGTGTCTTCTTTTTATAACCAACATACCTATGGAACCTTTTCTTCTTGCCCTTGGCCAGATGTAATTCTATCAGGGCTTTAGCTTTCCTAACCTGATCCCTGGCTGCTTGGACAATTTCTCTGTATTCCTCCCAGACTACCTGTTCTTGCTTTACCCTCCATAGGCTTTGTTTTTGTGTTATGATACATCTCAGGTGCTGTGGCATGTGATCCATTCAAGAGGTGTATTTTGCTTTTATATTAGCTGGGGTCAATTTCCAACATTTCTTTCAGAAATGCTTATTTGCATTCAGACCAAATGCATGTTTTTGTTTAACAGTGGAGACCATTATTTTCATAATCAGAATCATAGAAAGGTTAGGCTGGAGGGATCTATGCAATGACCTGGAGGTCACAGGCAGTGATCCAACTATCTTTTGTCAGCATCACAAGTCTCAAATTCAAACTCTGACTGCAAACCTGTATTCTGGAGATACTCGGGGCATGCTGCTACTTCCATGCTTGTGGAGGAGCAGCTACAAGGGTGTTATGTGGCTAAAATTTGGCAGTTGAGATAGGTGTAGGGTCTTTCTTAGGAGGGCCTCAATGTGGTTTGCCACTTACAGAGGAAAAGTCTGTGAGCACAGTAGGCTCTGGTTGCTATGCACTTCGGGAGTGCTGTGAATTGCTTTAGCCTCAGGCTACCTTTGAGCAGCAACACGGTGCCTGAGGCTAAGCCAAGAGAGGGCTTGCAGCTGTTGCTTTATTCTGTGCCCTGGCACAGGCTGGGTATAAACAGCATAGCTCGTGTCTCGCTGAGGTCAGGGGGATTCAATGGGCAGCCAAGGGGTCAAACATGTCTCACAGTAAATTTCACCCTACCTGTCTTCTTTCAGAAGTGCTGCAAATATCTTCACCTTTTCCTGGGAGGTTGGGCTGGTTATTGAAAGATGCCAGGAGCAAAAATTGCATCACTGTGGTCTGGAAGGAGGAGACATGAGTTCTGACACAAGGACTGGGTTGCCGTGTCATGGGAAACCACTTGTGCTTTTTTTATCCTTCGTAGTACTCAGCCTGATGAGGTCAATGATTCTGCTGTGGTGTTCAAGGTGATAGAATTGAAACTTCTCAGATATTCTTTGGTAATGCTTTGGAGCAGTTAAAGTTTTCTCTGAGTCAGTAGTTCAACAGCTGTTATGTCTTGGAGCACAGAGCCCAAGCTTTATAGGATATATATAAGCCCAATCCAATAGGATTCACAGCTTTAAAAGGTGTACCACAGCTTTTATTACATTGAAGGTCCTAGCCTTGGTTAGCATAATCTTCCTTTAACTGCAGTGGGCTCTGATGACAGGCAGAAATCTGAAGTGTAATGAAACAGTAATGACATTGTCAGGACTACAGGACTACATCCCCAGCCTTCTGCTGATGTGGTACAGTGTAATGAAACAGTAATGACGTCAGGACTACAGGACTACATCCCCAGCCTTCTGCTGATGTGGTACAGCTAAATCCCCCCGTAAGGGAATAACTCCAGTTTATCACAGCAAAACCTGGGCACATATAGCTGTGTCTATTCTAGTATATACTGCTTTTATGCTTAAATTGTGCTTAAAAAGTCTTCAATATCTCTTTAAAGCAAAACGCAAAGAGAATAATCTTGAAGGGCTTTTTTAATCCTGTTTTGGTATAATATTTTTTTTTATTTTGTGTCAAGTTATGCAGGGAAATGTGTCTGGATTCTTTTCATTTTGTGGTCTTTTTTTCTGTTCAGGAAAACAACCCTTCATACACAGAACTGTAGCTCAACCACGGGCAGTCGAGGGCCTCTCAACAATTTGAAAAGTCTTTAACACATGATAAGTGTTTATCATATGATTTCTAAAGCTTTTGAAATGTTTTCCAAAAATGCATTAGTTTTGGAAAACAAACAAACTTCCATGTAAATCACCATGATAATGAACTTCCTCTAAAATTCTTCAGTTTCCTACCAATGTTGGCAGTGCTTTCCGTGAATAGTGTTACTTTGATGCCTCCAGGCAAGTCAAAACCAGTGGTAGATTCTATGAATCTGATTGTGGGTAAAATAACAGGGAAGTTACTTTTTTAATCTTGGTCTAGTGGATTATTTGCCACTTGATTGCTGTCCTTTCTCCCTCCTTCCCTTTAAATTTGTGATAATTATTTAGTAGCTAGACCAGCCACAAGAAATTGTGCTGAATCAAGTGTCTTTACCTTAGTCACAGAAAAGCTGCAGGTTTTTTCTATTGCTGAAAAAATATCTGCCCATAATAATTTCACTCAGTTTAGGACTAGCTGCATTAACTCTACTGTTGCTGCCTTTCAGAAGCTGAAGAAAATTTTCTTTCTGTTAATTTGTGTGTTGAGGGAGACGTTCATTGTTAGTTTTGCCTTTGCTTGTAGAGTGGCAAGGTGAAACTGGGGTTGGGAACTGGTAAATGAAAAGAGGATAAGGCAGTATTCTGTGTGTTGCTTTCTAAGAGTGCTAGACCAGTCATCACTGTTGTGCTAATCTTAGTAGATAATAAAAATTTGCAGGAGAAAAGCTAATGTTTACAATGGTGTTACTGCTTGGTACTGGGCTGCCTTACTTAGCAATCCTCTGTGTGTACAATCCTGTTTCACACAGAAACTGTCAGCTTTTATCAGCATCAGCTCTGCCTTCTGTGGAACTGAGATACTTGTTTCAGATATTTTATTTGCCAGTGGATATTTGGTATGCATCAGTCTTTTTAAACCCAGTTTGAAAAGAGGACACGATTACCAAGCTCAAAGCCAGGAACTGTGCTTGTTTGTACTGCTGCTGTTTATGGGGCTTAAGACAACTGACAAGGTATGGGTTGTTGTCAGCTGGAGAAAGTATTCAAATCAGGATGAAGTCTGAAAGTGGTTGAGATGGATTTCTTGTTTTCCTGATAATTAAGTTGTGGAACTGATAAACTAGCTTTTTGCTTATTATAATAACAAAACTAGGTAAATCTTTGTATTGTTTTAGGAAAACCAGAAACTGCCTTGACTTTCTGGCTTGTGATCCAGTCAAGAAAGAATGCTTGATTTTTTTTTTTTCTTTTTTTTACCCTTTAACACCTCTTCAAGTTCCTAGTTTTGTGGTAGCACATCTGTGGTGGTATAACACAAGTTCTGAGAAGAATGAAGTAATATCTGTAAGTTTGGATATTTTGGAAAATTTTAAAGATGAATATTTAGAATTTAACATCTTAAATCTAAACTTTCTTGCATACTCTTACCATGATGAGGTACAGATTGGCCTGGGGATGTTGGTGGATGGTAAACTTGACATGGCCCAGCACCCCAGAGAGCCAACTGCACCCATCCAAAGTGGAGTGGCCAGCAGGGAGAGGGAAGGGTTCTCTCCCTCTGCTGTGATGAGACCCCACCTGCAGCTGTGGGGGCCAACGTAGGAGTGATGTGGACCTGTTGAAGCAAGCCCAGAGGAGGCTGTGGAGATTATCAGAGGGCTGGAGCACCTCTCCCACAAAGACAGACTGAGAGGGCTGGTTAGATGTTTAGCACCTTGCAGTACCTAAAGAGGGCTGCAAGAGAGCTGGAAGTGGGACCTTTTACAAGTAAAGCCTTGCAGGCAGGCCAAGAGGGAATGGCTTTAAAATAAAACAGGGCAGGTTCAGATTTGATATAAGGAAGAAATTCTTTAATGTGAAGATGGAAAGACACTGGCACAGATTGGCCAGAGAAGCTGGGGATGCCCCATGCCTGGAGGTGTTCAGGGCCAGGTTGGGTGGACCCTTGAGGAAGTTGAACTTGTGGAAGATGTCTCTGCCCATGTCAAAAGGGTTGAAACTGGATGATCTTTAAGGTCCCTTCCAACCTAAACCATTCCATATTTTTGAGGTGATGCATCCTGCTAAATGCTGGAGACTATGTTTAGGGATTTGTTGTAAAATCACAGTTTCATATGATTCATTTTGTCTGAATCACCATTTGGAAGTACTAATATTCTTCTAGGTCTGTAGAGATCTTAGGGAATAGGTTCCCCTGTGATAACAGTCTGTGTTCATGCTCAATATTCTTTGTCTACATGCTGGAAGTGTGCTGTATTTATAGGATAGTTAAAGACTAGGTAATGGCTATGACTCTAGAAAGACCAGCTTCTACTTAAATTCTAGATTTTATTGATCTCTACATAGTGTCTTGAAATAGATTTCTCTCATTTTTAACGGAAGCAGCCAATTTTTTAAATTACGGTGTTGAGTGGTATGTAAGGATTTTTTCAGTAGCAAATGCAATCTTTTAGACTTGCACATAAAGATTGTACTGTTTACAGGAAAAATAAAAATAGCAAAGTGAATCCACATCTGCCCAGCATCAAAATATCAGAGGCTCTGTATCTGTATGTGAGTGCAAATCTCTTGGCTCACAGATGATGCCCTGGCTTTTTGTGAACTTTTTCTGCATTTACACTTTAATAATACTGCTTTTCCTCAATTAACATTTTTTCAGTGCAAAACTGCTGTGCTTTTTGTGGATCCTAAGTGACAGTATGGGAGTCCCTAACATAAAGAGGAAATCCATAATATAGTTATGAGGTGGGATACCTCAGTTTGGTACATAAAAATTCCCAGTGCTAATGATGAATATGTCTCTTGATAGTTGTTTTTAAGAAATGTATTTGGGAAAAAATAAGAGATTCAGACTAAGAAAATCTCACTTTTTAAAATGCTATATTTTTAAATAAAGAAATTAGTAAAGGTCTTAGTTTAACCCATACTTACAAGCTTTAGTGTACTGAAATATTTTTTCTATTTTAATTCCTTGCATTTTGATTACTTTTCTTGCTATTCTATTTCTTTGATAAGAAGACAAAGATCAGCATAATTTTACTTCTCTAATTTTTTTATATATATGTTGTTGGCTGGTGTGTGACCTGTAGGAGATGTGCAGATTTAGCAGTTTTATGTTCCCCAGCCAAGATATTCAACATGAAATGATGAGTGATTCTCAAATGGTTTAGTTTGGATAAATATCTAAAAGGTTGAAGCTTATCTAACCTCCTTGACCTAAAAACTGATTTGACTGCTGCTGGGAAGGAAGGGACAAGGTTCCTTGTTGAATTTCATACTCTCTTTAATTTCACTTAGATCAGGTTATCCAGACGTAACCTTTCTTTTTCTGCGTTTCATTCTCTTTGATTGCCTTTGATGAGCCAGTGTAGGAAGTGCAGAGGTACGGGAAAAGTTAAATAAAGTTCACCCTTCTCATTCCACACACCCACTGCCCTTCCAATTACAGGCAAGGTTCAAATTAGGTTCAGGCTTTGGGGTGTTTTGTCTGCGTGCTCTCATCTGGCTGGCTCCACTCTAGAGCAGTGGAAATGGTCTCGTGTGAGCCTTGGCACACTGCTACTGCAGCAGGCAAGTGTGAGCTGCCTGCTTTTAATTTACTCTGCTGTTTCTTTTCTTCTCTGATAGTAAATAGGGTCAGAAAAATGTCCTGTAGAATTAGTGGGTTCTTTGGCTCGCAGAAAAAGATTAGGAAATAGTGTTATTCTTAATGACTTGGTGTAGTGAAAAGTCTGTATGATGTGAGACAGTTACTCATTATTTGTCTAGCATCTATATCAAAATTTCTAATATATTGAGAGTATATAAACAGGGAAAAATATTGAACAGGTGTCCTCAGATTATCTGTGGCTGATTAGTGTTTGTTTAAGTGTTCTGGTTACATAGAGTTAAAGCAAGAAATGAGCAACTTCTGGAATCTTCATTTGTCTAACATCTGTGAACAAAAGAAAAGGAGATAAATGTGGATTATTTAAATACTCTTTGAGAAGTTAAAATGTTTCTTCTTTACTATTCATTTGTGTATAAAGGTTGAATGAAAAATGAAGTAGGAGTCAGGCATACTGATTGTTCTGTAGGTGCTTAGCTGTTTTGCAGGTGGAAGACTGTAGATGCTGAATCAGAGACTATTCAAGTTCTAACTCATACCAAGGTACAATACTATGGTAGAAGTGAATCACTTATGTAAAATATTGGGAATTTTCTTCTCTCTGAAGGCATTTGGTTTTAAAACAACAGCTCTGTTTTTCAAAGTCACTGTTTCAGTGGTGTATTTTTTTCCTTCTGACACTCAGAATCTTAATAACTGCATGGTCAGCAAGCCCATCTCTGAAATCCCAGTTTATGTGTCTAGGCTAGCATCACACAGCAGCTGTGGGATAGGAAGAAGCAGGTATGGAATTCAGTTTCACAGGCAAGCATTCAGCTGCTTAAGCCGTGATAAAGCCATTTTAATTCCTGCAATGTTGTCAGCCTCTGTCATGGTGTCACTGCTCAGCTCAGCAGCCACTGAGGCTGAGGGGAGCTGCTCTGTTCCCCAGGTGCCCCACAGCCCCTGGCCTGCTGTGAGCTGAGCTCATGGGGAAATCCCAGCAGGCAGCTGAACACCACACTCCCACTCGTTCCTCACCAACAGCATTGGAGAGAGAACTGAAGAGTAAAAAGCAGAACAGCTTGTGGGTTGAGAAAGGGACAGTTCAATGTAAGGCAAAAGCTGCTTGTGTTGTGTTCTTTGGAACCAAGGCTAGCCCAGGCTGGGTCACTGCTGCACTTGCACTGCTTCTTGTAAGGCTTCTCCTCCAGTGGTTCCTGCTATAAGCAGCTTTTATGACATGCAACTCAAATTGTGGTTGTAAACATGTAAAGGTGTATCTATTAAAATCTGCACTCCTGCTCCCTTTGGACCAGACCATGGGGTTTAAAATGGCAAAGAAAAAAGAAAAAGAAAATTTAATCTATCTCAGCTAAAACCAGCACAGCTGTGTTTAAAAAGGTTTATTAGAATGTTAAGATTCTTCAGTGTACTTTAACAATAGTTAGGTGGCTAGTATCACTACCTGTCTATCAGTCTGTTATAGAGTATTTCACAGTATAAATAAAGGAAGGATTATTTATCCTGAAACTTGTAATGATTAATGGTTTTCGCTTTTTACACTGTACATGGGTCATGATTGATGTCAACCTGAAATAGCAAATTGCTTTAATTTGTCTTTTTTTCCCATTTTACTTCTGATGAGTGCATGTTTACAAGGTTTAAATAACAGTAATTTTAAATGTAAGTATTTCCTTTTGGCAGTCACGAAATATGATTATAATTCAGTGCAGATGATGTGCAGAGGTATGTACCATCTCAGCCTAAACTTACAGAATTGGATTTTTTAGGTACAGATGCAAATATATTTTGTTATACAATATGTACAAACTGAGTTTTCCTAAAATTAAGTTTTTAATCTTTATTTCTTTCAGCTGTTGTAAACAGTTTCTTAAAATACTTTTCCGGGATAAGAGTGTGAAGCTGGTAGCTCACACACAGGACTGATTAGCTACAGTGACAGAGCTTCTGTCTGCTACTGTGCCAGCACTGAGTTAGCCAGAAATTGCCAAATTAGATATAGTTTGGGTGATAAGGGGAGAACAGGACAATGAGAGACTCAGAGACAATGGATCATGTGAAAGAGGTAGGAGTTGCAGGCAGCCATGAGCATTCATCTGCCTCAGCCACAAAACCACTGAAAAGGCCAAGATGCAAATAATGAGAACTCTCTCAGCTCCTAATCTGGAAGCTTGAGCAGTGTAATTTTAGAAAGAAGTGGTATAAATATTGATCTCTTGTGTATGTCACAACTTTTATAATTCATTTATTACCAGTGTGTAGATCTTGGCAGGATCAATCTGATATGATTGTGGTTGGTAACTAAAGATCTGTGACTGTGGTCCCAGAATGGGTGAATTTTTCCAATCCTTCCTCAAGGAAGGGAGGTTTATGAAGGAGTCTGTGCTGTGTGAGTTTCCAGAAACAGTGTGTGTGAACATCATCTCTTTGACTTTCACCTCTCACACTACTGTGAGTTAACTCCCTTAGACTTGAGGTTGTATTGTTCCTGGGACCTCACAAGCTATGGTATGAAAGGAAAAAATTTAAATAAAATTGAAGGTAAAGTCTATTACTAGCTTTTATATGAATGACTTTGTCTTGCAGGGAAATATAATACTTATATTTGGCTGGAAGGTATTTTTGCTGAAAATTTAATTTGTGTGTAAACTTCATCCATAAGCTGGGAGGTTATAGTCAATGCTTCAATGTAATTAAACAGTCAGGTTGTATGAGTAAGAGAAAAGACCCTGGGCTGCAAAAACACCTCTTAAAGAACAGTCATCCCCACAGTTATATAATACTGAGTGCCAAAAGAAACAACATTGTAAACTGGGACTCACTAATGAACTCCCAATTTATGGAAAACTCAAGCAAGAGTTAGGTGTTTGAGAGATCCCTGGAAATCTTAGATGAGGGTTTCAATTGTGACAGTCCTTCCTCTCTCACAGGTAGAGAGAACATGAGTAAAATAGTGATGAGAAGGATCTATAGTCCTTCTCTCTTGGCCATTTTGTTGGTTAACTGCTGGGTACATGTCCAGGGAAACATCTGCTGAGATTATATAATTATTGACTGAAATGTCTTAATGATTAATTAAATTCTTCAATGCAGAAGAAAAATAAGTTCTCCAATACAGTCTCAAATTTACTTGAGTTGGTTTTAATTAAAGCTCTTAAAAAGACAAAAGAAACAAATAAAACCCAAAAACCTGAAGCAAAGACTGGCAAAGTTAAAAAGGACTGAAAGCAAAGCTTTGTCATGGAAAATATTAAGCAATTTCTAAGCCTAGGCATGTACTGTTTACAGTGAATTATATATTTCCTAACTTCTGCAATTCAATATTTCAAGAGGAGTTCTTTGAGGATTAGTTCTTTGTTTCCTTCTTTCCCTAAGCTGCCAACTATAAAAAAAAAAAAAAAAAAAGACTGAAACCTGACAAATTATGCTATCTTCTGAGAGAAGTTAATTTCAGGTGTTTCCAATCATACAATATTTTTCTTCTTCATACTTGTGCAAAAGCATTAAAAACACATTCTGAGCTTGGATGCCCTCTGTATTACATTAACTGCATTACTTTTCTTCCTGTGCCAGTTCTTGTGGGTGCTGGTTGTATTCTGATTTGACAGTCTGAAAGATTCTCCCTGAAGATCAGCTAAAGGTAATAAGCATAGGCATGATCTTGGAACAATTTTTGCGTTTCTAGATCTGTAGAATTACCCTGTTATTTTAATACAGCATCTTGCCCTGTTTGAAACTTAGCTTTGCTGTGAATTTAATTGTATTTAATAAGTATCTAAAATGTTTCTCAAAGCTTTTGCTGTCAAAGGTTTTTGTAAGAGTCCTTGCTTCCATTTAACAAAATGTTTCCTAATATGCAATTTCAGGGCAAAGAATCGAAAAGCTTCAGATATCTAATGAATAAGAAAACCTTAAAACAAAAATAAATGAGAACTCAGGTTACAGATCAGCTCCTAGAACTGGCAGTGTGCACCTGCTGTAATTTGTTGTGTTCCTTTCAAGGAAAGTGCAGTTTCTTGGATGTTGTGATTTTTGGAACAGACACTTATATATTAAGGAATATGTATTAATTTTAAATATGGCAGAAATACTTTGTTGTGGTATAGAAAAAATGAGTCATTTTAGATACTAGTTTCTCCTGAGTTGCAATAAATGCCACTGAAGCATGAAAAATATGTTCTAATTCTGTTTTTAGTGTTCCATGTACCAGAGGACAGATGAAAGATGCAGTATCTGTAAAGTAACATCACAGCACTAACATGATTACTGGCTGTAATGTCCAGGTCTGAATGAAACCCTTTTGTGGAGCTGTTTGTATGAAAGGGGGATTTTGTACAGAATTACAAAAGCCAGAGGTGAGCATTGGCCCCTCAGTCTTGTCTGTGCTGTTGTTTTGGATGGTTGTCTGATCTTCACAGTATCATCTGAGGGTTGATTTTGCTGGATAGGAATTGCCAGTGAGTGTTAGAATGTCATACATTGCTAAAATAGCCTAAGGCTAAAATTTCCAAATGTTGCCAAAGCTAGTATTTTGAAGTCAAAAGGACAAAAGATTACAGGTGAGAACTGATCTCAAGAACAAGAAGTTTTCTTTAGGTATGACTCAACTAAATATTTAGAATAAATATGAGTTTTGTATTCTTTACCTACATTAAAATGCTTCAGGCTCTGTGTACGTGGTGCTGTGCTGGTTGCATTCATCACTAGTTTCACTCCAGCTACATGTGCCTCTGCTTTTGACATGCTGGATTATTCTATTGTCTGCTTCTTTGCACTTCACATTTCATCACCTGCAGCATGTCCAAAAAGTGCTCATTCCTGTGCCATTTCAGGCTGCTCCCAGGGCTTTCACTGGAAGCTGTATGAGGCACTTCTGTTATCTATACGTGACAAATAAGTGTTCCAGCGTTCTGCTCTGGTTTGAGAAGCAAAACCAGTGAGGTGCTCCAAGTCAGAAATACAGTTTATTAGGAAAAGGGAAAATAAAACAAAAAGGAAACAAAATACATGCAATAAGGAAAAAGAAAATCACTGACAGAGTCAGAATACAACCTGACACCCTGCTTGTCAGGGTGTTGGTAGCAGTCCAGTTGCAATGGTGGCTGCAGTTCTCCTGGAGTAACAGTTGTGGCTCTGTTGAAGCAGTGGTCCTGGAGAAAGNCTCAAATGCCCATGAGCAGAAGACCTATCCCTGGAGGGAGGATGGGTGGTGGAAGAGATGAGGAAACTGCTCTTGATGGTTTCTTATCAGCTGGCTTATCAACAGAAGATCACATCGCTACCCTCCCATCCCATTTCTAACAGATGCTAATAGAATAACACACCCCTGATGATATTTTACACTGCAACCCATGACACTTTCTTACCTCCACTTTCAGCCTGTAATCAGACTGTAAGCACTGCAACTTTTCTTGCTAAGTTTTATCCATTCTGGTAGTTTAAAATTTAAATTATTTCAGCTTTTTGCCCCAGGAGCTGAAAGGATTGAGTTTGAGTGTTCCAGACTTTTCCTGTGCGTAGGAAGGAGGAGCTGCCTTGCTGGGCCACATGAAAGGACTTTCTAATATCACCCAAATGCTATGGTTAGAAACACATTCAGTTGTCAGCTGTTCCTCCTCCTGTACATGGATGGGTCTGCTTCCCACACAAAGACCAGCTGGCCCAGTTTGCTCAACACAGCTGTTCCCAGAATTGTCTCTGGAGGTGGGATGCTGCCAGTATTGATGTGTTGTGTGTTAAGCAGAGCAAAGCAATCATTTGAATTGCTACAGTTAGTAATGCTTCTGGGTGGTGGAAAGGCTCATCTCAAAAATTAGAAGTTTTTTTGGTTTTCTAGTAATAACAGAGCTCAGGATTTGCCTGATCCTTTCAGGAAAGTTATTTAACAGCAAATTTTCCTTAGTCAAGAATGCTGCTGCTGCTCAGCTAATACATAGTTCATCTTCAGCACTCGCTGCATTCACTGATCCTTCATGGGGAAGGATGTGAAACTGGTTTCCAGAGCAAGATCTGACACACAGAAAGGAGGAAAGGTCTGACTTTCCCCTCTGTGTTTGTGGTTCTGAGAATGCTGGCTTTTCTAATTGTTAGGAGCTATGTGATTGCCTTCCATTTTGTTTGCTGGGAGAAGTGACATATTTTGGGGTGTGATGCCTTTCTCTTTAGTAAATCACTTTATAACATAAAACCTGTGGCAGATGCAATGCCTAAACTAAGTAAAAGGCAAATGACAAGCTCAGTCTGAAAACAAGGATTAGAGGTGTTGCTGGTTTTATACAACACAAATATGAAATTATGACTTTACAACAGTTCCTTTGTTTTCCTGAGTAAACAGACAAACCATGGAAAAGCACCTTTCAGAATTCTTGCCACTTGATGCCCAGATTTTCAGAATTCCTAAAACACTTAACAAATCCATTAGAGCTGTCAAAAGCAAGATATAATGATATTTCTTAATTTTATAATCAGTGTGTATATGAATAATGTCCTAGAAGTGGAGTTCCCTGTTATCTTCTCAAGATAACAATAATTTTTAAATAGCGAATAAAGAATTACCTAGCCAGTATTAAAGTTTTCTTCTTCCTCCAATTTGTGGTTGGTGTCATTAATAAAACCTGATGTCACTCTTTTTTCAATGCTTGCTATATGTGAACAGAAAGAAATCTTTTTTCCCACACTAATATGAGGGTTCATACCTAATTTAATTCTTATTTTTCCTGTCCTTTGAATCACTTCCTTTTGCCTGTGAACTAAATGCCCTTTCCAAAGGAAGTGCCCTCCATGCATCAAAATGTTTCAGACGTTCAGTGTGCGTGCTTATGTTTCCTTTTCTGAGGTAGGCAGCAGGCTGGAATTTGTAGTCAAGGCTCCAGCCACTCCAGGACTCTTTTGCAAAAGTTGATTGCAGCTTATAAAGCAATCTTCTCCTTAAAGGTGTTTTGTAAGCAATTTCTGAAATATTACAGTATTTCTACGGGAGTGCAGTTCTTGGTTTTAATCTACAAGAAGATAAGTGTAGTCTGAAATACATGAAGTTTAAAAACACTGTTTAATGTGATTGTAACATACAAATCTATATGGCAGGACAAATAACTTCTGATTAACTGTTTTGTATTTTTATTACCAATTCTGGCCCTATAGCAAACCAGTGATGTTAGCAAAGTTCATGCTATAATATTGCAAACTTGAAAAGGTTGAATTGAAATTCCAGAAATTCCTAAGTTTAAAAAAAGAGCTTTATCCTTGTCTCCTGGGTCTTTCAACTTCTAAGGCAATAGTTGAGTTTAATTTGGTGCTTTAGATTTTTAATTGGAACAATATTTTTTCTGAGAAAAGTAAGTAGATTTCTACAGGATACTGTGATTATAAAGCAGTAAGATTGTACCACTGGCTTTTGCCTAGGATCTAATGGAGGGCACTTACAGTTTGCTAGTGTAACAAACTGTGCTGAAAAATCACCTCAACAGTCCTGTTGGTAGTTGCTACCAAAGTGCTTTATTACCTTGAGCTTCCCAGTTTCTGGGAGTATGGGGTATATGAAAGTTGAGAGTGGTATGCCTTTTGTTTTAGCTTAAGTGAAAGCTGCAGAGGGTTCCTGGTTTTCAAATACACCAGGTTTTACCATAATTTTTTCCCTGTAAAATCTTTGGTATCGTGTTCTTTAAAGGACTGTGCAGAAATCAGAATTAATATGTATTATCCTGAAGTTAAGGATTTTCTATTTCTTTTTCTTTTGGAGTATTGCTGTTCTTCTGAAGAATTTGGCAGTTTTCTTCAGTAGTTTTCAAGGAATTACATATTTTTTACTTACTGACTATGATGCAAGTAGCCAATCAATTGAAGCAATACTAATGTAAAAGTTCATAATTTTCTGGGTGCTAGTGAATAGCAAAGGGCTGAGTTCTGCGTTTTCCTCCAGTAAGATTTCTATTATCATGTTAAATTTGTGGGTTTTTTAAAAATGTGTTATATATAGAAGGGTTTCGAATGCTGAAAATAATGAATCCAAAATAATGGAGTAAGGTTCTTGCTCTGTACATAGATAAGGCTGGATGGAGGTGAGTCTTAGATTAGAAGTTGAAAGCAGTACAGATTTTTTGTGAGCTTTTTCTTCTTTTAGGCCTCCTAGAGTCTATTTAACTATCAGCATATTTCAGGCTTTTTCTTCATTTTCTTCTGTTTATTACTTTTTAACTTACAGATCTCAAAAACTGATGCCAAAATTGGCATTTTGGTTTTGCTAACAATGCCATAAAAAGCCATGTGAAGATATAAAAAAGCTTTGTGAAGACTACTTAGATCATTAAATTACATGATGTCTTCAGGTGCATTTTAGATAGAGAAAAACGTCCTCTGGTCTTGACCTGGTTAATCATGTTTTTCATGTTGAATTATTTATTAGTTTCATAGTCTCCTATTTTACCACAGTTAATGATCTCTAATCTTCATTTCAGTTATCATAGTTATGTGTCTCTTCTCTGTCTGCTCTTGTAAGGCACACTTGTGTTAAAATAAGTAAACTGCAGTACAAGAAATTAATTGTGTGCCATCTGCTGCAACAATGCAGAGACCTAATCAAGCCTGTATAAGCAATAGTGCTGAATTACCTTAATGCTCTTCATATACACATATACCATAATAATTTTACAATGGAAACAAAAGCCTAGACAAATGAACTGCAATCACATAATAAATTGAGATCAGGTTTTGGGTGCATGATAAAAATGAACTATTTTCAGGATGAAAATAGTTTCATGGGTAACTACTAGAGAAGAAAAAGAGTTGAAAATATATGCTGTGCTTAAGAAGAAATGAGGGAGAACACATTTTTATGACTATGTTCTTTTGAACACGAGTTGCCACTGCAGAAAAGAAGCCATGAGTTTAAATGTTCTGTTCCAGAATCATTAGAATTGGTCATATGCAACATTAAGCACATCCCCACCCCTCCACTGCATCTGGTGAATGCATTGTACAGATTTTCACTTGGAAGCCTTCTATCTTTCCAGAGGGGCTGTCCCTTTCCCTGCTCTCTTTCCTTCTGAACGTAAGAAGCCCTCTCCACTGGTCATTTAGACCTGTGTGAAATATTTATTATCACATAAAATTTCTCATGTGTGATAAAATTTGATAAAAATTGCCATTGGCTTCTGCTTCACCCCTGAGTGTAATGGAGGTTGAACCTAAATTTGTCAAGGTAAGTCCAGAAGTACATTTGGCTGGCCAGGCTCTTTTGTTATGGAGGATGGGAGCTGAGAATGAACTCTGATTGATTTATGTTTCTATTCATAAATCAAGATTTGCAAAGAGCATGCTAGAGTTGAAGTTATTTCTTTTAACGTGTGTCTGGAAGTTAAAGGAAATTTTTATCTCACTTATCAGTCATTCTAAATGCGTGGTTGAAGTGCAGGGCCCCATGTCTTGTTTTTAAAGAACTGTAAATGAAGAATTTTAATGTTGATCATGAGAGAAATATAACTGAAACAGTGAAATATAACTGAAACAGAATTTTTGGTGTCACATACTAGCTTTGTTCATTACATGGCTCACAAAACTGCCTTACTCTGAGAGAGATGTACCCCTGGAAACAGCAGCTCTGGGGAGTGCTTAGACCCAGGCACAAGCAGCACCCCAAGCACTGGGTGCATCTCAGGGATCTACTGCTTTTAGAAGAGTTTACTGTTGGTCACATTTTCTCCACCCAACTTTGCATTAATTTCATGGGCCCTCTGTGCCCATGCTGCATTTCACTAGCACATTAGTAAAGCTGCTTTGTAAGTGGATCTTTTTCCTCCCTGCTCCAAGCCTGCTGCTGTTACTCCTGGAGGAGGGCTTGGAGGACTCCAAAGGAATGCAGCTTCTCATCTCTGCTCTAGCCCACAGCCAGGAGCATTTTGGATGCTCTGCCTCTGCTGTCATTTACTTCTGTGTCATTCCTTGACTCCCATGCTCAAACTAAATCCACTCAGTTATCTTCCTGGGGCTTTTTTTTGAACTAGTATGTATATTTTTGTGATACATCTTCATTGCTGCTACTATTCATTTTGTTGTATTTTTATTTTACCTTATTCATGCCTGTATTTGTGAGGTGTGAATAAGCAAAGGAAAACTGGTTCTCATAAATCTTTTTATCATGTATGGATTACTATCTAAGGGATGAATAACTGCCCTTTTAAATGGAAGTGCTTACTTCTGTTCTTATATCCATTTCACGTGTTTTTGATAGCACTTATGGTGCTATGGAGCAGCAATCAACAGAAGACAAATTTCATTTGTAGACCAGATGTGGCAATGAGCTGTGTATAACCTTGTTGCAATGAACTCTGTTACAAATCATTGCTCACATTGGATTGTAAAATGCAATATCTGTAAACTATAAGAATGCATTATCTGAATTCTCTTACCAGGATGATGATTTTGATTTCACAGCACTCTGATTGCCCAAAAATGCTCTTATGCAAGCACTAAAAACCATCTAAGCTCCTAATTTTTTTTCTCTAGATGGTATTTGATTCTCAATCTGCTTGTTAGTTTCTCTCAAATTTGTACTATAGATAATTTGTTTTCCAAAAGGATTTTACAATATTGGGGTAGTCTGGATTCTGTTGAGTTTATGGAGTTGGGGTTTACTTTTTCAAGCTCCCTCAGATTACATGACACTGCAGTGTGCAGTACACTAAGAATTTTATCCTTGCTGCAGACAGCTGGCTAAACATTGGAACTGGAAAGATCATCTTTAGAGGGTGCAGGATTTGAGTTTTATATGAATAAAGGGATTTTCTTATGCTGTGACTTTGTGCTGGGGTTTTGTTTCTTTGGTGGGGGAGGGAGGTGCATTTGGATTTTTTTTTTGTGTGTTTTGTTGGGGTTTGGGATATTTTGGGGTTTGAGGGTTTTTATATTTGGTTTTGCTCCTGAACAGTGATATTTTGGTCTTAAAGCAGGTCTTCAGACTCAAAATGTTCCTTGTGCTTTAACAGGAGTCTCATAGTAATCCGAGGGACTGGCTGACCTCCATGTGGTGTGTCAGAATGGGCTGATGGAATTGTACAGGAGCATATATTCATGGCAGGTTTTTCCAAGAAGCTGCATACTAAGTATGGAGTATTGATTCTTGTGCTGTGTAACCTTGGTGCCACCAAGGTCAACTGGCTGCTGCATTTGGGTCTCAGCCATCAGACCTACTTTTAGATTTCTTATTTCCTAGTAGCTCACTCTTCTGTCTTTCCCTGTATGTATCAGGCAGTGTCTGTTACCCCTTCAGAGATGCAGAATTTACTGCCCAGCTGCACTGGGTCTCTGGAATCTGTTTTGAACCTCAGACTCCCCTTTGGTTTCAATGCTAAGGCTCTGTTCTTATGAATACTTTGGATTTCAATTCATCCATCTGTCCCAAAGTGGTGAAAGCAGACAGACCTGTAGATACAGACCTCTAAAAAACTTTAAAGCAAAATTTTCTAAGGAATATATAGGATATAAAGATCAAGAAACAAAAACTCAGCATGAAGTGTCCTCTTCTCCAGTTACCCCTTTTTCCTGCATTGCTGTTTAGGTCTGTATGAGAACAAAATGGTGAACTTGGAATATTTTGTCTGTATCTCAGCTGTTCTGCATAAAATGTGATATTTAGCTCTCTGTATAGCTCATCTTGCACAGATGTAAATGCTTTTATTTGCATTTCTGACTTTCATTTCTGACTGGAACATTAAACAAGAGCAGTGGAAGTCTTGCTCTACCTACTTGTGATTGAATTCTCTTGTTGCTGCACCTCCCATCTTCAACATCTTGCCTGTAGCTTTTCAGAGTACTTTATTTTTTTTACTTTTTAGGAATTTCCCATTCTTCAAACCTCAACCTCTTATAATAAACTTGGTCTCACAGTTTTCCCTATTTTTCTAATTTACATTATTATTTTTAGAGATTCTAGCCTGTATATTTGAAACTTCTGTCCCATGGGTATTCATGCTGTCAGGTTTCAGGGGGAAAGTGCAAAATTGCTCTTTTACCTGAGGCATTCCTGATGCTGTGATTTCAAAACCTCAAGCAAGATTGATAAACTTAGCCTCCCAGTTAATGTAACACTGTGATAATTTCATGAGTGGCTCTTATATGAAGGGTAAAATTTACTTCTCTCATGAGAAAATAATCCTTGTTTGAAAATGTTGACTTTGTCTGTCCTCTGTGTATATGTAGTTTCAGTATTTGTTTTAAATCCCATGTAAGAATAAAATTTGGTTTAAGATTATTAGTTCTTTAGCATTCTCTCTTCTTTTCCACTTCTCTCATTTCAGATGTTGCAGTTGTGGACATGAGTGATATTTCCAAGCAACCATCACTGTTCTACCACCTTGGCGTGCGTGAAAGCTTTGACATGGCCAATAATGTCATTCTTTACCATGACACTGATGCTGACACTGCTCAGTCTCTGAAAGTAAGGTTCTCACTTCACAATCTGCTTCATTTCAGAAATATCTTTAAATACCTGATCCTACAGATATCTGTGTTTTTCTGAAACTTACATTTCATGTAATTTAAATTAGCTACATAATTGAATCCTGCTAAGAAAAAACAACTATTAGCAAAAGCAGTAATAGAATAAATGAATAAATGCTTTTTTTGGAAGATAAGATACATAATGTTTTTGCTTCAGATAGTTAGACTTAGAATTGAGAGTGCAGGTCCAATTTTTTCCTTCCTTTCCCTCTTTAAATTAGAGTACATGTAAGAAAAAGTTATGGCCTGTATAATAAGGACACTTGGACAAGGGCTGTATTTCAGCCTACTCCTATGTAAGCACTTCTGTCAGATGAGGTTTGTATTCACCAGGTGCTGACTAGCTGAGACTACTAGAATCTCCTTTTTATTGCTGTTTGAAGGTAGAAAAACATATCCTCACCAAATCTTTTTATAGGGCTGTTGTTCATTTTTATAGTAGGATAATATATGCTATACACTTATGTCCTGAAATTGCTATTCTGGATGCAAGTCATATACTGTGAGTGCTTCTGCCTTACTCAGTGCACGTTCTCTTTATTTTACATCACATTTAGACTTTGTCCTCTGTATCATCTATTGCTGCCTTTAATATCATTCTTTTTCTTACTACCTTTCACAGAGAGAAGCGTTCATGCTTTGGGTTTTTTTTCCTTATTTTGAGTTATTGCCCCTTGCTACTTCACTTTTTTTCACACCATTAGTGTCTTTTTGGAGTTCTCCAACCTCTCTTGATCCTGTAAGAATATGAAGTCTCCTTTTTCCCCAGAAAAGCTGTGTTCTGTCATGGCTTCTCATTCCTCTTCTCTGCTCTCAAAGTCTTTGATTTTACTCTCATGTGTCTAACCCATACTTCCTTTCTTCATGTGGTGGTTCACATACACATTCACATTCCATGTGGCCTGGAGTCCCAAGAACTCAAAGCTGGAGCCTGTCACACTCTTTGCTCAAGGAGATTATCCATACAGATACACACTAAGGTATTACTGGCATGTCCTGCTTTCCTCCACCTAATCAGGGTGAGCAGGCATACAGCTTTTCACCCACTACTGGTAATACACCTGACTGCCATGAAATACTGCATTTTTAGTTTCATTAACACGTTTTTATCTTTCTTTATGCTGTCACTCAGATGTTCTGATCAACTTGGTTCTCCCAAGGATGTCTCCAAGTCTGGGAAGCATAGACTAGTTGTTTTCTATTTGTTGCTGCCCAGTGAGGGCATTGGCTTTGATTTCTGCACTTCATGCCAAGCACACACTCAAGCCTTTGCTCCATAACTGGAGCGTTGAAGGATCTCTGGGATTACATCCCTCTGTTGTTGGATGTTCTGACTGATTGCTGCCAGAACTTGCAAGTCTTTGCACTGTCAGTTCTAAGCCTTTTTTTTTTCCTAATAATGTAAAGCTCAAGTTGAGGGATTGGGAAACACGAAAATGTGACTAGGTCACATAAGGCTAGAAAAACTATTATCTGCCTTCACCTTTCTTATTCTAGGAACTCTGTCAGTGGCACTGATATCTTACTCATCTCTCAGATGTTTGCATAACCTCCTTGGCCTAAATAGCCCCATAGCATATCTTGGACAGGATCCTGAGACTTGGTTTAAGTTGCTGGAACCAGCTCAAGAGAGATCCTCTGTTTAAACTGGGCACAGAGATAGGGTTCAGTCTCTCTCTTTTCACTGATATCTCTTCAGCAGCTGAGCCCCAGTTCAGTGTAGGATAGCATTCAAATATGATAATGCACCTCTGTAAGGAATACTTCAGAAGGTAGGCAGGAACTGTTCACGGGGTATTTCAGCAAAGAAAAGTTCATGACACTTTTCACATCATAGGTGCTGGATGGTTTCAGAAGAGATATTTTCTCACTATTGATAAAGATATTTAACTCTAAAAATTAAATTGGAACTTCATATTTAACTCTAAAAACTCTGTTGGAGCTTTATAACTTGCATAGCTAGGTAGACATTAATTTTCACATATGTAATATTTCAGATGTCAAAGCTTTGATCACTTTTGTTACGAAGTATTTTATTTGACTTAAGGAGTTTAGGCTAATTAGAAATTCCATTTAGGTTTTAGTACATTTTTGATCCTCTGATGATGTTTATTCTGAAGTTTATGAGTAATTAGGTCAGAATTTTGTCACTTCTGTTCAGAATTGTATTACTTTACTTGGACCTAGGTTGCTGTGCCCTCTTAAAAGTGGTCCACAGCCTGAGTGTTATAAAGGTAGTATTGATGTTACTGCTGTTACTTCTGCTGAAGGTCTGTGAAGTTCTGGAAACCTGACTTTATACTGTTTATCTCTTGAAACCATCCTGAAATTGTCCCAAGTGTTGTCTCTTCAGTTTCACCAACATTCTTTCAAAACAACCTAGTCCCGAGGATATTAAAAGAATATGTGATCTGGTTTTCAAGAGAGTCATATTTATAGGGCTAAAGCTCTTAAATGTCCCCAGATATTTTTGCCTGTTGTTGAGGAAATGGGTGCATGGGCATGATCATTTCTGTGCAATGGTTGTCCAAGTGGATTTCAGGCTGTCAGATATCAAGTTGCTCAAGCAGAATCATCTCAGGTTGTCAGAGCACATTTAATTCAATTATACTGACAATCTTGATTAGAAACAAGTCTCTGACTAGTATTTGTAGTGTGGCTTACCTGGAGACCTCTTTAGTTTGAACAAGCAGTTTTCATTGAGCATATAATCCATTACCCAAGAGAAGAGAAGGTTACTTACCAGCAGCTGGAAGTCTCTGAGGTCTGGTTTACACGCCCATTAGTTTATCATCTGCTTCATTGTTTCAGTATCTCTCATTAAATTTTGGGGTGAGAAGAATTAGGATGTAGAAGGAATGTGGTGGTGTGTACCAATCTGGGTAAGAAGAAGGATACTCTTTCAGAGAGAAAAACCCTCCAGCTTTGAATGCTTCTGTCTCACAAATGCTCACTGGGTGTGCCCAGTCTGAGAAACTCCAGTTACTGCTAAGTACAACTTTCTTTATATTCTGAATACTTCTTTAAGTAGATTTCTTCACTGAATTGCTATTTTTTTTTTCCTAACCTGAACTACTGAGACTCTTGATTTTGTTCTGTCCTCTACTGGGAATTTACTGTGGCAAGAAATCTAGATTATGCTGTGAAGCTGTTAAAGCTATTAAATATATATATACATCTATGTGTGTGTATATATNTGCTGTGAAGCTATTAAAGCTATTAAATATATATACACATCTATGTGTGTGTGTGTATATATATATATATGTATAGCAGTGATTTTTTTATTGGAAATAATAATTCCCAGTAAAAACAAATAAACATTTCTTGTATTTTTTTCCCCCTACAGGATATGGTGTCTCAGAAAAACACAGTAAGTATTAAATCCACATTCATTTTAAAACACAAAATGAAGACTCTACATTTGAAGCAACTCTAATACCAAAGCTGCCAAGCATACATATGTTCTGTGTGATTAAAGGCAGTTGTTTAACCTATCTATAATTCAAACTTTTGGAAAGCTTGTTGACACTCCAAAGTAATGCTAGATTTTGAAGTCGCTTTTCCTTACCAATTCCTTTCTAAGTTGTAGAAAAGTACTAGTAGATAATAAGTTTTATTTGTAGGTTGACAGTTCCAAATATAAACTCAGAAATTCAAAGTCTTTTTGTCCCTCTACCACCATCACCCATTTGTGCAAATGTAGATGTTTGTGGTGCCTTAATGGGCACTTTTGTATCTCAAATAACTTTGACTTCTGTATACCTGTCCTCTAACTTACAAATTCACAGATTTACTTAGAAATACTTATTTCTTATAAAAGCTTATTTCCCAAAGTAAAAATATTATTACACTTAATGCAAGTAAAGCCAAACAAATAAATTTGAAACAAGATAAAATGTAGGAGTTAAGGCCTTTTGAAATATGCCACAATATCTTATAGTTGTATATTTTGCCATAGTTCACACCATGACAATGATTATTTTCATTAAATCCTCCACACTGTTATTTTGAGGATGATTGAATTTACAAAACTCTTACACTGCCATTTATCCTTTCTGTTTCCTCCCATTCACCATATACTTTTATTTTCTTCTAAACAGTATTGAGCAGGATTAAAGTAATAAAGTGGTCTTAGAGTTTGACAGCGATTTTAAAGAGAACTAGAAGAAAAAATGCATTAGTCACAGCAGTTTTTACTGCTGTTTTGACTTGGCCACAGTGCTCCACACAGAGCACTAAAGATAGATCAGGTTTAGCACCAGTAAATGCAGGTCATCCTTCCTGGCTGTCTCAGGGATCTTTGAACCAGTTTGACCTGTGTGGTGTGAACTGCATTTACTGCTCTGTGGCTCTGTGAAGGGGGACTCAGAATGTGGCAGATTTGTTTCTGAATGCTACTATCCATCAGCTGGTGGGTGACCAAAATTTCAGGAGCATGTGCTCTCCCTTCCAGTGCAAGAGCCATTTGAATGAGCCACTTGGTGGTAGTACAAGAAATGGAGTAAATGACAAAGGGTGGCAATTCAACCCAATGCAATCAGATTAGCAGCACACAGCCTTTTCTTTTGGCAGATTCTTTCTCCAGTAAGGGAGGTATTTCCCTTCACACTGAAGAGAAGATTGAATCACAGAATATGCTGAGTTGGAAGGGACCCACCGGGATCATTGAGTCCAACTCCTGGCCCTACAGGACATCCCTGTCACACCATGTGCTGAGAACATTGTCCAAACTCTTCTTGAACCCTGTTAGGCTGTTGCTGTGACCACTTCCCTGGGGTGTCTCTTCCAGAGCCCAACCACCCTGTGGGTGAAATACCTTTCCCTGGCAGCCAACCTAAGCCTCTCCTGACTCAGCTTCATACCTTTGGTTCTAATGACATGGTTTCTATGGTAGGGTCTGGTATTGGACCTGTAAACACCTTGTGGCTGGCAGAAGGGGCAGGGAGACATCCCTAAGCTAGGATCCTGATTCCTCCTTTAAAAAGGAGGGATTGTCTAACCCACTTTCTTCAAATAGTTAAATTAAGAAAAAAAATTGTGAGTAAAAATACAGTAAGGTGAAAAGTGAATGACTTTGAATACCAAGTATGGATTCTTGACTTCTTTGTAGTATTTGAAGTTGTTCATACCTTCTTTTACTAGGTAAGTGTGCTCCCATATTTCATTCTTTTACCAGTATTTTTTATTCAGAAATTAGAACAAATTCACAAGCAAGCTAAATAATTCATAGGATAAAACTATGGGGTTTTTTTAACTCAAAATTGACTTCAAATAGACAATTGCTTTCCCCTCCTTTCAAATCCAGTGAGTTGTGATGAGAGGTTTTCAGTTTACCACTGATCTGATATGGTGCCACTGCTTCATTGCTTGGTTAAATATTTTACAACTGTATGGGCAGTGTCTTGTTTGAAGTGAATCAGGGTTGCTGTGCTTGTTAAGTAGGTACATAATTGGCATGAATTTATTGTGTCCAGTCAAATACATAGATAACCATTTCAATTTAATTGCTGGATATTAGATGCTGTTGTTAATTCTCCTGTAGTGGAGCCTTGTGTTTTCCTTTCACTTGTCCTTAGTGAAAAATGTGGGTATGCTTCTGCCCTAAGCGTGGAATAGCAGAACTTAAATTCACATTTTATCAGGGGCTGGAGGCGTGGTGGAAGAGGATAGATATCTCCTAGTCCTTCCTGCAGCCCAGTGGGAGCCACAGGAATATCAGTGCTGGAGAAGTCCTCTCCATGTTTTACAGGCTCTGTATCCATGCATCTGCAGGGTGTGTAAGGAAAGAGGAACAACTCAGATTGTTGCCAGGCACAGCACACCTTTGTTCCAGCAGCAAGGGTGAAACTTTTGAGGCTGTCTGCCATAGCTTAGAGCTTTCTCTGAGCTTTCCCTGCCCTCACTTTTCCTGTTTATCCTACAAATCTCACATCATCTGCAAAGGTGCAGAAAAATCTTAGCATAGAACAGATGTGGAGCCATATTGACGTTGCAGAGAAGGTGAATGTCTAATGTGTCATAGGGACAATTTGCTTTGTGTATCACAAGAAAGCCTTGAAAACAATGGATATTCTCCATGTAGAGAAAACATGATTCTAATTCAGTACTGAGGAGGAGGCAAGAGCAAGGAAACTGGACATGAAGCTGAAAACAATGCAGAGAAAAAAAGTCAGCAATTCAACTGAGAGTTGGCCTGAATATTGCTGATCTAACAGTAAAAATTATACAGCAGCAAGTGGCAGTGGTGTGACCCTGAGAGATTTAATAACTTACTGTCTGGAAAAAGAGCATGAGTAGGAGAGCTTCCTTCCACCATCTAGGAATGCAGTTCACAGATAAGATGGAAGAATGTGATTCAGTTCTATTTGACTTCCCCAAACAAGCAGTTAAAATTCTGTATTGAGAATTTATTGCATACTTGGATGCAAAAAGAAAGAATTATTGGCTTTGAGAGTTCAGTTCCCAAGGAGGAATTGCCCTGGCATGAAATTCAAGCTCAAGATTGAATCAGTTATCACTTAGATTTCCTTCTGTAGAGCTCCTCTGAGCTTTAAGGACATTTCTGTTAACTTTAATAAAGATTGAAAAACTTCCTAGTTTCTGTCAAAATTATCAATAAAATGAATGGCAAATATGCCGTCTTGCAGAACTGGTGGCATTATAGAAAAATGGACTGAAGGGCAGAGGAAAGAAAATTACCAATGGAAAATGCTTGTGCTTTGGAGTTTCTTTAGATGTCTGATAAACATTGTTTTACTGGAGAAATGATATTTCAATGATTTTCAAAAGCAAGAAATGCTTTAAAAAAAGTCTTTCTCCAAACCAATGTAATAGACAAAATCTATTAGGAAGTTCTTCTATTTTGATAAAAATTTTTTTGCCATTGTTGATTTTTTTTTTAAGGAGGGAAATTTTGTCTGCTGCTACAGGATCTAAAGAAATTATGGATAAAAAAAGTTCAAGATTGAGTGAAGAAAAGAGTGAACAAGAGGCTTTGGAAAACTGCTGGAGTCAGGAAGCAAAATGTGCAGTCCTTTGGGCAGTAGCTCTAGGATTGGGTGCACATAGTTTGAGATGCACACTTTGATCCATTCAATTTGTTTGAATGAGGCATTGAAAATACAAGCTAAAACTTTCCACTATGGAAAAATTATTATACCAAGTACAGAACATAAGGAGAAAGACTAGTTAGTTGTTCTTTAGTTTATGATATGCCTGAAGAAATTTTAATAACCCTGTTAATTGCATTCAGGGAAGGTATTTAAGGGAAAGTAGTCTGGCTATTAAACCAAAAGGTTTATTATCATTGTATACTTAGGCCTATGGGCCTGATGAAATATTTTTAGAGATTTAAATAATTATTTTTCATGAAATCCTGTAGCAGCTCTTATAGTAAGTAGTGAATAATGTCTGGGCCATGGAGGAGTCATTAGCAAAAATTCTCCTTGGTCTAAAGGGAACTGGATTGCAATTTATCCTTGCCACAAGGAATTTTTATGTTGAAAAATAATTTTTTTTATTGTAATTGGCAGAAAGTTTCTTCAGAGGTTTCAGTAGCTGTATAAATTAGACTGTATATACTGTTTTCAAGGCAATGAACATTTAAGAAAACTAAATAGAAAGATTTTGGCACTTGGACTAATATTCTCCAGTTAAGTAGCCCCAGTGGACTGGAATGAGCCAAGACTCTGAAGTATGATTACTTTATATGAACTTAATAATCCAAAGAAGTATTATTGTATTATTTTTTATTTTCTGATTATTTTTACAATGTAAAACTTCAGATGAAATGGTCTTTTAATGATTTAAATGATAAAAAAGGCCTGAGGTAGCAGAAGTGTTAAAAGAGATTTTAAAATGGCATAGAATGAAAAAGCAGGAACATCTCAAATTCAGTAATTTTTCTTTTTGGGTGGAAAATAGCACAAAGGCAATGGGTAACTGAGTAAATGCTACTTTTAATACTTTTAATAATGATATGCCACTGTTACTTTAGATAGTGAAAATTAAGGCTTTTAAAATTTTTGTTTGAAAATGAGTTCTTATGTACATATTACTATCTCAAGCAATATGTAATGGTTGGATTAGTTAACTAATCAGATAATGAATCTGACAGGTTCATAAAAATACGATCTGAAGACATCCTAATGATGGCACAAGATGTATAGATATATAAATCATGTAAATAAGAGAAATCCCAAAGATAAGAGAGATAAGAGAAATGCCAAAGTATTGAACTATTTTCTTTGCCTTTTAAATATAGTCTTGCTGTAAATATTTATATTCATTTTCTGTTGTTTCTTTCTTTAATTATTTCTTTATTCATGTGTCATGTGTGTCTTTTTGCTCGTTATGGTGTTTTGTGGTGGTGTTTTCCTCTTTGTTGTTTTATTTCAATTTGGAGTAGGTTGCCAACCTCAAAGCTTTTCTTCGTGTTCAAGTACCTCCTGAGTACCACAGTGGTAATCTAATAGGCAAAGTATGTATCACTTTAAATCTGCCTTCAGTTGAACAGATATGCCATTCTTTCACTGTGTTTCTAGACATGTAAAAATAAATAAGGATTGTTTAAGAATAGTGATTGGCATGGTCTTTCCTTCCAGGTGATTGGAGTACTTGCTCCTTGCAAGCTAGATCCCAGAAATTTAAAGTATTTGTCTTGTGATTATCTCTCTTCACAGTCTTTACATAAAAATACATTTATTCAACTTTAGAAGAGGAAGTTTTTTTTTAAGTTTATAATATCTTAGTCACTGTAGTGAGTTGACCCTGACTGGGTGCAGGTAGGATTTCTATATACATTACTTCATTACTTTACATATACCTAAGCCATTTATTCATTATCCTTAAAAAGCAATAGTTGTATGACAAGACAGTCATTTTCAAAATTACTGGCTTTTGGTATCAGAGACCAGCATCCTTAACAAAAAATCAGAAGAATCATCTCTAATCATCAGCCATCTCTAATCCTTGTTAGCATAAGAGAAGTAGATGGACTGGTTTTTTACATAATGGAGATAGCAAAGACTTTCTCAGGCCACACTATCAATATGAAAGGGTTTTGTAATTTATTATATGTAAATATTGGACAGAAGAAGCTAGAGGACAGGAGGGTTTAATTGCATAGATTTCAGTATGCAATAGGAGAGACAACAAATCTCAGTCAAATAGATGATACATTGGCTTGATAAAAATACGTTTGAAGCTAAGATTAATACAGTATTTCACATGTGTAATTATTTTTTTCTGAAAATTTCTTTGCTTCTTCAATATATGACTGCAGCTCTTTGCATCTCAAGATGTATCACCCTTTCAAACTGTATGGGCTTTTTTCATTGCAGGAAGAGCTAATTTGCTGTTACAGGTTTAAGAATAGAGTTTATAGACAAGCAGCTTTTGTGTTGTTTATTTGTTTTCAAATAAACTTACTGTTTATTTGAATAAACCTGAGACAAAACAGTGCTGCCATATTGGTGGCTTGGGTTGAAGTTTTTCTGAGTTTTTTGTTGGAAAGTAAAGACAAAAATCCAGCAGATAATTATGTTGTTACAACAGGGATAATGTAACTTAGGGTTTGTAAGGAAGGAATATGGCTTGATCTTTATTTGTTAAAAATAATTTAACATTATAAATCCTCAGATCAGCAACTGGATGTACTGATACAGTTTTTCTATCTGTAGTTTTGGTAACTGCATGCTCTACATTTTTAACTTCCTGTGAACAATCTGTTTCTCCTGTCTAGTCTACTAATACATTTTAAAATGTGCCATCTTCATAAACAATCTTTTCATCATCTCAACATTCTCCCATTGTTCAAGGTGGCTGTAAATGGCTGTGGCTTTTCTACATGCTTAGATGACATGAAAAAATGACAAGCATGATTTTGCTGTACATGTTCAGTGCCTTGGTGTCTCCAACATAGTGGACGTTGATCATGGCAGATGTATCATGCTGATCTCTGCCTCAGTGCTCCCATCTCAAATATAAAGTTCACCCTCCTTTTAAACAGCAGAGAATTGTCATAGCTCAGATGGGATACAGGTGCTTCTCCCAGCTGTGGAAACCTTCACAGTGATGTGATTTCTGGGGTCTTGCTCAGGGGCTGAAAACTCTGAGCTTGCTGGTTTTGGGCTCTAAAGGGCATTTCATGTGCCCTCACCCATTTCAGCACCTTGATTGTATTTACACATTTTATGTGGCATATTAAGGTTTTGGGTTTTACTTGTAGAATTTTGTTACAAGTCCTACAAATATTACAAAACATTTCAAAGTGTAGGGTTTGGTTGGTTAGGTTTTTGATGGTATCATGCAGCAGATATTTTGTAGGCTCCTCTGGATGAAACATCTCTATAAAGTCCTTCCAGGGACTGTGTTTCTGTATTTTTCTCATTGTGGGGAGGTCTGCATCGTATCTTTCCTAGCACAGGGTGAGTTTAGAGGATGCAAGTACATCTCTGAAGCCAAAAATTTGGGAACAGGACATTAGCTGGTAACTGTTAGACCCTACTAGGGCTTGTGCATTACATTAAAAGGAAAAATTGAAGAGTTTTGTTGTGTTGTCACTTAACAGACCTGGGCCCTTATTCATCAGCTTTGTTAATATTTGTAACTTTTCCACACAATTTTCCTTGAATGCAATGTTTGCAAATCTTGTGTTAAATGGTGCACTAAAACCTCTTACACACCAGCCCTGCTCCAGCTGTTTTTTCTGTCAGCAAAAGATTCTATATATATATATAGAGAATATGTATACATTCTATTTATACAAGTATATTTCCACTTTCATTTGTTTTCTAAACTCTGCCTGTTTTTATTTTAGGCTTCAAGTGGCAATTATTATTTTATTCCATACATTGTCACACCTTGTGCTGACTACTTTTGCTGTGAAAGTGATGCCCAACGAAGAGCCTCTGAGTACATGCAGCCCAGCTGGGACAATATCCTGGGGCCACTTTGTGTCCCACTAGTGGACAAGTTTCTCAGCCTTCTCAAGGATGTTCATGTTACATCATGGTAATGTTGCAACACGTACAGTTCTAGAACCTTTGACAGTCTCTTTTTGATATTATGGAAAAAAGGAGATGCAGAATTTCTAGTAGCATTGATTTTTAATTTTTAATTTTTCACTGCACTTAATATAGTGTTTAAAAAGCTACCAATTTTACTCCTTTTTGTATTCCTGGCCTGGAGTTGTGGCAGTTAACTAACCATGTTGTGCTAGAATTT
>VZTB01016191.1:291363-317711 GCA_013397245.1 Thryothorus ludovicianus
TCTATTCTATTCTATTCTATTCTATTCTATTCTATTCTATTCTATTCTATTCTATTCTATTCTATTCTATTCTATTCTATTCTATTCTATTCTATTCTACTAATAATAAGTATATATGTTATGTTATGTTAATAACTATAATATAGTTATTTATATTTGATTTATAGTTCTGTGCCTTTCCAGAAAGCAAAGGCATGGATATGATAAAGTTCTTAAGTTGAAATTACAGTGTATAAAGTCATAATAGGAGCTAAGCTTATAGTTTCTTCACAGTCAAAAGTACAGAGTTCAAAGCCAAAAACCATTCCTAGATGCTCATGATTGAAAGGAATGACAAAAGCCAGAAGATCTGCAAAAGGTTGCAAAGTTTTATTAGTAAACTACACACTTGGTGTGGAAATTGGTGTTTTAGTCCCTGACCTCCTAGTGTAAGGCACAGCAGAGGGTTTTGGATAAAGGGAGTAGGGTGAAATGGAAGAGAAAGAGATAAATTAAAGAGGGGCAGAGTGGAGGAAAGAAATAAAGAGATCACCCATCCTGTCTCCAGTGTCAATCCAGCTGGGGTTTCCATGGTACTGGGATGCATATGCAGAGCAAGTCCCTAGAATTTTTTGGGATACCTTTTTTATAAATAAGTTTTCCCTCACCATGGAGATCAGTTTCTCACTGTGTATGGAAGTTAGTTATGTTCATGCTGTTCTTGCAGATCTTTCTGAAAGTGGATTTGAGGTCTTTGGGAATTATTGGGTGGTCTTGATCNCAGAATTTCTAGTAGCATTGATTTTTAATTTTTAATTTTTCACTGCACTTAATATGGTGTTAAAAAAGCTACCAATTTTACTCCTTTTCTATTCCTGGCCTGGAGTTGTGGCAGTTAACTAACCATGTTGTGCTAGAATTTGATTTATAGTTACTATAATATAATTATTTAATAATAACTATATATTCTATTCTATTCTAGTCTAGTCTAGTCTATTCTATTTTATATAACTAATAATAAGTATATATGTTATGTTATGTTAATAACTATAATATAGTTATTTATATTTGATTTATAGTTCTGTGCCTTTCCAGAAAGCAAAGGCATGGATATGATAAAGTTCTTAAGTTGAAATTACAGTGTATAAAGTCATAATAGGAGCTAAGCTTATAGTTTCTTCACAGTCAAAAGTACAGAGTTCAAAGCCAAAAACCATTCCTAGATGCTCATGATTGAAAGGAATGACAAAAGCCAGAAGATCTGCAAAAGGTTGCAAAGTTTTATTAGTAAACTACACACTTGGTGTGGAAATTGGTGTTTTAGTCCCTGACCTCCTAGTGTAAGGCACAGCAGAGGGTTTTGGATAAAGGGAGTAGGGTGAAATGGAAGAGAAAGAGATAAATTAAAGAGGGGCAGAGTGGAGGAAAGAAATAAAGAGATCACCCATCCTGTCTCCAGTGTCAATCCAGCTGGGGTTTCCATGGTACTGGGATGCATATGCAGAGCAAGTCCCTAGAATTTTTTGGGATACCTTTTTTATAAATAAGTTTTCCCTCACCATGGAGATCAGTTTCTCACTGTGTATGGAAGTTAGTTATGTTCATGCTGTTCTTGCAGATCTTTCTGGAAGTGGATTTGAGGTCTTTGGGAATTATTGGGTGGTCTTGATCCAACCTTACAGTCCATGCCTGCTTCCCAGCCTCATTCTGTTCTTGTGCTGTGTGAGGCTGTGCTTGCCAGTAGTGCTTACTGTGACCTTGCTGCCTTCATTATAATGTACATGAGACAGAGAACTTAATTTTCTTTGCTATATGTTGGGCATATACTAAGCAAGGTTTAATATTTGAAAGACTCATTTTTAAGCAAGAAAGGGATTGTATGCACTGGAGTATTTGTCAGGTGACACCTGCTGAGTTCCAAACTAGAGATTCCATAACCTGCTCCAAGATAAATTTACCCTTAAGTAGCTGATTCAGGCCATTCATATTTGTCATGCTGGCAATATATATATTATTTTTCAATTTACAGAAGTGCTGACGTTAGATTTGCACTGATATTAGTGTAAATAAGATGCACTTACTGGAGGCTTTTACAGAGATCCTGCCCACATTATGTATTATGTTCATCAGAGAGATTGCAACTAAATCAGTTTTTGTTGGCTTGTTTTTGTTTTAATTTCTGTGTTTGAAAATCTCCTTCCAGCTTTCATGGTGAAATAATATATCCTCCTCTTGACATCACTCTGGTATTTCTTCTGTGTCACTTTATTATCCCAGATGCTGCCTTCTTTATGATACAAAGTACCACATCTGTCAGGGTCAGTAACTGGGCAAAGAAATGCTCCTGTTTACCTGTGTTGTTAAATTTGCCTCACAATCCTGGTTATAAGCATATTGATACATAGCTCTACAGTCTGAGGTGGGGCAAAGTGGAGTATTTGTAAGTAGTTATTGAAAAATATGGGAACATTTGATGTGGACCTTAATCTGAGGAAATGATACTTTTTATTAGAAATTATACTTTTTATTAGAATTATAGCCATGTTTCTTTAGAAATGTCTAACAGTCTTCTTCCCCTATGCCTAACTTTTATTTCTTTAGTGCCTATTATAAAGAAACACTGCTAAATGACATTAGAAAAGCTAGAGAGAAGTACCAAGGAGATGAACTGGCAAAGGAGCTGGCCAGGATTAAGCTTCGTATGGATAATACTGAAGTGCTGACTTCTGACATTGTCATAAACCTGCTTCTTTCTTACAGAGATATTCAGGTAAGTGCTTAAAGACTAAGGTGGATTATTTTACCCTGCAGTTTTGGCTCTTACTTGTTCTTCATTGTTTGTAAGGAGTGATTCAAAGCTGACACTAAATGGGAGCAATTGTTACACATAAATTTGACTTGTCTGTTGGACAGTTTAAGGGGATAGAGACTCTTACTTACTTTGCCTATGAACAGGAGAGTCAGATTAGGTGTCTTCCTGAAGCCTCTCCCTTTGTTTTTAGTAAATTTTAACTTCCTTGAAAAGAAACAAAGCAAAAATCCCTACTGAATCAAGGTGCTTGTCTTGCCCTCCTCTCCCTTACCTTTTCCCCCTCCCCCCATAAATTTAAATATATTTGGAAATTAGGAAAATGCATTTGTTATGACCATTGTATTGGCTAGAGATGCCCAAATTGAGAACTATAATTCAATGAAACATTAATTTACTTCTAAAATGTAATTACACTCTTTTTTCTTGTTTTAATTTTTTAAAAATAAGTTCTGCTTTTGCTAAAAAACAGTCTGTGTGCTGTCTTTCCAAATTGACAGTCTGTGTGTTTAACATCCATTTTCAAATATGATTTCAACCATTCTATAGAATTTTTTTCCCATCAGGAGCTAAGTTGGTTATTTCTTGTGTATAAATGGGTTGTGAGAGAAATGGGCAGCGACATCATGGTTTATTACCAAACTTTCCCTTCTGAAATGCCTATTTTCCTTCAGCACTTTATCCAGTTTCATTTGGACTGGCTCTGGTGATCGTGAGAGGTCTCCCTTGAGAAATGTACTCATCTCAAAACATGTTTTGAACAAAAATATTAAGGAACACAAGGCCCTTTGAAATGTCAGTAAATTGGCCTCTTTGGCAGTGTAGATGTGGGTTACCCCTGAGAAACCAAAATGAGTGCACAGGTGGCTGACGTCCTTCAGAGACAGCTGTGGTTGAGTCCATGGTGATCTGGTGAGGTGCCATTCATCAGAAGATATTAGCAAGGCCTGAAAAAGCCACACTTGTCATCTCTTCTTCTGGTTCTGGGTGTGTAATTGGTCAAACTGGCTACAGGGGTTCAGTAGTTTGGGCATCGTGGTGAGGAAGAGGCAATCACTGACTTGGGTAGACAAAATCCCTGTGTGTTCCTACACAGCTTTTGTGGCTGTTTCTCTGACTCTTAGGAACAGTCACCTGAGAAACTGTCTAGTGATCATGATGCATTTTAGTTTATTGATGCTTTCCACCTTTCAGTTTATTCTACTTCAATCCTTTTTATGTTTTTTTAAATTTCATACCAGGACTATGATGCTATGGTGAAGCTGGTGGAAACACTAGAGATGCTTCCTACCTGTGATCTGGCTGATCAGCACAACATTAAGTTTCATTATGCTTTTGCACTGAATCGGTAAGGATGATCGATTGAAGTTGTTTCATTTTATTGCTGTTCCATATGGACTTATATATAAATTTATAGTGCAGATAATGTCAAATTCCCTTCGATATCTGCAAACATTGATATTCATCACAGTCATCTCTCCTTAATCCCATACTTACTGTGCAGCAGGACAGTTTGTAACTTTTGAAATTGTTGTTTTCCAACAACCATCGTTCTGTCAAGAACCAGGAGAGAGTGGATCTGTTCCAAAGGCCACTTGGAAAAGACTCCAGTGATGCCAAGGGGCTCTTGGTCAGTCTGAGATTGTTTAACCTGAGTCACTGATTGTTCTGAATGTCTTCAAAAATTTAGTGTGATAGAGTTATGAGTGATTTATTAAAGTAATAGGTAACAAGCACTGCTTGATCCATGAATACACATTCATGACAGAACTTTCTGGGAAGGCTGGATGGTCATCAGGACCTGCAGGCACATCATTACTTGAGGAAACACTGAAATATTATTGAATTCTTCTAGTTAGGTACAGATTTTTGTAGTACCTAGGTATAATAATTACTCAAAATTCTAAAGAATTTACATTAGGATTGTGAGAGAAAGTAGATCTTAGACAAATGAAATCACATGAGAATAAAAGTAGCTGGCCATATGCACTCCAGATATTATTAAGGACTGTGACCTACAAGCTAACTAAAAATTAACATTGGACAACATGAGAATGGCATAAATCAAAGATATTAAGAACTTAATAATAGATCTGGAAATGCAGTTCCTATGGCATTTTCAGGAAAATAGTCATAAGTCTGGTCCTATCTGACAGTTTCATCAGACACAAGAGTAAACACTAAACTATTGCTCAGAAAAATACTGCATATGGATTTAACCCTATTTTCAGAATTGTTAAAAAATTTTCTCAGGAATTTTACTCAAAATATTTAAATTTGCCAGTAAGAATAATACTAGAATCATGCCTTGTCCTTAGGTAATGTCTTCATATAATCAGTTTTTCAAAATTTTCCATTTAAATGCGCATAACAAAATTGGCAAGCTCCTTTATTGTCTTGGTCTTCAAATTCTTTGTATTTTGAGCAGTATGTGAAATCCATGCCATTAAATCTTCTGTTTTGAAAATGCCAATAGCACCCTGGTAAGACAAGATAAAATTAATTGCTCATGAACTTGCTTCCCTTGTCAACAGCTTTCATTAAATTGATTATTAGCCTAAACCAGCATGACTCTCCTTGTTTTCTTTTGGGAACAATTTAAACATTTCTACAGAAGTGGTTTTTCAGAAATAAATTATTGGTTTTTCATTGGTAAGAAAGCAGAATTTAGCTTCTGCAGATGTTTTTGCCTTCTTCAAACAAAATGATGGACAAAGCTCAAAAGCTGAGACTTAAACATTTTTTGAGCAAGCCCGCTTAGTTCAAAATGATCCCTAAAATGTTGCATTTAGCATCTCACTTCCATGAAGTTTTTGAATCTCTAATTCTATCTGTTTTAAAACCATATTATTTTTAGTGATTTCTATCAGAACCTGTCTTTACAAATAAAGAACTGTATTTTCAGTTCATATTCTGTTAATTTCAACACACAGAACAGCTTGGTACAGCTGACTGAGCCCTCCAGGAAAAAAATACATCATATGGAGAACAGAATTAGCAGCTGTGAGAATATCTGACCCTGCAGAATGTTAGTGTGCTTAATTTCATTAAAAAAGTGATCCAGAACTGTGATCCAGAGAGGGTAATTAGTTTATTTCAGTGAGTTCTCTTGGCCATTAGTCCCCCTTGCATTTTCGAGTCAGAGTTATCCCAGTGCTGCACAGAGCTGGTGCCATGGCAGGAGGGGCTGCAGGGTTCTGGGCACCTCAGGGCTCTGCTGGCTCAGCCCAGTCTGAGGCACACTTGTGTGCAGGTCCAGGTTAACAAGTACTGCTAAGGCAAGAGACAGGAATGTTTTACTTTGGATTCTGCACCATTCCAGCCTAGCTGCATGTCCTCTGCCTCAGGGGCAGCCTGGATGTGACCTGGCTTGGATCATGAGCAAAGCAAGGCTGGGCCTCACTGATGGGTACTGTGCAGACAGGTACTATGGCACTTACTGTCACAGGCAGGGCAGGCAGACACTTGCATGCTGATTTCTGGAACCCTGATCCATATGGCAGGTGTTTAAGCACAGCCCCTCTCCTGGATTGCTCTCTTCCTCTCTGGTTGTCATTTCAGAGCAGAATTGAGAGCATCTTGGATTTGTCATCTCTCATGTCTATTATCAGAAGCTAACAAGGGATGTTTGCAAAGACAGGCTTGTGCTTGTTTCCGAGCCTGGGCAGTCTGAGTACATCACTGTCCTAGATGCTTGTTTAAAAGTCCTAGGGAGCAAAGGGCTATTGCTTTTCCAGTGTCTTAAGCTAAGTAGTTTGGATGTAACATAGGAATAGAGCAGAAGGTGCTCTCTTCTCGACAGACACGGGCTGGTTTAAGACACTGTTCCTTGTTGCCTCCTACCTGATATGCAAGTCTAATTGTATCTTAATTCAGACAACTTTAGGTATAAGTCCAGTCCAAATGTGCTACAGGAGTTATTTTCAATATTTGTATTCACAGCTGTGGTATGAAGAGTGTTCCAGATGTGGATGGCTGTTTGTTTCAGTTCATGGGTACACCTTGCACTTTGTAAGGAGAATTTTCTGATTTGCCTTATTTACCAGGTCTAGAGTTATAATGTCCTGAAAGCTTGCAGAGATGCCCAAGAGTGTGCCAAATTCTGTTCAAAACAGAGTAGACTTTAAAACCAAACCTAGTCCTGGCATGAGGCCAGAACTGTGAAAATTTTCTTCTCTTTCCAGGGCACTTCTATCTCCCTTTATATTAAAGATGAGGACAGCTGCAGTCACTATTATTTAACTCAGCATGCAGTGTTTTAACAAGCAACATATTCCAGTACCATAATAAAAGAAGGCAATTAACAAGTGAAGGATGTAATAGGGTGCAAGTAGAAAATGCTAGTAATTGTGAATAATACTTGTAATTGTGAATAATAGTAGCCACAGAAAATTGTTCCCATTCATAAGCACTGGGGTATTTAAAATGTTCTGTTCTGTGATTACTGAAATTTAGTAAAAAACCATATTGTGGGCCTCCTCATTTTATATGCCTGGCTTTCATGAAGTACCTGAAGTGTATATGAGGGAGGGAAAAAAGCTAGTTTTTTTCTATGTCATATCTTTCTGGAGGCTTGCAAATTTAGTTCTTGTCAAAGCCTAATTTAGGGTCTTTTTTTTTTTTTTCATCATTCGCAGTTTCAAATACTGAAGATTCTATGAGCAAGTGCATCCCCAGTGAAATGTATCAACTCAAAAATTAGTTTCTGGTTTTAAGTTAGAATGCAAGTGTACTAACTCTAACTAAAATGAGTTCTCATTTTTCTTAATAATTAAGAATTTTCTAAAATGTTTTTACTGTAGGTTTATGTACAGTTAGTAGTAGATCAGATAATCTGCTATGAAGTCATTAAGACATGAAATGGAAAGGAAACCAAATGTGAATTCCCTTGAGAAAATACTTTCTATTAATGCAAGAGTTTTATGTCATATATAGTCTTCGCCATCTAACTAGATGGAAACAAACCATACAGGGGAAGACGTGAACAAAAGTCTGAGAAAAGGAAGATTACACCACCTGTTACATACAGAGTAGGGCAATTCTAATTCTTATTCCAGTGAAATCCGTGCTGTTTTTGTTAACTTTGTTGGGCAAAGGCCTGGTTCATTGAGTGTAGTTCTGGCTCTGTAACCATGCCAATTCTTTAAAGCTGGTAAAACCAGTCTGTGAAGTGGGAAGATTTTTTGGTTTAGAAGTATTTAAAACTAGGCCTCCTTGTAAAGGCTGGAATGTAGAGAAGGATTCACCATCAAGAGAAGGGATTTGGGGAGCAAGAAAGGAGCTATGATATCAAAGAGAAAAAAAGAACTTTTTTTACTGTGTGTTCCCAGTGTTATTCCAGGTGAGATGCTGTGACAGGAGTTTATTGCCTTACAGAGTAATCCAGAGAGGTAAAGGAGGAGTGGATTGTTGGATAAGACAGGGAGACAGATGCAAGAGGCTTGTGTAGACCAGGGAAGTGAGAAGACTGCTTCTGTGATTGAAGAAACATGGTAGGGTCAGCAGACAGATAAACCATGTGGCAGGACTGCAGTGAGCAAGCCAGCAAATTGGCAAATGAATCAGCCAGCAGTTTCTGGAGGATACAAGCTGTCAGGCAAAACTAAACTGGCAGCAGAACACTGGCACCAATTTCGAGGAAGTGATTAGAAACTATAAAGGTGACCTTTAAAGGACAGCTTTTGTTTTAAGAAAAAAGAATTTCTATGCAGCCATTTCTGTCTGAAAAACTTTAGTTTATTGAAGATTTCTTCATACAGAAATGACTCTGTGTCATTGATCATTCCCTCAATTTAATTTTTTTTCCCTAATTCTAATAGTTTAGTTTCCTTTTTAAATAAAGCTTAAAACTATACATAGTACTGAAGATAAATGTGCCTGACATTTAAAGTCATCATGATTGTTAGTTTTTTTATTTTTACTTCTTGTTCATTTCCCTTTAATTTCTAGCACTGTGCTTGGGGAGACTTGACAGTGTTTTATTGAGCACTAGGAAATTTTCATAATTGCCCTAGTTTTTGGAAGTAACTCGCAGATCTCTTTCTTAACAGGCAGCAGTTTCTGCTGCTGTCGTGTTCAGATAATGTAGATTGATTTTTTTCTATTTAGTTTCTCTGCAGGTTTTCACAAAGGAAAAAAAAATTTATGAAACACTTTCCAAGGCCTGTGGGTTTTCTTAAATATGTTTCTAAATAAATTGTAGTAGTACTCTTTTTTCTTACCTCATTGACCATTAAAACTGTATTTTGAAAGAATTTTCAGATTGTGAATAATTCTTAAAACTGTGCCACCTAAACCCAGAAAAAATATGAAGAGTAGCTCGTATTTTCACTGTGTGTGTATGCAAACTTCTGTAAGGTAGGACATATCTTCTCCCAGATGTGGAGAGTTTAACAGATCGTATGTTAAAGAGCACCATTGAAACACACTTTTTCCAAAATTCTTCTTCTTTCCTAAAGTTGATTTGTTTGTGTGATGCCATGACATTTGTATTTCAGTGCAAGATGGCCAGTAACCACCAAGGAGCAGTAAAATGACCTGGTAGGGTCCTTTCTGTAGCAGCCTGTTGGGATTCTGCTCTGGCTTACAAAACTTCATATTCAGGGGATACACTTTGCAAATCTCAGCTGCACCAAGTTAATCCATAAAGAGAATATTTTCTGCCTTCCTTCTCATGCCTGTGCATTGTCATGTACTGTATTTCAGCTTTCCTGTATTTCAGAGAGGCTGTGGCATTTCCATCCTTGGAAGTTTAATAGATTCAGCTTTTCAGACACAGCCAAGACTGCCATGGTCTAGTGCTGAGCTATGGACCTCCTGTGAGACTGAGATTCTATTAGATGTCCTCCAGCAGTCCTTTATTACATGTTTTTTTGTGATTTGTGGCTTTAAATGGGGGCTGGGGAGCATAGGAAAGCTAACACAGTTGAGATTGGTTTAAAAAATATAGAAGTCAGTGCTAAGCCTTAAGGGTTTTAAGTAATCTCTTCTACTCTATTGAAAACACCACAGATCTCTTTCAAGGCACCTTGAGACAAATTATGAACTGTCAGGCATGCAGACCTGACAGAGTGTGCAAAACAGGTTCTGCACAACATCCAACAGAATATTTTCATACTGACTTCAGAGAACTTGCTTATAGCTTATGTGATCTTTCAGGTTGTTTGGGTTTTATTTCTTTGTTTGCCCTCTCTTTTTGGGATTTAGAAGCTGATAACTTCCTACATTTGTAAATTATTATAATTGCTGTGTGGATTTTATATTATGCAGTGGACATTGGTTTCTGCTGCAGTCAAAAACAGGGTCTAATATAAAGATACCTAGTCTGATTATTGTTTAATTATATTGGGTTAGATGAGTGTACATTTGTCATGTGCTAAATTTTATTGAATTTAATTATTTTTAACAATAATTTTTGCCTTTTAAAAGAGACATTTTTCAATTTAAGTTCTCTAGTATAGTGTTTATTTAGAGTTTGGTCCTTTCTAATGGTCTCCTAGTGTTGTATTTGGTATGTACAGGTTCATCCTTTGATGACCAGAAATGTTAATCTGTACAATGTCCCATTTTAAACAGTTTTCATGCTTTGTTCATTGTATTTTTTTCTTTAGTTACGCCTTTTTCAATCAGTACCTAACACCTCTTTATATTAACAGTAATAAATAACCTGTTTTCACACAAGGGAGACTTGAGGCAAGTCTGGGAAAGCAGTGATTTTCAGATTTTCTGTTTTCATGCTCTACATTAGGTTCTAGTTGTGCATTTCTTGTGTTTTTAGGAAGAGCTCAGAACACATGCCAACTTTTGTGATTCCAATGTGCAAGACCAGGGAACTGTTAGACTTTATTTTAGGGCCTGATTTTGCTAATAGCACTGTTTACTCAATTTTCTGTGCTTTAAAGTAACAGCAGTGAAACTTGGGTACTCCTAATGAAAGAATCTGATTTGTCCAGAAGAGGTTTGGTTAGAGCATGCTGACCTGTGCAATGGATTTACCCCCACAGTTTTTACCTCTTGTTTATTTCTTGTAAAACTGGAAAAAGATACTTTCTCCTTGTGTGTGCATTAGAGAGGACCAGTATTTATTTCAGAGCAGTTAAATTGAAGAAAAAAACTACTTTAAAAATATTTAGGTACTTGCTGTGAAATTTTATACTCTGCCAGTGACATCAAAGACAGGATAAAGCCTTCACAACCAGCTACAAATCTATTTAATCTTATTAGATGTTCTCCATCACCTCCCATACACAGAAGCCTGAATTTTGCTACAGATGTTTTGCTGCTGGCCTTATTGCATCAGCTGGTTACCTAAGGAACAGAGCCTCTTTACAGTAAATATTAATCCTTTTGGAGCATGCAAGTAATAAATTTACCAGAAACCATTATCTGCTACTGGTACTGCAGACAAAGTAGTCATAGTCCTTGTAGGCCTGTTCATGGATACCTAGGTGGGGATTGAAAAATGGTAAACAGTTCTAAAAAGAGGTTGGTAAATAGTTTAAGTCTCTCTGGCAATGAAAAAAAATGTTGAAGAGGCTATTAAACTCTTAAGCTCTGTTTGCATTACTCTTGCAAATAGACGTTGTTTGCTCTAAGTGACTTTTTGCAGTAAATATTGATTTCTAAACATAGAAAAACTGCAAGGTAAATGGAGGCAAACAATTCTGATTGTTTAATAATAATAAGGAATGGAAATGTTATTAATTGCTGTTTTCTTATTAACACAATTGTTAAATATTTGTAAAAAGATGCCATATCACAGCTGTTCATTTTCCAAATCTTCTTCTAATCTGAAGAATTTGAATTAAGAAATACAATTCAATTTTGCCCTTTTATTCTTGTTGCAGTTCAAAGGCTCCATATTGAGCTCTCTTGTTCTTTTGGGTAAGATTGGTTTGACCTGGCTTCTCCTGCAATTAATTGGTATTTCCTGGTATTGTTTGTGGATCCTCTGGATGCAAGATTACAAATCTTGGACACAGCTGAATGATCTGGCACACTGAATGCTGAAAATGGCCATTTTTGTTAAGCGTTGTCAGGAATGAACACTCAACAAGCACTTTTTTTTCACTGCAGGATGTGCAGAATGTGTTTGTACACGGGAAGGAGTCAAATTAGATGGCAGATTTTTATCATAGAGTAGCTCTAGGTTTGCATCAGTTCTTTCTTATGTGAGCTACATGTAGGGACCAATGGTAGGAGAGTGAATTTGGGATTTATCAGTCAACCAACAATCATGAATCCATCAGTCTAAATAAACTCAAATGTGTGTATAGTAATGTTTGGGGGATAGATGAGGGATGCTGCTGTTCTCCCATCTTGCAGTTACTGTTTCAGGTCTGAACTCATTAATTTTATTCTCTGTATTTGATTTCAGAAGAAATAATGCAGGTGACAGAGAGAAGGCATTACAAGTTATGCTTCAAGTCCTGCAGACGTGTGATCACCCTGCTCCAGACATGTTTTGCTTATGTGGGAGGATCTACAAGGATATGTTTCTTGATTCTGACTGTAAAGATACCAATAGTCGAGATCATTCCATTGAATGGTAACAGAAAAAAAGCCCACAAAAAAAACCTGTTTAAAAACATTTTCAGACTTTCTACTTCTGGATATGAAAAGCAGGGCTGTAATAATTAGATCAGTTGTTCTATTTATCTCTGTTTTTCAGAGTCCTGTTTGAATAAGTGGTTTACTGAGCATCAGATCTTTGTATATGTATATCATTGCTTCCCTCTATAAACTCTCCTGGAAGTTGAATGATGCACTTTATTGGGAGGGATGTTGATTCATCTGTGTCTTTGTTGAGGAAATATATAATTAATGTGTCTCAGGGCCAAAATGAAATACAAGTGGGATCATGGAGTTACGTTAGTCCTCTGTGCAAGGATGGTTTCCATGCTGGATCCCCAGGAAATACAATGATCTGCTGTATCTAAGGAAAAATAGTGATAACATGTGTTATAAATTTTCTTAACACATTAAGGTATGCATATGCACTCAGGCTCTCACTGACCTACTGTTCATATAGGAATGTTTGTATAATCATACTTCTGAGCACAATAATTTTAGCAATGTAGGTTTGAAATTTAATTGTGAAATATTCTCCACCAGCACCATTCTTTCCCGTACCTCCCCCCTGCCATGCTACAGGCATGGGTAGCAATGAACTTGCAAGCTTCAGGTGGATCTCTTGATCCTGCACCAGCTAGTGGCAGGCATTCAGCTTGTGTCAGCTGTGTCTCAGTTACCTTTAATGAATATGAAGCTTTAAAAAAAAGGGTCTGTGGCCATTGATGCCAACTAGCCATATAATCCTTACAGTAAATCAATAGCTTAAAATACCTACCAAAACTTTGCAATATTTCAGTTCTTCTAAACAATGAGATGTGATTTCTTGACTCTTCTCTGCAGGTATCGCAAGGGATTTGAACTCCAGCCAACTCTATATTCTGGAATTAACCTTGCAGTTTTGCTGCTTGTTGCAGGACAACAGTTTGAAAGCTCAATGGAACTGAGAAAAATAGGTAAATACCACACATAGTTCCACAGACAAGTTTTCTGCCTCTCTCCCTGTGAAGAAAACAAAATACTTACAGTGATGGGTTGCATAGACAGAAAGGTGGTTCAGGCTTTTTGTGGTGGGTCCTGGATGGCAGTGTAAAGCACAGGGATCTCAAAGGCACATTTTCCTTCTGGCTGCCTTGGAGCAGCTTTCTGGTAACATGGCCCATCTAAAGGGCTTCAGAGAGAGAACAGCAAAGGACCAACTTCAGCACCATCTGTAAACTGCCTTTACTGCACCACAGAGATTGCAGAGCCAACAGGACACAGAGACAGGAAGAGTCAGTGTGGCCCAGTTCTCCTCAAGAATGCTGGGAAAGGATCCAAAGGGTTTCTGTTGTCACTGAGTTGAGAGATCCACAAGAAGTATTTCCTGGAAGGATCTCCCAGGACAGTTCCTTGTTGTCTACCTAGAGTCAGTCACATCTCCCATGTGTGTGCTAACTAAAACACATCACTTTACATTTACAAAGAAATCCTATAATGGAAACAGATATGCAGGTCTTCCTAGGGAGGTGATAGTTGAACATTTTATTTGGAATCTGGTCTTGTCTGAAATATTTGAGCTTTAAATGTTAAGAATGCAAAGGTGGCTTTAAATCATTCCTCTGACCCTGCTCTGGGGTGGACTTGTGTGAACCTCTAGCCATGGATCTCTTGCAGTAAATGGTCACAGATCTGTTCGTCTTACACTGAGAATCAGGAGGCAGATAGCCCAGACAGGAAGCAAAAGAGGATTTTCAGCACAGTAGTAGGAGTTCTGGCTTTCTGAACTGTACTGGAGGTATCATTTGCAGATCCTTCCTCTGTACTGTGCAGTGTTGTTTTCTGGGGAAAACTTACTCATCTTTATTTTCAACAGTAATGCTTAATCAAGTCTTAATTAGTCTTTTACTGATCAACTTACCAGTAAAAAATACAAAAGAGTGTTTTAGTGATAGAAAATTGTGGTTTCTAATTGAAATTTTACAGGTGTACGGTTAAACAGTTTATTGGGAAGAAAAGGAAGTCTAGAAAAAATGAACAATTACTGGGATGTGGGACAGTTCTTCAGTGTGAGCATGCTGGCAAATGATGTTGGTAAAGCAGTACAAGCAGCAGAGAAGCTTTTTAAGCTGAAACCTCCAGTGTGGTATGTGGTAGAAGGCTGTTGCTCAAGTACTAAACTACGGGGAAATGCACAAATTTATAAAATCTTGCAGTCACATGGATAACTTAACTGGATTTTTTGATCTTAGATTATTTGCAACTCTGACTTTATGCTCTGTTCTTTTTTTCTTAGAAGGAAGGGGAAAGGTGAGAAATTAAGTTTTCCAGCATTGTCAGGTTATATCCCATTGAAGCATGTATTTTATAGGAAAGAATTTGGATATTAGTTATGATTCCTTTTGAAGCAATTGTGAAAAGATTGTGAAACCATTGTTTTCAGAGTTTAGCTAGCTGCTGCTTTCCTCCCCCACCATCTTCTGGCTCATCATATCCTGTCTAATCCCCATGTAACTACTCGTGTAACTATACCCATTTGCAAAAAGCTGTTGTTCATGAACATCCATGTGAGCTCATGACTTAAGGCTGTGTCTAAACTTGCTATTCTTTCCAGAAATCTGTAAAAATCAGCACTACCATTTCCATTGTGGTAGCTTTTAAAATACATTTCATTTTGGATGTCTAAGTCAGTTAAGTGATTTTAGAATCTGGTCAAATTTTGTTTTCTCTCTGTTAACTCACTAATTCAATACATTCTAGGTACTTGAAATCATTAGTTCAGAATCTGATGTTAATTCAGCGTTTCAAGAAACTCACCATAGAACATTCTCCTAAACAAGAAAGATTGAATTTCTGGCTAGATATCATTTTTGAAGCAACGAAAGAAACAACTAATGGACTGAGATTTCCTGTAAGATGTTATGTCCAAACAAGTTTTATCTGTTTTATGTTTCTGGATAGGATATTACAAGAATTGGAAGACTCTAAACATAACACTTAAAAAGTTAACTGCATGCTATTTCCCTGCATGAACCAAACCCCTGTACTCTCTTAATCCCTATGCTATAAAAAAAATTAACCCACTGCCCTGAAAGCATTCTAAGAAATACTTGTAAGTCTCCTATAACAAACTGTGATAATCTATTCGGTTGTTCATGAGAACACAGACTTTTCCTGCCTTGTCTTGCCATCCTGTCTCCCTTGAAAATTTTTTGGCGTTACTTGAAAATTACCTTTTATCTGTATCTGAGCATCTGAAGATACTGTAGTGTATTAGCTGCTTGTGTATTAAGGAAAAATGCTCTCTGTCTTCAGGTTTTGGTGATAGAACCAACTAAAGTCTACCAGCCTGCCTATGTTTCAATCAACAGTGAAGCAGATGAGAGCTCTCTGTCTTTGTGGCATGTCTCTCCCCCAGAAATGGTAAAACTATCAGCAAGTGTGTTAAATGTACTGATTCATTGTACATAAAGTAATTTTTGCATGTAAATTTTCAAGCACTTTACAATAATTTAAAATTTGCTACATTTCTGTGAAGCCCAAGCCTCAGTATCTGTTTTGTGTAGATATGAAAGTTGACTTTTTACAGAGAAAGTAAGAGTGACTGTGATTAGAAATCAGATGGTCTTGATGTTACACAGATTTAACTTACCTTGACCATGTACCTAGAAGTGCATGGGTTATTTGGTCTGCTCATAATATTTCTCATTAGAATTTTGTGATTTTAGTTAAGATGCAGGTCAAAGATTAAAAGTAAAATAATGCCCAGTATTGTCATCAATGTTTTAGGTATTTTAAGCTTTTACAATTGTAATATTAGAAACTAGAAAAAATGGCAGCCTATGACAAGTAAATGTCAAGAATTAACATATTTGGTGTCTTGGATTATTGGATAAGGCTCAGGGGATTAAGAAAGGAATAGGCACAGTTATGGACAGTGTCAGCTTTTAAAAATGAGAAATAATGTCAGTTTCACATTGGAAGAATTGAAATTTGCAATGTATTTTGCCACACTTTCTTAATATAGAACATAGGTGGAGAATAGACTAAAATGTAGAGAGACAAAGTGTGGAAAAGAAGCATGTTGGAGCAGGACAAGATCACATAATTACCTGGGTCTGTGAACAGTTTTTCCAGTACATTGTTCTACTTCACTGTTTCAGGTGAATATGTCTGATGTGACTTTGTTTATGGAACAAATTTTTGGTGCATATCTGACATTGCTAAATAAGATCCAGCTATTGTCCATAATTGGATTTATGGAGGGCTGCAGCCCTAGACACAGGCTGTCCTTCCTCTGTTTTGCTTCCAGTGTGTTCCCTGGGCCAGAGCTGTTGGTTCAGAACCTCTTAGGGAGACAGGAGAATTTGCCTTTCCCTTTGAGCCTAGATAAGAGTAGGGCATAGTCTGCTCCATGTTTAATGTGAGATATAGATAGATTGCATTAAACATAATATATAATGTTACTGCACAATTTATTCTTCAAGTTGAATTTACCTGAGGAAATGCAGCCTTTGCTTCCACCCTGTGCCATTTATTTTATTGTTTTCCAATGAGTATAATAGCAATGTATGTATAAGTTCTTTACCCATTTATTAATCTTAGTTCAAAATATGGGGGAGAAGACACAAAGAAAGAGACATGTTGGAAAACCTTTATTTTGCTTACCATGCTGCAACTTTGTTTTCAATATTAACTCAAGGTTAAACTGTGGTTGATTTTATCCCTTTGTTCTTTACAGAAACAGATTCATGAATGGAATTTTACAGCTTCTTCCATTAGGGGAATAAGGTTGGTATGTCAGTAAACTGTTCAGTGTCATTTTGTGGATGTTTTGTATTTCCCTTAAGTGGGAAATCTGGATTCTACCTTAAATCTCTCTCTTTCAATGGGCTGTTAGAGAAGCTTGCTCTGTCCAACCTGCCTTGAAATGTCACAGAAGGGTTTGCCTTTCCATACACAGGCAGAGCTGTACATTTCTCATAGGAACACCTAGATCTGGGAGGGCTATTGGGTGTCTGAATTCTCTGGCAGACTTCTTTGTTTTCCATTATGTAACTGTTTTTTGTAGGTTTTTCTAAATGTTTCACTGAAGTTATTGCTGTCTCTGCATTTAAAAAAATGGAGGGCAAAAGGAAGGAAGAGCCCTTAGTGCTTCTTGTTTCCTTCCAAAGATTTTGTTTTCCTTTAAGTAAAGGAAACCATAGTACCTGTTTTCTTTTTGGAATTCAGAAATGCTTCTGATACGGCTTTATTTAAATACCTGCTAGCTAAAACTTGAATAATTAGAGAACTAATGAATAAGGCATAAATGTAGTTTTTGGTAAGGACAGAAAAGACATTCTTAAGCTGGAAATAGACTACTAGTGGAGTTTCTCAAGGACTAGTTTAGGACAGTTAAGACAGTTCCAATTTGTGATGCTTAGATTAATGAAAACATTAGTCACAAGTAAATGTGTCAAAATCTTAGTTCCCAAAAAAGATCACTATATTATGTAAAAACAACAGGATTGTTCTGGGAACTGAAAGGATAGAAAATATTCACCTTTGGTGTTGATAATTGCAAAATGCATGACTACATTTAGAAGGTAGATTATATATATTATGTTGGGCAGCTTTGCTGCCAGAAGGGTGAGACAGAACACCAGGAGAAGAAAGAAAAAAAGCTCCTATCTCCTCTCTGAATTATGCAGGCTGCAGCTGAGAACCAGAGGAACTGTAAGTACAGGGAACACCAGGTGGGCTTTTGCCTACTCTCTGATCTCCTGAGTCTTTACACTGGTGGGTCTGGCCTTTCTAGGGACATAAATGACTTTTGTCTGGGGCCACTTTTGTGGCTGTGTAAGCTTATGTGCTTGACAAACCTTCTGATTCAAGTTCAAGAAGAAATTCAGATACCTAACAGGTGCTGTAGTTCTAAAAGGAGAGGGCTTCTAGGCTTTGATCTTGACTCAGAGTGCCTGAAGTTTTAGGTCCCAGGTTTCCCTTCTTTGAACTTGTATCATTTGCCCAAGCAAGTAAGCTCAGCAAGTGTTTCTGTGACTAATGTGAGTGGTCGTTGAAAACCTAAAACTGTGGATTTGGACATAGATTCTATCATAACTTCAGTCTTTTCTTCTAAAAAAAAAAAACAGGCTTTGGTTTAAATTAATTTTACATGATATTTTATACTATTACTCCAATGCAGTGAGAATTACTGAAGTCTGTGGAACTGATTGAGAATAATTCAGTGTAAAGTTTCTGTACCACATTAATTACCTTTAGTCAACACAATGCATAGAAATTAATCTTTGAGAAAGATAACTTTAATCAAAAGGAAGCAAGCAATTAATTTCATTTGCTTTGATTTTTAATCACTGCTGAGAGATTAAAAAAATCACTGCATTACAAAGCTCAAAGAGGCAATCTTTTTTAAATTTAGTGGAGTTAGATGTTTGCTTTGTGTGTGACAACTTTAAATTATGATATTTTGAAAATGCATTCATTAAAAAAAAAGTTGTGGTCTCAGTTAAAATACACTCTGTCAAAACTCTTAAACTGTATTTATACTAACCAGTTCATCATATATACTCCATACATGACAATGTTTATAATGCAGTATTGTTACTTAGATGCTGTCTTGTCTATCCTATATTTGCCCCTGGAAGAATCACCTTGATTATTCGCTTAGTTCTCAAGTCAGATATGTGCTCATCTGACTTGTTAGACTGGAAATTGCTATGCTAAATGAAACTAAAAAATGGTGTAGTGTTATTATCACATATTTCTAGAAAAGCTTTCAGGCAAAACTCGGATTTTTTTGAGTATTTTCCATGTAGACCTTAATGATGCTTCAACAAGCAACATCAATTGGTCATGTAACATGTGGCAACTTTACTCAAGTGTACTTCCATGCATTTTAAGTAACTGAATCAACAGAAGATAAGCAAAATAGAAGAGTTTGGCTGAACAGATCAGGCAAGAATCTAAGAAATGTTATTAATTTAAGGCACAAAAATACCTGAAGAAGCCTAACAACTTGGGATTATGTACTAAAATACTGAAGTGCAAACTGTTTGGGGTAAGAGGTTAATTCCGAGATTTGTTTTCTTATTGATACTGTGTTTTATGACATTTCACTTTTTGCTTCAGTGCTTTTAGATGGGCTATATATGACACTGGCAAGACATGATATGCCATAAATATTCTCTTTTCAGAATTATTGCTGCAATTTGGAGTAAATATTGGTCATCCCAAAACTTGTTTATCAATTTTAAGGCCATGAAAAGTATAGACTGAGAAGGATCAGTTACACTGTTGGTATTTCTCAATTCAGTTTTATTGTAGGAGCAATGGAGTTATAAAAACCTGAAATACTTTTCAATCTTTAAGGAAAGGTTTTCTGAATAGCTGAATTAGTGTCAGAGCAATTCACTTTCCATTGAGGTGTCATCGAGTACCAAAGAGTCTGATGGAGTTGTGTAAAAGTATAACAACAAACCAACCTCTATACACCTCAGATAAACTAGTATTTTGCCAAAGTAAGCACCAGCTTATTTATCACAATAGAGAGAGGATTATAGAATATAAAAATAAGCTGAAAACTCCTATTTGTAAGGAAAATATATATAATTACATACTGCTTCTCTGAGGTAATTAACTGTGAAAAAGATGTGTATAAGTGTTCATAATTAAAAAAAAAAACCCTCTTCATTGCCTTATTTCTTACAATAGTTATATCCAAAATAACATTTTCTTAATGTGAATTTTCCAGCATTTCCAAGTTTGATGAACGATGTTGTTTTCTTTATGTCCATGATAACTATGATGACTTTCAAATCTACTTTTCTACAGAAAACCAGTGTAGTAGGTGAGTTCAGTTTACGTGGGTGTTGCATGCCTCATCTATATCCTAAATAAAAATTAATTCATAACGATTGAAAAACAATGTTTTTGTTTGAGAAATAGATTATTTATTTCTTCACTATTTTTTCTTGATGAAGAAGCAATTTAAGGTGATTAGAGCACCCATTACATTTCCTGTGTCATTCTGATTAGTTTATCTACAAATCATTATGTCTGAAAAAGTCTTAACCAGCTTAATCTAAATTACAGCTATTATCTTATTTTTCTTTATCTTGGCTATGTCATGTAAGGGGCTACATTGTTTCAGGTTCCCCTGCGTGTCTGCTCATTTTTGATTTAAGTAAGAGTGTCTAAGTGTAACAAGAAATTCTAACTTGCATTGTGTCACAGATCCATGTCACTGATTGTACCTGTAGTTAAATATTTTCTGATGATCTGTTGACTCTAAAAAGTAAGCAGGCTAGTTGAATTTTAGGCCTAAATTCTTCCTTGTGACTGGTAGTTGCAAATACACCTGAATGATGTAGGAGGGAGTTGTTAATACACTTGGGTTTTGGAGTGTAATGGTATATCCACTATTTTGCAATAATTGCTACTTATGCATTACATTGAATAAACTCAATTTAAAGAAAATTACTGGCTTTGAAGAGTGCATTGCTTAAAAGGTAGGAAACACTAAAATTAATGTTACCTCCTCAACCTTAATTTGGCAGTGCAATTTGTGTGTCATGAGACATGGTCACATTTTTAATGCCATATTCAGTGCACTACAGGAGTCAGTTCAAGAGATGTGTCTCTGTTGTTTTATGGAAGAGATGTATGAAATGAAATTATGAATATTTTATAATTTTTTTAAGAATTTGGAAAAAATTAGTGGCTCAGGCAGGGAACTACAGGAAAAATTGTTCTTGTACTTAAGTATCTCCACCCCAGAGCACAAGAAATTAGTTAGAACTGTTCTTCTAGCCACGTTACTACTTTTATACTTTTGGCTTTCTGAATGCCTGACAAAAAGCTACATCTGATTTTCTGAAATACTGAGTAATCACACTTGCAGCCAAACATGTACTGAAAAAGCATTTGAGTTGAATCTACCAAGATTTTACTATGCAATTGCAATAACAAGTAACTACTGGATTCTACTGCAGCAAATAAAATAATTTTATAAATAATGAGGCTTTTTGGTGTTTGACGTTCTTCATCATTTAAAATGAGATAAATATGGAGAAAGCCAGTAGTGAAAGAAAGCTGTGAACATGCTTTATTAGTTGATAGAGTTTATTAGAGCTATAAGTTTATTAGCTTGAATGCCCAGCTTGAAGGAATCTGTTTAGTCTGCTTCCAAAAGGGTATTGTTGTTTGATCTTGTGCTATGTATTTCTTTTTTAGATTCTGCGGTTTGGTGAAAGAAATTTTGTCTGATGCAGTTGGCAGTACTTTGGAACTAGAAGGAGAAATAGATGGAGACACATTAGAGGTATGTCAAGGATAAAAGATCTATGAACTCTGAAACTTATTCTCAGTCTTCCCCGCACTTGCATATCAGTATAGTAAAAAGATAAATAACATTTAAACTCCTAAATTGTATATGAAATTTAAATTCTTTCAAAATTATTTGTACATGAGGTTTGCATTCATTTGAAAAAACACACATTTATTATGAAGTGCACCTGTTACTACTGTAAACTGTAGAAATCCTTAATGAAATGTGTTACTGTGTTGTATTCTCTTGAAAGCAATGTACAGATAAGAATCAACTGCTATCAGCAGGCTCAAGTGGATCAAAAGATAAAATATTTTAATAAAATATTAAATGCTAAGAAAAAGCTATTTACAAATGTACTTTAGTTTTCCTTCCTGGTACATGATGCCATTACTACACCAGGTAATTTAATTTGACAGGCTTCTGTCCCAGAGATACTGTAGGTATTTAGGATCATTTTAATACACTGTGCTTTTTTCTCATCACTGTAACATCCATGTTAGGAATCCAGTAGCTGTAGGCTTTCTTTATATTTAGTACAGAGAGGAAAAAAGGAAAAACAGCCAACTTGGAAAGGGTTATTGACATTTCATGTGGCCTCAGGTTAGGATAGGTGAATCCATGTCTTCATAAGAGAAAGTGACTCATAGCAGATGTCCACATTCATAGCACTAAATACATACCCTGTATTTGTTATTCTTCTTTTTATTTGTTTTAAAGTCTGAAAAGCCACCATAGAAGGTAGGTTGTAAGTTTTATTTGTGGACAAGCAAATTTAATCAAAATGATTAATGAGCATGAAAACCTTCCTGTGGCTTGTTTGAGCTGGGCATCTTTGTGATTGTCTTATTGCAAAAATTCTCTTGGGCTGACAATTCAGAGCAGCTCTCCATGGTAGTGAGCTTTTATAGGACTTGAGGCTTTAGGGGAGGAAAAAGAAAATACAGAAGTCTCTGCTGTACTATTAAATGTAGTTGCATGTAGTGGGAAAGATGAGTTTTTGCACTGGAGTTTGTTTGGCCACAGAATTCTTTCCTCAAGCAAAAAGGACAAATATGCACATCTGTTAAATCCAGTTTAATACTTCCATCTGTGGTCTTGACACAGCTTCAGGGCTCTGTCTTGGTACAGACAGCTATCTATAGCTGCAGATCTTTATATTACATAATTATGTGCTCAGCTAATAGCAGGACAATTTCCACACAACACAGTCTGTTCAGCTGTGTAACATTCTCTCAGAGGATGTGAGCTCATCGTGGCTTCAGCCTTTGGAAAACTAAACTGAAAAAGTCACTTGGCAATGCATAGCAGGAAACAATCCTGCATGAATGAATGACACATGGAGATGTGACTCTAGAAATTAATTTTAAATCTTTGAGCTATATCATTCTACCTATCTTGAAGTTTTCACAGTTGTCACCTTGTACTTACTGTCTTAGGTTAGGACACACTAAAACATAAATCAGGATTTCAGAAGGAGAGAAATAATTAGTTTAGTGTATATATAAAGAAAGACAAAATGCCTTCCTGCAGCTTGAAATCTTACATTTAAGAAGTGACAGTGAGGAAAATACAGCTTTGTGTGGTCTTGATGGGCTCCACTAATACAGAGAACACAGCTCTTACTGTTAATAAAACAGCTGTTTATGTTTGAGGAAGAGACAGAAATAACCTCCTGCAAAGTCTGGGGGAAGAAAATCTGATTTCCGTCAGAATCCTTATGAGAATATTGTCACAAGGGGTTGTATATTTTATGTATAAACTGCAGTCTAATTTTACAGCTAGCAAGCATTCTGAAGGAGTGTGAATGCTCCAGTTCCTTTGGCCTCAGGTTATTCACTTCCATATATTGATATGAAGAAGCTTCTATCACTTTAAGGGTACCTGCTGTACCCCAAATAGGATATTCTAGAGAACAGTCTGCCCTACAGAAGGTCAGATGTGAACACTTGTTTACTTGTACCTACTGGCTGGATTTCACAGCCAGTAATTTATTCAGATTTTTGGCAGCCAACAGTGGTTTATCCAATATTTGTAGCTGTGGGGACAGGAACAGGCAAATATAAAGTGACATCAAGTATATACAAGTCTATTAAACTGTCTACTCACTAGCACTGGACTCTAAATCCCAACAATTTTCATGTATTGTAGGACCCAGACTGGAGAACACAGGTTTCTCCACAGTAATTAAAGAGTTGGCTTAGGACCAGTGCATTGCAGATGGGGTTGCTGTCAATCCTAAATTCTGCAATGTGACTGCTGTCTTTTTTCTGCACAGTTTGATGTCATATGATAGCTGTGAAAGCTGGATGAGCTCCTACCAAAGAACCTGACAAGTTTGCATATGGCATTTTGGGTCAGTTATGCCTATCATGTAGCGAGATAATGTTGTGAAGAGTGAAGTGCTGAAATGCAGTAAATGGAGCTGTGCTAAAGCTGTGCTTGCTCCAGTTGAGTTCCACTGAGCAGAAGATGCTGGCAGGATGAGTGACAGACGGGTTTCCTTTAGCACATTCCATACAGCAGCATGAAACTTGCCGAGGTGAGGAGGGGGAGTGTCAGTGACACACGGACACTGCAGCAGCAGAGCTGCAATGTGAACTGGGAAGGCACATCAAAGAAATTCGCCAGGGCTGCATTCTGTGTCAGAGAGTCACATTGGACAAAGCAGAAAAAGTAGTCATTGACAGAAAAATCAGTAGTTATGGCCATTGTAAAAAGTTTTGTTGTTTGTTTTTTTAATGGGCAAATCACATGTGGCCACAGAGAATAGCCTGCAGTTTTCCCATATGGGGGCATCTTCTTGGATGTGGGAAGATACTAAGGGAGATCTGTGTGCTCCTGACAGAATCTGAGACTATGAAATTGCCCACTTCCTTTCATCCTTTATAAATTCCCCAATTTGAGTCGTGGGTGTGCTGTTCAACCCAACTTCCATAAGAAATTTGGTTTTGTATAGTGTCTGGGATACACTTTCATGAAGCATCATTCCCTCCTTTAGAGTGGGAGAGTTCTGTCACAAGGTCACTGTATGAGATGGTGTATGGTGGCTTTACTGAAGTCAGTGAACCAGCATTGAATCATTCAGTTGGAAATATGACCCAGCACATTTCAGTAGCAGTGGAAACCACCATATATTTAATAAATTTGTTAACAAGATGAGTATTTATTTCTGTCCTTCGGAAAAATCTCATAGTGAGATTTTTTCTGGGGTGCCTGTATGGTCTGGTTGCTTTTATTTATTCATTAAACCACTGATTTCAAAATTTTAGGTTATGCTCCATATATTTACATGTTCTGAAGACTCTGTCAGCAGTTCTTAGAGATGATGCATGAATGGGTTCTTTTGACAGCACTGTTTCATTGAATTTGGTTTATTGATATGTTCCTTGTTTGGATGAGTGCATCTTTCTCAAAGATGGTTAAGGAAGATTGTATTACAAAGCAAGTAAAATGGAAATTTTGCAGGTTGTGTAAAGCACCAGGCTGGTGGGTAACCTGCTGTCCTACTGCAGCAACCTCTGTGCTGTGCTAAACTGGGGTTAAGGCTCTCTGTAATGACAAATGTTAGTGATAACAATTTCTGTGCTGCTTTGTTTATCTTTTCTGCTTGCAGTATGAATATGATTATGATGAGAATGGTGACAGGGTAGTTCTAGGGAAAGGTACTTATGGAATAGTTTATGCTGGAAGAGACCTTAGCAACCAGGTCCGAATAGCCATCAAAGAAATACCTGAGAGAGACAGCAGGTAAGACCTAGTTCATTGTTACATACACACTGTGAAAAGAAATGCAGCTGTTTTTTGCAAACTTGGCTTTTCTTAGCATGTGTTTCTGTGTGGTTTATTTATAAAATCCCAATATACTGAAATTCAATTATTATTTCCTCCTACTTATTCTTTTTGAGAATAAGGAACTTCATTTTTTTTTTAGAAAATATGTTATATATCATAAATATGACAGTTTAATAATCTGTGTGTATATCTTATACTCTAGGAGACATATCTTTGGTTTTAAGTTGCAGCTGTATCTCATTTGTATTTTTTTTGGGGAGAGTGAAAAGCATAAGAAGAGCTCTGGAGTCAAAGGCAGTGCTGTGTATTGATACAGAAAACACACATTTAAATTCTTGGAGGGCATGTTTCTCCAGCAGGGTTCCTCTGAGATCTGTCTCTGAACTTTTTCAGAACAGGCAATGAATCACACTGCATTTAAAGGTCATGGACAAGATGTTGGCTGAGAATTGGAGTGGTCTCCCTAAAATCTGTTCTGTTGTCAAACTAGCATTTAAGCAGAGCCTAGAACCTTTTCCTGTATGATGAAATAGTCCTTGGTTCTTGTTTTGTTTTTTTTTTTTGGTTTGTTTTTTTTTATAGGTATTCTCAACCTCTTCCAGAAGAGATAGCACTGCACAAATATTTAAAGCATCGGAACATTGTCCAGTATCTTGGATCTGTTTCAGAAAATGGATACATTAAGATTTTTATGGAGCAGGTGCCAGGAGGTTTGTATCTTGCTGAGTTAGGTCTGCCAAAGGAAAAGTATTTGGGATGCCAAACTGACTGAAAGTCAGTAGACAAGCACTTCATGTGTTTGTGCACCCTGTATGGCTTTTCTGTTGGAACGTGAACTGTGTTAAGTTCTTTTTCTCACAGGAAGAGTAAATTTGAAGAGTATAGATA
>VZTB01016192.1:10042-28882 GCA_013397245.1 Thryothorus ludovicianus
TCAATCTATAGCTTAGGAATAGTAGCATAATTTCGACTTTTTATAGATATTTTTCTCTGGACAGAATACAAGAAAAGAGTGTTCAAACTAATCTCTATAAATTTTTTTTTAATTCCAGAGAATCTAAGATTTCTTCTGGTGAAAAGATGAAGATTGGAGGTGGAGATGATGTTGCCTGGCTGCAGATAAGTGAACCCACTGAAAAGGATAAGGGGAACTACACCTTTGAAATCTTTGGTGGCAAGGAATCCTACAAACGCACACTTGATCTGTCTGGGCAAGGTATACTTACAGGATCAGATTTGTATTTTTCCTTTTCATAGATTATGGAGATTTTACTGGAAATAGAGGAATTACAGTAAAAACAGTCTCTGATCTGAATCAATCATAGTTAAGTTTTATAACTGTTATTACCTTTTTAGTCTTATATCTGTTTTCAGCACCAGCTGCATTAGTTTTCAGAGGTCTGGTTTCCCATTGTGCTATTGTATGACCCTGTATGGGTTTTAAAAGAGCTGTAACATGGGTATGTGTTTAAATGTTTATTGAGCCCCAAGTGCATGTTTATGGAAATTAACCCTCTCAATTTTTCTGTTACAGCTTTTGATGATGCATATGCAGAGTTCCAGCGACTGAAGTAAGTGCTGCATCTTTTGTATTTTAATGCCATAACAAGTGTCTTTGCTTACAAAAAATATTTTAATATTAATTTCATCAATAACATTATATATTTCCCTTTCTTTCTCAACAACTTTAGGGCAGCTGCTTTTGCTGAGAAGAGTAAGTTTATTTTACATTTTATCATAGGTGTTTTACAGCATGATCGAGTGTTCTTTTTAAATTATCCATCATGATAAGCTGCCATAATTTACTGAGTTGTGCGGCTACAGAAATCCTCTGTTAGCACAAAATGCTGCAATAGCAATAGTAATTTGTGGATTTAGTTGTCTTTAATTGCAATGGAAATCCACTAAACTCTTTATATAATTTTGCAAGCCTCCACTTTATCTTCTTGTGTCTGCAGATTTGGTGTTGTACAGGGAGGTGTTGAGTCTGAAAGCTGCTGAGAATACTGAATATTGGGATCTATCTATTAAGTAAAAAGCTGCCTGCTGCTGCCTGTTCTTCATTGCTTGCTGAGACACAGACGGTGGGGAGGCCTGTTACTGCCAGGGACTGTAGAAGTACTGGAAGTCATATCAATTCCCTAGTGATAACTTGATGCTTCTGCCCACAAAGACCATGGCAAAACAAATTTTCCTTAGATTTTGGATATACTAAAAGCACCCTCCTTACTTTGTTCTGGGCCTAAAACACAAATTGTCAAGTTCAGCAGTACCTTCAAGGTTGTTACATGTATCAGTTTAAAATGCTGTGGCATGATCTCTGCTGAAAAAATCTAAGGGGACTATCTAACACACTGAAATTAAAACCCACCTAAAATATAATAAAAAAAGTATTTTTTCTCCAAGAATTAAAAAAAAAATAAAAAAAAGGTATGAGTCATTACACCAAAATCATTAAGAAATTAGTAATTTTGATGTCTAAACTTCACACAGTCACCATATTTTTCTTTAACTCCTAGATCGTGGTAAAGTCATTGGTGGTTTGCCTGATGTTGTTACCATAATGGATGGGAAGGTAAGGACAGCTTTTGTCATGCTGAGCAGTGAGAGGTATACTTTGGTGTCAAAGGTGAGGCAATGCAAATGGTTTAATGGAAACTGAAAACAGGAAAATAATTTTATTTTTAGTTTAAATCTAGAATTTCATAAGTTGAACAGACCCAAATTATCTAAAATGACTATGGAATATATCTACTAAGTTTTTAAACATTGACTTATTAAGACTTGATTAATTATTAAATGATGTCACTTTTGAAAGCAATAGTAATTAAATGCTGCCCATTTTACAGAAAGGACGTAAAGAATAAAACTCACACTATTTGACACAAGGTTATTTTCCCCAAATTTTACTTTTGAGTTTGCATCATCTTTCCTTTAAATATTTTATAGTAAGTCTAGTCGTATATGATATTAATTAACTTTTTCTCCTACACAATATCACTCCAAGAATACTCACAGACTTAGCTTGCCACTAGATTGTACCTATAGTATGTAAACCTTCCTTCAACATTCTGACTTTGGATGCAAGAATTGTGCAAGACCACTTCTATTTGTGAACATATGGTGCTTTTGATAACTGAAAATTTCTTCCTGTTTTATTTTTATGCTGAGTTATATCACATGTATTCAGTCATTGTCAATGAAGAAAAACATTCCTCAAAAATGTGTATGTGTGAACATGGACTTTCTCAGCTCCCTCTGGATCAGGATTTGGTGAAACCTGATGGGGAATATAAGCAAGAATTCTGGTAGAAATTGTCAGTTTAGGGTGTTAACAGTAGGGTTTTTTTTTTTTTGTTTATTTTTTTCTGATTTCTTTTTCTGTATTCTTTACAAACACTATGCTGCATATGTTAAAATTCTTAAGGTGACTTAGTTATCCATGACCAAATTTTGTGCAGAGTGAGTTTTCAGAAAAGGTAAACAAAGTATGGATTAATCACTGCAACTTCTCAGGTGTTTCTTTCATTTTTTCTGTGATGACTGTACCTAAATACGTGAAATTTACATAAACAAACTTAGGGGGTGGTCAAAATGGGGTTCAGCAGTATATCTATAAAAATTTGGAAGAATGCTCATGAAAATTTTGTGAGCTTCTTAAATGTCAGTTCAGCTGTTGAAAACTGCCTAAGGTGCCAGGATGATCCATTACATAATGTCAGTATTTTCTGAATATGTTTCACATGCATTTAACACATGGCCAGGTTGGACAGGACTGTGAGCAACCCTGTCTAGTGGAAGGTGTCCCTGCCTGTGGAAGATGTCCCTCCCCATGGCAGGGAGATGGCAAGCTGATGATATTTAAGGTCCTTTCTAACCCATACCATTCTGTGATTTTAAGAGCACTTTACCAATGTATATGTGTGATTTATTCTTCATAAAATATTTCCAATTTACCAGTCAGCTGCACCTGGAATCGATGTCCAGTGATTCATGTTATGTGTTCTATTTTTAAGTGATTTTATAAAATCATCTCAAGCAATAACCTCAGGAGGCCTTGGTCAGAAAAGATTTGCTCAGTTCTCCTCCCTGCTGTGTACAGGGAAGCTTCAAGGATGTTTGTAAAACTATCATTGCCTGAACCTCTTGTCAGACTAATGGGTTGTCAGGAGTGTCCTGCAGGCAGGACTGCAATGACAGACCGACTTACCATCTTCGGACACTGTAACCCTGAGGCTATTACTGTATCACAGTTACTGGGGAGATGGTGGAAAGTCTGAATTAAGGGAAAAAGAAATATTAGGGACTCTACTTTTCAGCCTTCAAGAACATGATACCATGTCTTAGTTTAATTAGTTAAGAGTGGAAAATGCCTAAAGACAATACAGAGAAGATTCTGGTTAAACATATCTTACTGATCTCAATATGACTTCTGTTTTTCTCCCTCAGACATTGAATCTGACCTGTACTGTATTTGGAAATCCTGACCCTGAAGTGGTCTGGTTCAAGAATGACAAGGCCTTTGAAATTGATGAGCACTACGCATTTTCACTGGAACAAGGGAAATACGCCAGTTTGACCATCAAGGGAGTGACTTCAGAAGATTCAGGCAAATATAGCATCCATGTCAAGAACAAGTATGGTGGGGAAACAGTGGATGTCACTGTAAGTGTGTACAGACATGGTGAAAAAATGCCTGAAATTAAGCCTGGCCAACTTGCTAAACCCAAGCCAATACCACCATCAGAAGAAGTCCTCAAACCCAAGGACAAGTGAAGATCCTGTAACAAGTGAAGCTTCACCCTATGTTTGACAAACAGAATAGAATACATGAGCTGTATTTGAGCTATTGTCACACAAAATTCATTGGTAATGCCCAAAGGGAAACTGAGTTTTTAAGTTTGCTTAGGGAGGTAGCTGTGCTGTGGTGCTGTACGCATCTGCCACAACCTCATTTTGAATGCGTATAATACAGTAGGACTTGCAAACAGTGGAAAGCCAAGTTCTGCCAGAGATTCCCACATGCAATGGCAAATGTCAAAATCCTACAAACCCACAGTTAACTTTCATTTTCACACTTCTTAATCCTCTGCATAAAACCCCCAAAAGTCCAAGCAATCCAACAAACCTCTGAGAATAAATGTCCTGTCAGTAAAGGTAGTGAACTGCAGTTAGATACATTTTCAGAGGTGTTCCATTTGCCTTTGAAGCCCTTAGTCCTGTAAGTTTGGTGAATAGTCTTGCTTTACTAGTGATACTCTTGTTTTATCAACGGTGTGACTTTAGTAGACTTTTACAAATGTTCACTCTTTACTCACTGAACCATAGGTCACATGGTTGTAATTTGTTTTTCCTGCTTTGTGCTAATAAAACTTTAAAAGTCACCTTTGCTACTCACTACTCAAATCACGCCTAACTAGTTCTATTTACTCTTCTTCATTGTTTAATTATTGCTTATTGCACAATTTCACAGCTGGTAGCATGCAGACTATCGACTTTCAATAAAGAATGCAAATTATGGTTAATCACAGTCACTGGGTGGCACTTGCAACATTAATTTTACTTTTTACAATACAGGTCAAGCTTAAACTGGCACCAGAAGATATGTATACAATTCAGTCACTTAAGATAATTATGTCTTTGATTCTCCTCTCAGTGAAAAGAACAAGGGAACTCTTCCGTGGGTGAAGTGATGCTCTTCCAGGCAAAAATTTCAATACATTCTTATTGTGAAACTTTTAAATAGGATGGGCATCGCTTGCTCACGTATCTTTCATACAACACATAATTGAGAGTTTGCAGTGATGGCTTTTTTGGATCAGGTTCCCTGTTCAAAAAAAAACCACCTATGTACCTAGAAGAAGCTTTGCTCTTTGCTAAGCAGCTCCCAGAACAGAGTTCTAATGGTAAGTAACGCTTGTGATACACATTGAAGGCAGCCCTCCTCTCTTGTGACTTTTTCCAGTCTTGAGAAATGAGAGGAAAAGGGGGCATTGTGAGAGATGGGAGCTTGGATGAGGGGGTCACATGAAGAAATGGCACTGAAAAATCTTCACTGAAGAAACTGGATGAAAGAGTTAGGCACAAGTATACAGACTACAAATTTATGTTTGGAGTCACTGCTGAAAGCTGATGCTGAGTCTTTCATTCTGAGCTTCAGCTTCTGAGCTTAAGTGTGGGAAAAGAAAGAAAATTGACAGTTTTGGAACCAATTTTATTTCAGAGTTGTTTTTTGTTTTTTTGGTTTTTTTTTTTCAGTGACATAGACCTTCCATTTTTTTTTATTGTTTTGTCTGGAACTCAATTCACTTGAACCACAATGTTTTTGTTTTGGAGAAATGAAAAGCAGATGTAATGAGAAACCAATTTACAATCTGCTGGATGCAGTAGGCTGGAGCACACATCTGGGAGACAGAAGAGGAACAATCCCCTCCCTCCTCCTTCCACGGAGATTTGAACTAGTATCTCTGACTATCAAGTGTCATGCACTAATGCTGAGTTTGTTTTGTATTTGGAAGTTCTACTTTTTTTTTTTTTATTTTTTTTTTTTCCTTTATCTGGCTGGGTAAACAGACTGAAAAAGAGACTATACCTAAGCATCTTGCCTCTCACATGAGGTTGTTAAATGCTAGATTTGAGAGGTTCTCTCCTTTTCTTGTGTTTTATCCTAATTTTCAGTCAAGGAGAGATTAAGGAGGGCATAGTAGCATAAGCTAGCTGGGAACCTGATGGTTTGAACAAGTAATGATGAGGATGGATTCACTGTAGTTTCAAATTCTCCAAAGACTGCAAACCTCTTGTGCAGGTTATTGATATATGTAAGTAGTCATGATAAAAAACAGCAGGCCATAAAAGGAAATAGCCTTTGATCCTTTGATTTTTATTTCCAGAAAAGGAAATAGCCTCTCATCACACTTTATTAAATGATGCTTTGATTTTAAATAAAAATATTTTTGAAAGATTTTTGTACCAAGAGAAAATGAACAGTGAGTTTATATTTAAATACAATATAAACATCCAGGAATTATACTGAATGGTGAAGAAAAATACTTTTATGGTGATGAAAACTTGTGATTATATATCCACATTCTGCATCTGATCATTGAATGAAAGAGTCCAAGATGTTTAAAGACTGAAGAACATCGTACTAACATGAAGTAGTTTAGTTAGGAGATTTTAGGACACAAAGAAAAGATTTACCATCTGATTATCTGTCAAAAGAAAATGTGTTTTTATAGGAATCCATCATCACAAGAACTTCAGCAAGTCTCAACAAAATAAACCGTATTTTCTTCTTTCCAATTTCAATTTCTTACTAAAGGTACTTAAGGTTTTCAAAATCTTATTATTGCAGTCTCACAAAACATCAGAGTCAGTCTCTGTAGCATACAAAGTGAGTATCAGCAGGAATTTAATATTATTCTTATCTCTTTCTACAGTACACAGGTTAATTTTAGCTGACACTATCAAATTATTGCATGTTATGGCAGCTTTTCTGAGGTATCCTTGGGCACAGGAGACAAGGTTAGTCTCATCTCTGCTGTACCTTTTGCTGGCCTTCTTAGTTAAGGAAGTTTCACTTATTTCCTTCCAGGCAAACAGAAATAATTTATTATGACAGCTAATCCTCTGCTGAAGAACAGAAATTATCATTCACAGGAATATTATATTCTAAAGGCTAAGGACTTCCTAGAAACTCTTTCAGATGCTTCAGTGTTCAGTGTACATTTGATTCCTTTGTAGACATTTAAAAATCTTGTTATTGGTGCTGGGAAATGGATTGGTTCAACCCTGTTTAAAAGGGACTATCTCCTCAGAGTCAAAGTGCACGTTACTGCCTGGAGGGGCAATACAATTGGATGGATATCAGAGGGACAGAAATGATGCTCTGGTAATCCATCCAGATGGAATACGTGGTGAGACGTATTAGCATTTGCAGATGCCCTCCACAGACTTGACGTTAGCATTAGTTTAATTAATGAGCATTTGTAGGGGCAAAACAAAGAGGTAAGATTTGCTTGAGAGGGTGTGATGCCAAATTAACCTATTCTCACCGAAGTCAAGGGAGATGGACTCATTTATACTGCATGTGAATCTATTATTTTTACAAAGCCAGGAGCCCATTACAGTGAATTAGCTGTTTCTGTTACCTTTCAGAAGAAAGGTTACTCTTAGAATGATTTTCTGTCGCACTGGAGAGTTTTGTGTTGTCTGAGTTTCCCGTTGTGCTTTCCTGGGCAATGCTCGTGTGAAATGGAGCATCGCCGCCTTGTCACGGGAGGCAGATAAGATGTCAGCCCGTTGTGCTGATGGGCCAAAGTCGTAGCTGTGCCTGTCATGTTGGCATTCTGCTGCAAGGCTGGCAAGGCTGCCTTTTCTCCAAACACCTGCTTACTTTGAGGCTGCTTTGATATGTTGCTCTTTATGTGCTGGAAAACAAGTTCCATGAAAATTCCTCCTAAGGCCAATTTACATTGCTTTTTATGAGGAAAAGATTTTTTTATGACAGTGTTTGCCTCTAGTAGAAATCTTACTTCAGCCCATAAGGCTCACTTGCATCCCACAGCTCAAACACTTGTACACACTTCATTAATCTGCTCTTGTATGGAGACAGAGGTTCAGTGATAATAGCACCTTAAGTGATGTTAAGGTGCAGATAATTTTTAAAGGCAACTTTGAAATGTAATAAAGCATTTTGTTTTCTTTTTTGTAAATCTAAGAATAAAACCTCTAGATGGCAGCAGAAGAACAAGATAGAAATAAGTAGAACTTGAAAACTTCTGCCAGCTATAGCATATCCATCATTTTGATGCAAACACATCACTTAGGCAATGGGAGATTATTAAAAGCATTATACTTATGCCACTGACAAGGACAGGTCCAGCAAATGACTGTTTCCTGGAAATAGCAGGTGATTTTGCAAGCAATAACACTGCCTCTTAATCTTTGCATGACATACATTAAGAGGTTAAGCGTGCCTTGTAAAATATTGGAAGACTCATTTTAGATCAAGTTTCTTCTTAGGATATGAAATCTCCGGAGTATCAACCATATTTATGAAGGATGATTTGAGTTCGAATTTTGAATGCAAGCCTCTCAGACATAACATCTTCTACAGTTTCCAAAACACTGCTTCCAATACTTTAAGGCCCATGCCCTACAATTTTTATTCAGTTTTTACAGAGGGATTATTCCATTTAAAACTAACATGAGATGTGTTAGCAAAAAGCACTGGTTAGGCTCTCAGCACTGCCTCTGCAAGATTCAATAACGTCAAGACCTGTAAGAAACTACCACTAGCCTTCTAGATTAATATTTAATTCCTCATTGGAATGTGTATGTAGCTCAGTACTAGCTTTGTCCTCAGGTACCTCAAGGTGTATCAGACTGTTGTATTTTAAAAACAGGACACTTGTCTTCACGTCATTTCATTTGTGAACATTTCACCTTCATGTGGGTGCAGTAAAGGACTGTTAACTTGCAATAAACATGTGCCATTTTTTAGGTTAATGTAACTTCATTCTATATTGTTGTTTCTCCTCTGTTACATTCATATTGTACAGCTGACATCTTACAGGAAAGAGACTTAGACACCCTACTGCAGTTAGAAATGGTATGGTTAATAGCTGCAGCTAAAGCCTTTCCCATGGTATCCTAAATTATCCAGCAAGGTTACCCAATGCAGATTTCACCAGGCACCATCACATCCCAAGAGTGAATCTGTCCTCCACCCTGCTGGGAATCTCTGTGGGAAGCCATTATCCATCCAATGACATTGGTGCACACAGCATGGAGAAGAGAGGCAGATGGAAAGAACTACAACTTCTGTTAAAGACAGAGCCAGTGAAGCTCTTTACCATTTTAAATCACAGTACAAATGATGATCAAAAATTTCAGTCTGCTGGCTTGATGACCTCCACTGGACCATTTTGAATAAATAAGTGCACTAAAAGCCAATCCAACAATTGTAAATCAACCCAAAGCCAGCCTTCCTGATTGCAAGATAGTATATGAAAAAGAACCCCGTATTGTCATGTGCCACTTTAGCAGCCTGGGAAAAAAGTTCCTTCCACATATGAAAATGGCAATCAACCTCCTGCATGGTGCTTAATGGGAGGTAAAACACAAGACGACTCCCTGGCTGGGAGTTATGAGGCCACATGCAGATGTCTCCATCTGAGCTAATCACTGAAACTCCCTTCTTGGAAATGGAGAGAAACAAGTACCAGTAGGACACAAGTCATGCCATTCTAAAACAGGTCTCTCAAATAAGTGACGTGAATCATAAAGGGACCTTAGCATAAACTAGTTGGATGGGAGACATTGCATAGGCTAATGTTTGAAGTCAGGTGTGATAAATTCTGCACCATCTTCTCTAATTTAGCTCTTTAGTTGAAGAACTTATTTACAGATTTCTTTCTTAATACCTGAATTTTTTTCTGTGTTATTAGAGGCTGTCTTCCTCTACTGAACTCTTGTAATTTGCAGCCTTCTTTGTGATATCCATCTTATTTCAAAGTTTCTGTTGACTTCCAACAGTCACTTGGTCCCAACTCATAGCTAATTCTCATCATTTGGCCTTTATGAAGACATTGCATTATGCCTTCAAGTCTTTTAAATGTGTAGGCCTTCATCCTCCCTTTTTGATTGGGGTAGTGCTGTTTTTGTAGGAACCACTTCTGCCTTTGCTCCTTTCAGTGCCGCCTCTCTGTGGCAACTTCTCAACCAATGGATGCCATAAACCTTTCACGGTCGGTTTTTGTCCTTTAGCTAAGCCCATAAGATGTGCCTTGTGCAGTTTCTCCGTTCTGGCAAAGCACAACCTCTGGCTGGAGAAGCAATGTTCTGTGGTTCTCATAAGTCCAAGTTCTTCTGCGCAAGGCAGCTCAGTAACTGGCAAAAGCTACTCCTGCTTCTGGGCTGGAATCTGTCGGCTTTAGTCTTCTATTTGACTGGTTCCAGTTGTCATTCTGTTCAGCTCTGTTACTCTCTAGGTTTTGTAATTTCTTGGTATGATATGTCTCCCTCTGTCTTTCCATCTGCTGTCATTTAATCCTGCTTTAATGGCAGAGTTTGTCTCAAGAAATAAAAGCATACAAGACTTACTTTTCCAATCCCCAGATCAACACTCTGTACATGTCACATTTACCTCTTTTAATGCCCACCACAAACTTCATTGTCATCTTAAGAGCCCACTGGAGACAGCACTTACCTACCCTAATTTCAGATCAAGAGGTGTTTAGAAGTGTGTGAGCTGACCTGCACCAAAACTTTGTTGAGGTCAGTCCAAACAAATAAAAGTTTTAGCTAATTATGTTCAGTGTTGATGCCTTAATGCTAAACAATTTTCTCTGAGGTTGTTACTGAAATACCCAGCACCAGTAGCCATATTAAATATGTATGTGACAGTATCAAAACCTAGAGACTTAAGTAAATAATTGTGGCTACATGGCCTACTGTTCTAATAACCACTTTTCAGTGAGCAAGCCTGTCCTGATGAAAATGAAATGTTTGGTTCAGCAGCTTGTGAATCTTGTATTGTTGGTAGCTGAACCCAGCATTTCTGGATGTTGACCCTTTACCGTTCATGATGCCTTTTTATTATCATTCATCAATGATTATCTTTCCACTAACTTTTGGATAACTTAGGAGAAAAATGTGTCATGATTAACTGGCACATTTGTACTTGAACTCATCTGCAAGATACACAGAACTTTGTAAGCTTAAACTTCCTGATTTTCTTGGCTTTTGGATAGACCTCCAGGTCACGTACAGTAAACACCTGTGGCAGCTTTGGTTGTTAAAGGTTATGTTCTGATCTTTCAGGAACATGTTGGGCTCTTGTGTGATCTTTTTGCTTAACTTGGTGCATATCCCCTGCTGCTGCAGTCTGGAATTTATGACTTGTCAATGAGATTCCATTTTTTCCCAGATGCGTCTTTTCCTCGCAGCATTACATGCAAACCTGTTTCACTTTGTCATGAGGTCTTAAACCTGTTTTTGTGTTCTCTTTAAACACAATCATGTTTTATATGATTTATGCAGCTCTCCTATTAGGAGGCCTGTTAAATTCCTGTGGATCTTATTTCTTCAGGCTTACTCACATGAAGTAAGTCTGTGTCCCATCCTTTTGTGACTCCCTGAAGTGTCCTGCCACAAATCAGAGAATATCTCTTGCAGACATCTCTGTCTTCTACATCATTAAGTGTCATGGTTTAGCACCAGCTGACAACTAAGCACCATGTACCTGCTTGCTCACTTCCCCCAGCTCTTCCCCCGGTGGGGAGGAGAATGGGAAAGAAAAGGCAAACTTTGGGGGTTGAGATTGTAACAGTTTAAAAATTAAAAAATAGAAATACTACTACTACTACTACTACTACTAATTGTAATGAAAAGGGGTGTGTGAGAAAGAGGGGAAGAGAATCCAAAGAAACAAGTGGTGCCCAATACTCACTACATGCTGACCAATGTCTAGTCCATTCCTGGGTAACAATCAGCAACCCCCAGCCAACTTCCCCCAGTTTATAGGCTGAGTGTGACATTCCTCCGCTGTGGAAATATCCCTTTGTCCAGTTCAGGTTAGCTTTCCTGGCTATACTCCCTCCTAGCTTCTTGTACACTTGCCTGCTGGCAGAGCATGAGGCATGGAAAAGTCCTTTATTTAAGTACTACAAGCAACTAAAACATCAGTGTGTTACCAACATTATTCTCATACTAAATCCAAAACACAGAACTTTACAAGCTATTAAGAAGAAAATTAACTTTATCCCAGCTGGAATCAGGACATCAAATTACCTATATTGTAACCCATTTAATTAACCATGATTTCCCTTCTCAGAAACTTATCCTTACCTCACAGCAGTGAAGGTTCAGAAACATCACTTTCCAAGTTCATCACAATATATTCTGATGGGCTCTGATCAGGCCTTATGTCCATCCCATGCCAAAATGTATGACTATTTCATCCTAAAGAACATAGCTAGTAATTCCCCTTCCATCAGAGCACATCTCGTTGGGCCTGACAGGCTTTAATTGAAAATGCCATGGGCTAATGACTTTGCAGTAACTGTGCTCCTGAGTCTCCTCCTGAGGCCTCAGACTGTAATTAAAGATGTTCCAAAGACATTTCAGGATTGGCAGCTCACTTATATCTGTCTTTATTCTTTCAGATGATCTTGTATTTTGGTGTTAAAGAGACAGGGACATTCTGAGTGGCCAAAGGGACTTCTGTCTTTAGTCTGAGCAGTTAAAAAAGTGGAGCCTCTAAGGAGTAACCCATGCAAAAAAAATGCAGCCAAGACTCGTAGTGTTTTTCCCTTTCAGGAATGATACTGGAAATAATACCAGCATACATTCCATAGATATTGGGCTAATCTTTAAGATTTCTTATCCTTCTTGCAGGAGCAATCATTTGCATCATAAGCCAAATCTGGTTCACATGACAACAAGCTTGACCCACAGTGTGGAGACCCTCACATAATATTAACAGCTTAAATGAACCTTCTTTGAGTTCTCTCTGCTTAGCTGCATGGCTACATGATGGTGATCTCCCCTGGAGATGGGAAACCTCTCAAAGTTTCTACTTGTGACAGAGAGAACTTTTACTAGTGACTGATCTTTGGTAGTAACAAATATTGTGCATAAACTTGCAATATGGTAACTTTGATTTGAGTTGCTAACTTAGATTTTTGTCTTGATAAGTTTTGAATCAGAGTTCAAATGATTGTACTCTACAGTAAAAAAGTGAACCTTGTGATGGAACTTTGTTACACCACAACTCTACAGCATCATATTAAGACTGCTTTTGCTAATACCTTTGACAGCAGTTCTTTAAGTGATCTAAGTTTATGATAGATTGAATGGATGAGGAGCGGGAAAGGGGATCTGAGGAAGAAAGTTATCTCTTTCTGTCCTCTTCAAAAACTGTGTAAATGTGGCCAAGTTGGTGAATTTTAGTTTGCACATCAGTACAGATTTCCTAGTGGTAAAAGTGTCTGATGGTTTTGCATACACAGGTCAAGTTCTAGCCAACCTCAGCTTCCCCCTTCTATCTGAGAAGGTACTAGCTGGGAATTCTTTAGTTAGAAGAGTTTCTTCTCCATGCCAGCTGCTCAAATACTAATAACAGAGCTGCCACAAAATAATGATTGTGTTTGGGCTACATCACCCGATTAAATGTTTTTTTCTGGTTGACTGGCACTGGGATGGTTATCATATAGGGCAGAGCAGGAGCTGCCCAGCTATCAGTATTCTCTCTGCAGTGATTTAATCTGTCAAGTTGCATACAGCTTTTTGGTTTGGTTTTATAGAGCCAAAATCTTTAATAGAAAAAACAATAAGGGATCCCATGATCTGCCAGTTTCACTGATGTGGTTCTCTGTACCCAGATCCAGTGACTCACTGTGGCCATAATCTCAGTGTTTTTGTCTCTCTTGCTCTTCTGGCATGGTACAAAACAAACTTCAAGAATCTAGCATATATTGTTCTCACCTCTAGAAGGACTTTGCTTTCAAGGTTCTCTTTTGTTTTCATTTCCTTGCCATTGAGGCCATGAGTTATTTTGTGAAGAGTTGCAGCTCTGTCTTTGCAAAAAAAAAAAACCAAAAAACATCATATTTCAACTGTTATTTTCTGATTTTTAAGCTCCGCTGTTTTCTTTACTTTTCTGAATTATAATAAATGATTCAATGATGAAATTATGAACCTACACCTAATTTGAAAGACAAGGGGAAGCTATTTCACATAGCTCTTATTTTCCTTTTTATAGATTTTATTTTGATGACTAATTCCAGATGTGATATGATTATTCCATGCTTTTATTTTACAAGGATTTGATTGAGTGCATAAACTCTTATGCAGTATGAATCATATTGCTGCAGAATTCCTATTCAACTGAGAATGGCAACACCTTAGCTATCATTTATTTGAATTATATTTTATAATGAAAAACTTTAATTGATCAGTATTCAAACTTTTCACAGAAAAGCAAACTTAGAACGATAGGACAGCAGAGAAGAGGTATTGGGCTTCAGGCATAAGAAATATCATGAAAGAAATGTCATGGGCAACTGAGGCTTTTGAAAATTTGAGGTTGTGACCTGGATTAAAATTAGCATGTGGGAATGTAGGAAGCTCTGACAACACAACTTGAAAAAACTAGATATTTTGTATCTTGTCCCACCAGTCACTCTCTACAACTACCTGAAAAGAGGTTGTAGCAAGATAACAAGGTGAAGATTATCCTCTTCTTCCAGAGACTATGGCTTCAAGCAGAACCAAGGGAGGCTTAAGTTGGAGGTCAGGAAGAATTTCTTCATGGTAAGGGTTATAAAACATTGGAATGGGTTGTCCAGGGAAATGGTGGAGTCACCATCCCTGGAAGCTTTCAAGAAATAGCTGGATATGACACTCAGTGCCATGGTCTAGTTTAGAGAGTAGTGACAGATCAAGGATTGGACTCAATGAACTCGGAGGTCCTCTCCAATTGATCCTATGCTTCTGCTAAAATTGTAAGAAATGAAAAGGAAAAAAACCAGAAAACTTGAGTACTTCTACACAGGGACTAATCCACCATAAAAATCTCAATTTCTCTCAGGGGTATCCTTCCCTAGAAAGGTAAGTTTTTCAGAAGCTACAGCACATACAGCTCTACAAAAAGATGATTCTGTGTCTTATAAGATGCACCATGCATGAAAGCATGCAAAGAAAGCAATGTGTGAAAATATGCACAGTGCTACAGTCCAGTCATCCTTCTGTTGCTTGAAAAATGACTAATGGACAAACATTCAACACCAGGTATTATGAGGCAGTAACTCTCCTTGAGGGCAACAGAATCCAAATTTAAAACAACTTGCTAATTTTCAACAGACAGATTCAATTAACATGTGGGACATAGCTTCAATAGTAACTGAGAGAGAAGAGGGTCTTTCTGAATAGATACAGATTAGTTAAATTACAAGATATTTAATACTTGCTAGTCAACTTCATTTTTGTTTGTTTATTTGTTTTGTTTTTTTCTAGGAAGGGAGGAGGTGGCTGGCAGTTTTTTGTCTAGGCTGGTTACTGATTTTCTTCCTGCTGTAAAAATCTACAAAGTTATTACAGTAGTCCCACGTAATCTTGCCCTATTAAGTGAAACCTTAATTCTTTCTTCAGATCATGGATTTAGGGACAAGTTCATGAATTAAAGAATGAGAACCTGTCATTATAAAGGATGCACAACTCAACAGCAATGAGGCAGCCCTTCCCTTTCTGGGAGGCAAAATGAAGCTTTGCCACTGTAAAAGATATGTGACAAGTACAGTTTTATTTGCATTCAGAAATGAGGATCATTAAAGACCTTGAGCTGGATGTAACCCTTTGTATATCATCAGGCTGAAATTTTGAGTCTCGAGCATGTCATATTATTGAAACAAATGGGGTCATACTAAGTGGCATGTTCTTGGGCATAAGAAAGGTTTGGTCCCCAAGGACTTTATTGCCTGTGCTAAATTTCGCTTATCAATCAACTGGGCATTCACATTTAATCACGGTGCTGAAACATTCTTGCAGGTGAATCTTAATTTGTGAGCTCTTTGCATTCTCTTGTGAGTCAAGAAGTTAAACTAATTTGATATTGCACTCCCTTGGTAATGAAAAAGGCTGATGAGAACAAGACAGAGTTTACAGTACTGTGTCTCATTAAATCATTTTGTATTTCAGTAGTAGGATGATTTATCTTTCAAATGGTGTTTATGATAAAGGATGGATAAAGCTTGTCCAAAAATAATAGTAAAAATGCAAATGTTCATTATTTTTTATTACAATAGAAGTCAAATTTCTGCTAAAAATCATAGCTGAATGGTGCTAGAAGATATACAAAAAGTCTCATATACTTCGATGAGATGTAACAATTCCAATGGCTGGAGTTTTTACTGCATCACCTCATAATTTTGACTTGGAAGTCCTAGACTGATACTATTATCTTAGTTTTAATCTAAAACATAAAAATTCCATTCTAATCTGATGGTTGTTGCACAGAAAAACTAGAGAACCTGAACTAGAAAGGGCAGCAAATAGAAAAGCTTGCCCTTCAGGGCCAGGGGGAAGTCAAGTGCATTTAACACTTCTTAAGAGAACTGGGCTTATTCTGTCCACTTTAACCACATCATTCACAAGTGTGGTCTCCCCAGATGCACCCAAAGAAAACATCCTGGAGTTGGCTGCTGTCTCTGCTTGGCAAACTATCTGAGCAACTTGGCAAAGTATCTGCTACGGAGCCCTTTTCTTTGGAGGTATCCTGGAGTCAGGGAAGACTGGCTACACAAACTGTCCTTGTTACAACTGCAATCTGCTCCTCACCACCGTTTTCCCTTGTGATTTTTCCCTCATTACATTAAATAAGCAAATCAATTTATTAGAATTAATCTCTACTCTTGGTTGCTGCTGAAGAGAAAGGGGTGCTGAAAACAGCTGTACTCTGGATTCTTCTTTCTGATGGGCTGCAGAAAGTCCTGCTGAGTGTGAGGCGAGCATCCCTGCATTGTAATTTTATCATAAACCTCAAGATGGGCAGTTGATAATGTATGAACACAATGAGATTATTTTTATATCACCTGTCATTAAAATGGTGTGAGGATCAAGATCTTTTAGAAAATAAATTGCTTAAAACTAACCCCAAAACAATCATTCATATGGAAGTTTGATTTCCAGGTACAGCAATGTCCTTATCTGTGCTAGAAACCTTCATATAATAGTCTACTTACTGCAATATACAATAATGCAATGTAAGATTCACATGACAAAACTGCAAACTTAGGCTATAAACTCATAAATAAATTCTTTATACAAACAAATAAGCTTTTCATAGTGGCAGTTTGCTACTCTAAAGAAAGTTTATATGCTTATTAACATAATTGTTACATAATATCACTGCTCTTGACAAGAGCAATACATGACATTCTTTTTTACAGCTTTTGAATAAAAATAATGTTCTTGAAGTACTTTTATAAAAATTAAGACTATCTGGAATTCAATTAACATTGATCTTTAGTATTTACTGTTTAAAGGGGGAAACAAAGGTCTAGGAAGTACCCACTTCAGGATATGCTCATTAAAGAGATGCATAAATCAAGGAATTTAACTCATACGCGCAGGTAAGAACTCAAACTCATCAACATCTAAAATGGTCATTTACAATTTCATGAAACAAATGTCTTAGCTTAAGGGTGAAGACAAAAAGGAGAAAAAGGAGTTGATTTCTTATCAGAATATGAGTAGGAACACTCTCATGATACCGAAGAGTTGTGCTAAATGTTACCAATGATGACAAAATGCATATCATGTACACAGGTGCCTAAATCCAGGCTAATGAATATTTGGCCATGTGTATCCTCTGTGCAGTGCTGCAGTGTTCATGAATCAAAGAACGGCTGCATATTTGGAAAATGCTGAATCCTAGAAATGCTAATGAGGCAGTATACAGAAGTCATAACTATTGCCACTGTCAAGTGGCCATGAAAATGATTATCTGTTCAGATATTGGAGGCAGAGATACTCCCCTCTAAATTCTCATGGAACTTATCTGATTTACTAACTAGTCATTGCATCAAGATTTTTAGTTTGTCTGGGCAGCCTGAGAAGGGAGAGGAGTAGGATGCCATCAGGCAGCAGTCATAATACAAGCATAAGTTAAATGCCTCTAAAGTTAATGATCCAAACTCTTCATTGCAGCTGCTGGGCACACAGTGTAACTTGGGGGAGGTGCACAGATGCTGTGAATTACTCTGGATGCCAGTACCATGACCCTGGGCCAGCTGTGTATCAGACCAAACTGGTGGCATAAGTCACAATAATATAACTGCTGCTGTGAGTGATCCTGAGTGGTTGTTGTTGCAGATGTAATGTCAGTGTCATGCACAAGTCCCCTTTCTTTTTTTCTTTTTCTTCCTTACTCTGACTGTAGGGTTGAAGGCAACCTGGGAGGTGCTGCATTTCTTCTGTCCCACCCTGAATAATTCCATTGCTACTGGCCCTTCTAATTCAGTAAAATGCTGTAAGTCATCTTAAACACGAGACAAGCCATGGCAATATACTTCCCCTTGCTTTGCATATTTTCTGTTTTACATTCTGTTTTATTGTAATAGCGTGGACACTCATTTTGCTTTAATTGTAAATCTTGGATCTTAGAAAATGCTTTTAACAATATCAAACAACTATTCACCTGGGTAAAAACTGAAAAGCAATGTCATTGACAAAATTATCTGTCAGGGCAACAACATCCTCTCTACAGCTTTAACAGTGTGATGTTATTAGTGCATGTGAAAGCTGCCTGCCTGCTCTGCTGCCTGCTTTTAAGTGATAAGTATTATCTACTATATTGCAGGGACTTTTGTTCAAAGCTTTGTACATTTTGCAGTTTTCTGAATATATCTCAAGATCTTCAGGCTTTATCATCTGCAGATAATTGTTGCAAATAAACAGATATTATTCTAGTGGAAGAACAGGAAGAAACATCTGCAGCCAGGAACATCAGCAAACAGAAGTTTGGAGGTAGAAAGTGAATCTTGTGAAACTGGGATAAACCTAGCAAGGAACAGACAGTGTTTATCTGTACAGCAAAACCCACTTACTATAAAATACAGCTGTTAAATTAATGGAGATTTAGCGAGCTGCCACTCCCTGGGGATAATAGTAAGTTTGTGTGTCATATGAATGTAAGATTTCTTACATTCTCCTTTCCTTACCCTGGTAACCTAGGTTTCTCTTTTAACACTGTCCTTCTCTGTCTCTTTTT
>VZTB01016192.1:31539-87774 GCA_013397245.1 Thryothorus ludovicianus
ATAATATAATAATCTGTGTCTTTTTGGACCTTAGTGTAATGTACATTTTAAATACCTTTTGTTTGTGATTAATTTATGTAAGACTTTTATTGTAGGTGTATATCAAAATGACTTTTTCTTTTCTTTCCAAGTAAATCTTGAAAAGCTTTTTTTTTCTCAGCAATCAATAACCTGTTTTCTTCCATTTGGTTTTCCAAGCACACACAAGACTTATCCTCCCTCCATTTCCCCTTTCAACATTTTTATATTTTGCATTTTAGTTGAATTTGGATATGTCTTTACTCAACAATTGTGAAGAGAGACATGAAAGAGAGAGGCTGATGGTTGGACCAGGAAATATTCACCTGTGTCTTCAGCTTCCCTACCATGAGCAGTCTTTGCAGCTGGGGAAACCTCTGCCCCTGGTTTCCCTTTTCTTTTCCCAATGCCATTTTTTCGCTTCATCAGGAAAAGCACTAAATGGAGAATAGAGGCAAGGAAATTTAGTCACACAGAGGAAGAGGGAGGATGGAGCTGATGACGAAGATGGTCAGGGTGGTTGGCAGGACAGTTGTTGCAATCTCAGTGTGGTGGTGTGTTCTAGCTGCAAAATCCTATCAGAGCAAACCAATATTTAATTCTTATTACAGACTTTCAGTCTAATAAGTGGAGGATTTATGGGTCCTCTCTGTCATGAAGTTTCCAAATGCTGATCACTGTCCTGGCTACTGAGTGTGTAAGGTAGCAGTGAATTGAAAGTTTTCTGCAAATTGTACGAGATCTGTGTTATCATCTTTGGAGATGGGGAAATTGAGCAGAAAAAAATTATTTACTTGTGGGAACCAAGATGAAGGAAGTAGAAACAGTAGAAGAATTAAGGCAGACCCACTGACCACTTTTATCTTTAGCTCATTTCTGCTTTGTTGTGTCTCTACGTTCAGAGACTTAAAAATTAATTTCTTTTGGGAAAAAAACTTAGGATGCTAATTGAGACCATTACTAGGTGAGTATAGACATTGTGAGGGCAAAACCATCACAAACATTTTAGGGTGGCTCAGCAGCAGTTAGATTATTGATGATGATTTATCTGGTGCTTAGGCATTGTGGAAACAGTCGAGACCCAGGTCCAGGCCTAACAGAGATCCACACAATTCATTGAAACCACTGTCCCTGAGGAAGTTTGACATTGCACTCTTTCCCTATATAGTAATATACTCTAGGTAGAGTATTTCAGAAATTACAGTATAGATATTATGAACAAAACTGCTCTTCATAAATCAATATTTTTAGTTCTTAATAAAAAAATATATGCATAAGGGTCCAACTGTACACCATAAAGAATGTTCTATTTCAAAAGTATTTTTAGAGTGCATTATTTTCATCCCATACATAATGTTATAAAATTTTCCAATTAAATAAAATTATGTGTATACAAGATTTAAGCTGAAAATAGTAAAAAAGACAAAGACTGAGAAATGATACTATTTTTGCTCCCTGTAAATATAAAGTTATATAAGAAAAACTTTGCTCCGCAGGGCTGATGAACTTTGAATGTATTATTATTAGAAAGAGAATTCTTCAAAAGAAAGTGAGCATTCAAGATAAGTTCCTGAGGATGCGTTTGGATGCTGGTAAAGTTTTGCTGATAAAATTCTATCTATCATGTTTTTATTCAAAATAATGATGTCTTGTTCCAATTCTAAGTTGTTCACTAAATTTGTGTGTGCTAGAAATGCATGGAACTGCTGCAGTTTACTAAATCACACTATGAAAGATTAGAATTGTTCTGCAAAAGCCTCAGGAGACCTGGGGTAGTTCATGAAGCTTTCATTAAGCATTTTCTATTGAATTTATCATCCATTAACTGATAAAATAGATGTACAACAGACTGCTAGCTGTGTTAGAACCACTCAAATCCATGAAGATGTGAGGGAAAACTGTTGTATATTTATTTTCTTTACATAAATTTTTTCAGGAGGTTCAGTTTTCTCATTTTCATTAACTTCTAGCAGAGAAAAATACTTTCATAATGAGTATTTTATACTTCAATACATGGTAGCTACACCATGACTGCTGATGTCATGAGCAGTGAGAATAAAGAGTATCATTCCTCAAATGACTGAAAAGTACAGGCACTTTTTCTTTCATTCAGCAGGTCTGAGTAAATTTTTACTAGAAAGGCTCTTTGTCATTAATACATAGTTTACATATAGTACAGCTCTACTAAGCCAATAAAACTGGTTATGACACATTATTCATTACTTTGTGATAATGAGCAAGACTCATTATAGGGTCAGCACACCAAATTGCAACAAATTGCAATTTATATTAGTTTGTTTACTTTTAAGAGAAATTGGGATAGAGATTTTATAGTGAGAGATACTAAAGATAATACAATTTATTAGCATTTACAGAAGATGTTGACATTTTAAATCCATAGTCCAAATTTATTAATTAAGCCCAGCAGCAGAGCATTATATTCAGCTTTCTGTTGACTCCTAGGATTTATTGAAAAATGGTCGTTTCACCTTATGTATCAGAATCAGTTTGCACAAAACTTTTCTGCTGCAGAGGTATCTCTATTAAATTTGTTACACAGATTAAAATAGAAGGAAATGTTTAAAATGCCATTAAAATTGAGTAGTAAATCTTTCACTTTAAAAAAGAGAGGAGGAGGAGAACATATTTCTCATTTCATCAAAGCTAGGCAACTAATTAGTCTCACTCCAATTAATACTTGAATTACATAAAAGATGATTGATTCTGTCTAGATTTTTATCCTTTGAACATATGGCAACAAGGAACACGGAAAGTTTTCATCTGTCATATTTGGGCTTGTATCTTAAAGTGCAAATAAATGGGCTATGCACAGGCAGTGGTCTGGTATTTTGGCTGCAGAGATAAGTGCATGCTATTCAATCACTTTTATTTCTCCTGTTTACAGCTGATAAAGAACAGATCTTGGCCATACAGAAAGCATGTTGATCACCTATATAGAGTACAGATGGCTTTTGAAAGTGTATCCAGACTGGTGATTCCAGAGCAGAGCTGAGAATAAAACAATAATGGTGACATGTAAAATTTAGTCTTGCTGTAAGAAGCAGAGTCTGGACACAAAATGTCCTTCCAAAAAAACCATCTAACTAGTCTCAATATCCTACAGCTAGTCCCATAATGCTGCCCACTCACTGCACCCCTCAACCCCTCCCCCTTGCCTTGATCCCACTTTCTCCCCTTCTTTTAAGTCTGCTGTTTGAATTTCCACTCTTACACACAAGCTGACCCTGACACAAGCTCACCCAGGGAAGGTTTTGGTACTCTAACTTTTCTCATAGAGGAACAGGTTCCATGTGTTCTGGCCAAGAAATTGTTTGCCCAATACAAGCTTGTCTGGAGTTATATGAAAGCAGACCTGAGGGAAATGGGTGGAACACAAACCCTTGCTGAAGATGGCATATGGGCTGATGCAGGAGAAGGTCGGTCATTGTAATGGTCATGCTCAGCAGGCCAGGGACATGGAGTGTTTCACAATGTTGTGGACTGCTCATTCCTACATCTTGGCCTGCCACGGCTAGGAGAGGTGCCAGAGAAAGGCAGTAAAGTTCTTGTGCTGTTTCTAGCAGGCAAGTTATGAGTCTCTCCATTTTAAGGAAAACTTTACTCCTCTTGTCTTCCTCTCAGCCCCTCATTTCAGGGATGGTGATTTAGAAAAGGACTTGGCTAAGCTGAGTGTTAATTTACCCTAGGAAAAATTAAATATGAGTAGCATGAATAGGTGGATATTTTAAGCTCTGTCATGTTCATTATGGGTGAGAATTTCTCGTGCTTACAGAGAAGCTTTTGCGGGAATAGAGGGAAGATATCTGACAAGAAGGATGCACAACAAAGTTCTCTAATTAAATGAATGCTGATCTTAGCATACTGTCCTCTCTCACTTTCTGTTACTATTTATGAGCTCTCTGCCTCTGCAGCCTTTATACATTTACCTTTTCTTTTTGTTTCTTTTTTGTTTTCCCTAAGAAAAAAGTATAAATGATGAGAGTATTTGCCAAGGAACTGGATAGATTAAGTGCAAATTCTTATATACAGAAGCACCAGAAGGTGAGGAGATGCAGACAAATGCAAGTTTCTCAGTGTCACGGAACACTGGTCCCACTGCACACTGCTACAAGCTCTGTGTCAACCACCTCAGTGGTTTTCCGCATTTCTGCTGCTCCAAAATATTTGCTGGCACAAGTCACAGCAGCGCATACTGCACTTCTCTAACTGCCTCTGTACTGGTCTGCTGCAAAGGGAAAGTATTGCTGAGATGTGGACTTACCTCAGCTAGGCTTCTTCCCTCTTCTGCGTATTTTTCTCTTCCATCTATGTGCAATGCAGAGGTAGTATAAAGGTAGGCTGCTACTTAAATACAGCTGCTCCTTGAGTCAGCAAAACTGCTGTCAGGCATCTTACTAATTAGTAATTAGTATTAGAACCCTCTGTTCAATGCCATATTTCCAAAATGTAACCTGTCTCAAAATATCCCTTCTAGTACAATGATGTTAAAAATGCACAGAAAATAAGGTAAAAGTAACTTAACCTTTTCATCCTGAAAAAATAATACACTGCACAATTTGAGCAGTATATAATTGAACAGTTACTTCTGTAAGCATTTTGTAGTCCTAGCTTGTAAATTAAATCAATTCCTGATAAAGAAGTAGAAAACCAATATTATTGCTTCACTCATTCATATACTTTACTAGAGAATTATTTTTTTCTGCAACAAAGCATATTTTCTGCACTGTTAAACAGCATCCATCTTAATGGAATCTGCCTCTTTCCGTTTGTATGTTTTCTTGACTGATGGCTTGCCTGCTTGAGAAAGGGAGTTTTTTGAATTATGAAAATGAGAAAATCTCATCTCCTCAAAGTGCTCTCTATGATATTTATGATACAATATATATGTTAACAGAAGAATTATTAATTTTCAAATGCAATTATCATTAAGTATTCAGGTTTTTGCTTTCTCAGAGGTTTATAAACTAGCAGTAAATATTCTTTTGTTCTGGTCATTCCCCTGAATCTGGGAACAGAGTATTTCAGTGAAGTGGGTTTGAAACCACTATCTTTTCTATTTTTCCAGCATTTCTAAAGTACTTCTACTCTTGCAAACTGCACCTTGAATGGCACCAACTGTGAGCAGTTTGTTGCTCTGTGATGAGGCACTTTGCTTTCTTGGACTGAAAGGGAGCTTCAGGAGCCAGATCCTCAGCTGGTGTGAATTTATGAATATATGAATAGTGTAGAAGTAAATACATTGCCATTTAGGCTGCCTGCTGATGTTCCCTTTCATTCCCTTAGAGTGATGTGTGTCATCCCACTCACATAAACCTAGCATGGTGGATGTTATTCAAGATGTTATTTGCAAAGTAGAAGGGCTTTGCTCTCAGTAAGGGAAAAGGAGCAGTGGTCCTCCATCCACTTCATTCTCTCCTCCACAAAAAAGCTGTTCACAGGCTATTGGCTCAAGAAAATCACCACAATATTTACTTTCAAAGTAGAAAGCAATAAGCTGCTACTCAAGGGCACATAAGCAAATCAAAAAGAATGGAATTATGTAAGTTTACTTTGTTTTTAAGGGTGTATTTTTAACACTTGACCACGATTTGATTTTCTTTACACTGGCTTCTGTTGAAAATACCTTGTGCTCCTGGTGCTCAGCAATTAAGTTCAGACTTCATTGTGTACCATATGTGGCACTGTACTGGCCCTTGGACACAGAATTCCAAGGTATATGCAGTAGCTCTTGCACATCATACTAAATCAGGAGGAGCTGTTGACTCCCTTGAGAACAAGGAGGTCCTGGGCAACAAGGTCTAGGAGACCCTGCTTGCACTCCAGGTGATCTTCTAAGGCCTCTTCCAACCTCAAATATTCTGTGTTTGTAAATAATTCATTCAATAACAGGGACAAATGCATGACACTATTTTACTGAACAAAATACCGCCACCTTTGTATCTTCTTGTTGCTGGGGATGGAGAAATGTTCAAAAGACTAAAGTGACAGCAATCATGACATATTTATATCACAGGTGTAGAAACAAATGTCTACAATTAATTATATTTTCCTGTCTGAAGGACAAATTAAAAGAATATTCAATACTATAAAAAAGCCTTGGGTTATGTGTAGTGATTGTACATAAATGAGGTAAAAATAAAACCAGCATTTTTACATCTTTTATTTTTCTTTTCAGTCTTTGATTTGTGTAGCTAATAACACATTCAGACAGTATTAGAAGTTTAATGGAGTTTACTATAAATTTAATGGAGTTTACTACATTCAGTCTTTTTTTTCCTAAAGGATAGTTTAAATTATTTGAATTCTTCTCTTCACTAAACATGTCTAAAATGAAGTTCAAGAAAGCATATGAACAGTCTTTCAAGGCTCCATTGAGATACAATATTTGTTCAATGAAACAGAACCCTTGCTTTAAAAAACCTCCTAATTCCTATGTTCTTTATTGGATTAGGCGTTTTTGGATTATGCAATGTCTGTATTGGTACAGTTAGGGGAATAATTCTTTTAGTTTTTAAACTGATTGGTAGATACTCTGCATCTACTTCAATTGCTTGGTAGAGAATACCCCCTGGAGCTAATTAAAAGAGGCAAAACAAGCCAACAAGCAGTCTAGTTTCATCTCAATTGATACAAAAAGGTTTGGACTCTGGTAAAAGCTACAATAAAATTTACCACATAAACATAGTACAGAAATCTACCACAGAAAAATCAAGTGTTCTTAAACCAGAACCTGTAACAGTATCAAATGTAAATTTGTAGATTTGTAAAGGCATAAAAAATACAGTACTAATTTAACAAAAGAGATCAATGTCTACCTTCTATGAATATTTTGAAAGAGGAAAAGTTTTGCAAAACACCATATTATAAAAAAAAAACTGGTTTTCTACTGTAATACATTTGTATTGTAATATAGAGGAATCAAATGCATGAAATGGACACTGTGCAAATAGGACACAGAACAGAAGACCTTCAGCTGCAGAAATGAAAATTTGGAGTCAGCAGAGAGACAGGGAAAGCTGAGTACGTAGAAGATTGTGAGAGAATCCCAGCTAGCTCTGCACATCAATAGGTGTCATGTGCTCTAGGTTCTTGTAGCCATTGTGGCAAAGAAAACTTTTAAAGAATATTTGAAGGAAGATAATACAGGTATGAGGATGATTTTTGAACCATTTTCTATTCTGATTTCATGGAGTCATGGCAAGCTAAACTCTCAGTCCTGTGTTTTCCTCTCCTCTAGGGCAGTGAGCTGATATTCCAGCTAAATGCTTTTCATACTCCTCAGTAATTCATACCATTGTACCAAAATCATGTGATTTCCAGGTACTCCCACAGATCACTGATTTTCCTGGTGGTTTAATTTCAGAAGTATATTTATTCCTTTGTATTTGTGTATCTGTATACACAAATGTGTACTGCACATTCTTGTCCCTGCAGCTCATCTTTCACACAATCAGACAGATTTTTTTAAAAGTTGCAAGCCCCAAATTTCCAGCATGTGCAAATCTGCTGTGGTTCTCACTGAGAAAAATTGTTATGGTTCCTGTGGTCCCAGTGAGTTCCATGACATTACCTTTCTTTGTTCTCACTGTCATGCTCTGTAGATTCCAAATCTGATCTCAGCACTCTAGTTTGTGATCCAGCTACTCCACTGCCTGGTGCCAGAGCCCACCTTGGCTGCTCTGTCGGTAAGTGTCATCAAACAAACCTTTTCACGGTCAATTTGTAGTACAGCAACAAAACAGAAGGACTGCCAAAAGGTTTACTCTTTAATTTTGATGGCATAAATGGCGTGTAGGTCTGTAAAAAAGAACTAAACTATGTATATATAATTCTAGTTATATCCTTTACTCTTAGAAATAATCTCTGGCTTATGGTCTAAGGCTTCTGGAGTGTCTTTTTCTGTGCCCTCTTTTTCTGTTATTATCTCACAGAGTGTCTCCTCTCTCCCTTTTTCTTTTTCCTATTTGTCCCCTTGTGTTTGTCCATTCCCAGCTGAATGAATAATAGAAACAAATTCTCTCTGTCACAAGAGCAGACTCGTACAGTTCCTTTCCCAGTTCTTTGGGAAAAGTCAGCAGTCATGTTCAGTTTTTATGGGATGTCTAAATTGTGAGATTAGGTTGAAATAAAACAAACTGCCTGGAAGTGGTTTGGCAGAACAACACATCACTAAATGATGGCTAATTTACTCAAATGAGAAGGAGAGTATGTTAGTACACAGATGCAATATGTGTTGTGGATTATCTGTGAGCTTAATTTTACCACAGCTCATCTGTTTTTAATCTTTTAATCAAGTTCAGACAAGAACCGTAGTATTGGCTTTACTTATTTTGTATATGGTAGTTTTACACAGATAGGCATGTAAAAAAATGTGCAAGTCCTCACAATCTTCTCAGCCTAAACAGAAATGATGGACAAACATGTGCATGCTGTTTGGCACTTGCAGGCAGTGTCTGTTGAAACAAATTATTTATTTAGATTAATTTATCCCATAGCACCAAATTAAACAGGCAAACCAAGTCACTATGCCTCATAGCTGTAATACAGAACTACATAGTATTTCCATAAGGTTTTTAAATATATCATGACCTTTCATGGTTTATATTGTCTGCTCAAAGCAACATCTGAGATTTAGTATTATTTTTGTGATAGAAGGTGTTTTTTTTAATAGGGGTCTCTTGGATAGATATATGCCCATCTTTTTAACTTTACTAAGATAGCTGGACAGGTCTGGTTATAAATTATTTATTCTCTAGCATTTTAAGTTTATAGTCATTATTTCAGTTATATATTATCAACTTCATGCATCCTTAACTGCTTTTGTGTTTTTGCCTTGTGAAATATTTTGGTTACATTAATTAGAGAAACAGCTGAGTAAGTTTAGATGTTTATGATAAAATATTCAGAAGACAATGGGAACTTGGTCTTAAGTGCTGTAGTTTTTACTTCACATCTTAGGATGTCCAGATGTTCTCATTCCTAATGGAGTGTTCATTATTTGTTCCTACCACTTCTTTGAGTTGACTAGCTGTTTTCTTGACTGGATTTTAGCTGTCAATAAGCCTTAAAAGAGTTAATTCTGTGGAAGGAATCTTAATATTTTTGAAGACAGTAAGTCTTGGGACCTTTGAGACCTCACTGTTTTTCAGCAATATTTCTGTCTCAGGAATACTGTGTAAACTTGAGGACCAGAACATTGTATTTCTTCTGGAAGTCAGTGAAACACAAGCAACAAACAATAACAACAGCAACTTCCCTGAAAATGCCTAGCAACACTAAGAAAGCTAACTTTTCCATTTACAGTACTTCAATTTAAAAAAAAAAAATCCAAAAAATTCTTGAGCATTTCCAAGGCTTCAATGCACACTAATTTTTACACTCAAGGAAAAAGGTCAGCTTGATGCTCAGACCTGCAGGCAATCTCCAAAAGCTTCTGGGCTTAACCCATGCATGCAGTTCAGGGGGATAATGTGAAGACCATGGTTGAGAGCAAGGCTTTGCCTCCAAGCCATCCAGCCCCACTCAAACTCTAAGCATTACAACTTTAAGTGACAAACAGCAGATTTGTTGATCCTGGTTTCCTGCCCTCTTATGCACCATAATTATTTGATTGGTTAAAAGTAGAATGTTGATCCTTAGAATGGTATTCTGGGAAGAAAAGAGGCCAATGTTTATAGAAAAAATATTTACATAAATTAAGGTACAGTTAGAGAAGCTTAATTGAACCTCTCTCTACTGTTTCTCTCCATCAGGATAAGCTAGACATCTACCATGCCAGGTCTTTCCACTTGGTTGTGTGTGCTAACATGCACTATGCTGTCAAAAGGCAACATCAACTGGAATTTTTAGACACTCTTTAGAACAAATTTCTTTTATTGAGAAGGAAACTAAAAATAGCTCCACATAAAATGGGAGCATCTCCTAACAGTGTTACTGATACTTTTCCCAACCAATTGTAGTGAACTGTAGTCAAATCACTGATCAAGTGCCCTTGTTGCACCCCATCCATGGGGCTTAGCTGTGTCCTGGAGTGGGTTGGTTGGAGCTGGTTGGAGTGGGCTCTGTCTGGCACAAGGCAGCCCTGGCTGCCCCTCACAGAGTTCCCCTGCACCCTCTGCTGCTGCAAGAGCCTGGGCATGCAGCATCCATGCATGTATACATTCACGTACACACAAAGTTATCTTAAAAATTAGTGGCAGAGTCTCCTGTTTGTATTTCAGTTGAGGACACTGATATGCTGAGAGCTATATGAAGGAACTTCTAGTCCAGTTTTAAAAACAGAAATGCCTAGAAGTCGAATGTTTTGGTGTTTATCAGCTTGAAATCACATTATTACAGCTGCAGGTGAAGGTGTATCTATATGCACAGAGACCAGAGCTGAACTTCAGAGTGAATGTATCAAATGGCATCACAATATTCCAAGCTTGAATTAAATATTGGGAAATTCAGATATGTTGGGCAACTCTGAATAAATAGAGAGCTTGGAAAGTTGTCTCCTACTTATTGTGTTGTTTCTTGACAGAGTCCTTCCTCTAGTCTTTCCAATCTAGCTTTTATCAGTGGTTTTTAAAAAAATAATACCAAGTATGTGGATTTTTAAGAAAAGATTCTTTCCATCATCTCAGAGCCTTGGATGTTAACCCTTGCTGCTAGCAGTTTTCAGTCAATCAATCTGTCATCTTCTCTGGAAATAGAGCAGGTAATAATTCAGGTAAGATATATATATATATACTTGCTCTTATTGGCTAAAAAGAGAAAGATTCAAGGATATATTAGAGACTGAGACTAAGGGCTACTAAAGCGGTACAACATATTTACAAGTACAGAAGCACAGAATGATCGAAGCTGGGAAGGTCTGCTGGAGATAATCCACTTCAAACTCAAGCAGGGCCAAAGCAGGTTATCCAGGACAATGTCCAGGTGGGTTTCATAATCAAGACTCCACAACTTCCTTGTCCCATCTGTTCTGCTGTTTGACCATCCCTGCAGTAAAAAGCAGTTTTTCTGTGCCCAGGTGTAAACCCAGGTGTTTCACTTTGTGCCTATTGCCTCTGTTTCTGCCAGTGGAAATACTGAGAAGAGTCTTTGCTCCTTCTCATCAGGTATTTATGCACAATTATAAGATCTTTCCTGAGTCTTCTCTTGACATTCCCAGATCTCTAAACCTCTCCCTATATGCCAGATACTCTTTTTGTGTCAGATGCTTCAATCATTTAATCACCTTCATGACTCTGAGGTATATTTAGCCTATCATGTCCATACATTTCTTGTTTGCTTCCCACCCCTGCTCAATCAGATAACATCTCAATATTTCACACAGACCTGCTGTCTTTTCCTGATTTCCTGTTTCATGGAGATTTAGAACTTTGTGAAGAATTTTAGTGCTTAAAAATATTATCATAACCCTATAGTAAGAACTGCTTTTGGATGCATTATGATTATTTATATTGATTATTTATATTGTGTGGTATAATAAAGTATGCAATGTCAAAATAAATAAAAATTTTGACCTTAGAAATAACAGGAGTTCTATCATATTAATTAATTATGTCTTGTCTATTGCAAATCTCTAAATCTACCTTTTATTTGTTGCAAATAACGGACATCTACCCTTGGACTATCATTTTAGTATTTATTTATATAACATTTTCTTTATGATCATGAAGCAATTTATCAGGCAAGTCCAGCCATGACATGACTATCGATGGAAAAATAAGTAATGAGGACTGCATATTCTCATGCAGAAATAGAAATGCCAAGATAAGTGTTCAGATATCCCCAAAAAGGCACTTAAATTCTGGAAAATAAGTTCGTCTGGGTGAGAAATGAAGACAGTCTGCAGGGGGAGAATGTAAATCTTGGAAAATAGGGCTTTAAGATACCCAGAATAGGCAGCTCCTTGTGTCTTCCACAGTGTAATGCTGGGGGCAAGGAGAGGTAATGTGATCCTTGTATAGGTAAAGAGTAGAAATAGGGTCTTGAGCTTGCCTCTAGCTGCACTGCTGTAAAGGCTGAAATGATAATCCATTGCATCTGCCTCTGTAATTTAAGGGGGATGTATTGAGACAGCTTGAAGGAAGGCACTCAAAGTGATCTATGAATTGCAAAACAAAGTGAGACTTACAGCACTCAACCCTTTGAGCTTGTTGAAAAGCAGCCTGAAAGATCATTTCACACATAAGTGAATCTGATGTGAAAGTGAAACTTTCTAGCATTCCTAGAAAAAGTCAAAACAGGATTCAGTGACTGGTGGTTAATGTTAGAAAAAATCAGCCTTAAGGTAAGATGAATTTTACTTGCTGTGCAGTAATTAAACACTGGGGAGGTGCTGGACTCATCATAGTTCAGAGAAATATAAAGGAGTTTGGATAACAAAAAAAGGAAAAGTAAAAAGAAAGAAAGAAGCTTTACTTCACCTTTTGAGACCATTCACATTGCTCAAATAAGGGTAACTCATTATTAGGACTCATGGTACTAGAAAACACCATTTCTAATATTTTGTCCAGTTTTCCTCTAGGCATAATCAAGGAAGATTTTTGTTGCTTTGTGTGTGTTTTAGTTTTCCTTTTTTTTGTGGGCTTTTCTTTTTGTTTGTTGAGAGGTTTTCTTTGTGTTTGCTTTTGTGTCGTATTTTAGTTGTTTGAGTGGGTTTGTTGTTGCTGTTTGTGGTATTTTTTTTAAGTTTATTTTTATTTTTTTTTGTTCACTCTCACCTCAGAAGTGACAGTGTAAGGCAGTACCCTGAGGTCAACCATGTCAGCTGTCTGGGGAATAAAACAATCATTTGTGTTAAGAAAAATACAAACTGAGCAACTGTCAGGGCTAAAAGTGCAAAGAAATATTTTTGCCATTTATATTCACTGGGTTTGCAGAGTTCCTTCTTTTTTTCCTCCTTGGCAACCTGAAGCAGAGAGTATCCTGCAGGATTATTCAAGTGTATATCCTCTATTTTGTTCTCTGCTACTCTGGAGCCCTGAAGTGATACTGAGCTCCCCTGCTTCATTGCAGTGCTATGCAACAGTCTCAGCCTCTATGAAGTGAAATGCTTTAACATAAAACATTTGAGATTTTTTTCTTTTTTTATACTAATAAAAGGATTGCTTGGTGAAAATAAATGGTCTGTGTTATCCAGGAAATCAGTCTGGATGAAGATCCCCTAAGCCTCAAACTCCATGAAGTGATGGAAGGTTAATCAAAGCACCACATAAAAGCACAATAAGACTCATTCCTTTAAAATGGTTATGGCCCATGGGATCCAAATATAAATTCTGGATAGCTCTTGTTCCTCCTCTCCCATTAGAGGGCAATGTTTATATAGACAAAATTTCCATTAAAGTCATCATCATCCATTTGCATATATATTCAGGGGATTAAAAACCAGTGTCTAGTTTATCTGTTTAAACCATCAGTCCATGTCTGCTTAATGTTTCCTCAAATGCCATTGGAGTAAAGGAGTTTGTATAAGAACAGGCATCAGTGATACTAATAATGACTTCTCCCACACCAGTAGATACAAGGGTACAGAAAGTTTTGTTGTTTGGGTGTTTTTCAGTAAGCTGGGAGTTCACTGTAAGTCAAAAATGCCAATAAGTTTAGAAGCTGATGTTTCTAATTAAATGTTTACTTTGTTTGCCTTGGGCTTTGAAAAGAGATAAGGAGCTGCTTCATGCTGATAAACAAATATGCATACAACACAAGGGGACAATGAGATCACTAACTGCTTTGCAATATGTGGAATTATTACTTTTTCACTTCATTTAAATAAGAATTATAATACTTAAGAGAATGTCTATTTATACAGGTCTAGGGCAAGCTCAAGGTTACACTGATGAAAATGGAAATCAAAGTTGATAAGATGGTCTGTTTGTTGCTTGGAATGTTGTGACAGATAATCACTACCATATTTTCAGATGTATGTCCTGTAAATTATTTGTAAATCCCTCAGTTTTGTGAGTGCTACAGGTTCTGTAAAGACCTCAGCTGTGAAGTTCTCTGTCTTAAAAACATGCTCTCTTCTCATTAGTACTACCCTTGCATCTGAATTTCCTCATTTTGTTTCTTTTTTATTGAAGTCTTGTATGGGTTGTCTTGAAGATTTATTTACAAGGGTAAATAAATCTTCAAGACTTTATGTCTATATGTTGAAGTTTGTATTTTCTTTACAGCAAAATTAAAAATTGGAAACATTCCAGTGCTTCTTGGTGCTTGAACTTTCTCTTTGTGTTTTTGACTGTAACTGGAATAGATTTTGGAGAAGCAAAGCTTACAGTCCCCAAGTGAAATTATGTAAGACTTGCAAACACCCAGGGTCTTTTTTTTGTTGAGAAGCGTGGTTCAGCAATGGAAAATAAAACAAGAACAAAAGTCAAACACTGAATAAAACCCATAACTTTGTTCTTTTATTTATGTTGCTTTAGGCAATCACTAATGTTTTTTTCAGCTCAGTTTGATCCAAGAAACTATTTCTCTTGAATAATTTTCACATTACAAAGCTACACAGAAAATAGAATATGTAAGTGGAGCATATTATTTTGTTTCCTATCTTTCTCCATGCCTACAGATGACCTGTTTGAGAAGAGAAGTTTCAAAGCACGTGAATTTATCTATAAGGCTGGTAATTGAATGTCAGAAAAAAAGAATCAATTCTTTTCATTTCCTTTCCTTCTCTAGTGAAAGGTTATGGTATCAAAGTGTGGAGAAACAATATATCAGGTAAAAAGACAACACAAGTGGAATTTTTTATCCTTCTACTCCACTCTCATGACACCCCATCTGAAGTGGTGTGTCCAGCTCCGGGCCCCCCAACACAAGAACATCATGGACCTGTTAAAGCAGGTCCAGAGGAGGCTACAAAGATGATCACAGTGCTAGAGCATCTCTCCTATGAAGACAGGCTGAGAGCTGGGGCTGCTTAACCTGGGGAAGAGAGGGCTCCAGGGAGATCTTAGGGCAGCCATCAGTGCCTGGTCAGTACCTAAAGAGAGCTGGAGAGGGACTTTTTACAAACACATGTAGTGACAGAACAAGGGGAAATGGCTTTAAACTGAAAGAGAGCAGGTTTAGATTAGTTATTTGGAAAAAACTCTACTGTGGGAGTGATGAGGCACTTGCACAGGTTGCCCAGAGAAGCTGTGCAAGCCTAATCCCTGGAAGTGTTCAAAGTCAGCCTGAAGAGGTTATGAGCAACCTGCTCTAGTGGGAAGTGTCCCTGCCTATGGTAGGAAGGTTGGAGCAAGATGATTTTTTAGGTCCAACACAAACACAGAAACACAACACAAAAATTCAGGTTCAGGCTGAATTTTCAGAGAGTATTTCAACTCATACCAATAGTATCTTGTACCTGACACAATACAGTACCTCAATTACCAATTTCTTTTAAAGTTCTTCCAAATCAATATAATTCCCTTCTCAGCTTCTGTGTTCCTGCCTACGCTCTACGTGAAAGTATTTGAACCAGGAGAAAATGGCTTTTTCTAGGTAGAAAAACATTGACATCTTTCCATTGAATTGCAATTTCTGCAATGCTGTGCAAATGTGGTAACAAGATTTGCCACATAAGAAGATCATACAAGAATGACTTTTTAAGGAAGAAGATTCCTATTAGATGGATGATATATCTTCTTTTCCATGCTCACAGCACTAGCCGTGGATTGTATACTAACACTGTATAACATCAAATACAGATTCAGAAATGAGAGACAGAGCAAGAAACTTGGTTCAGGCCTACATTATTAACATTGCTGTAAACTTAGCTCTTTCTGATGACACACTTAAGCAAAATCTTCCCTGCCATATATCTCACTGGATATTGACCATGTATCCTTACAGTCAGATACCTCCTGAGATGCTTAATCCTTCTCTGAGACCATTGGAAAATAAAAACAACTAAACAAACATGAATCCTGCTGAAAGGTATAAAAGTTGTACAGTTTAAGTGTACCTTTTTGCTATGTTGCTAGTAAACATGATGATGTCGAGGAATATTTCTGCATGCTTCATCATTTGTGTTGCCAGAGCAGCTCATGGCATGCTTTTTGATCTCACACTTTCTCAAAAGATTTCTTGGCTTGGTTCAGGATTAATGTGGGCCATGGACCACTCTTACTAGACAACTTCCACTCATCTGTCTTATATATTGGAAGATAATTTAAATAGAATATATGAAAGTGTTTTGCCTAGACATGTCATTCTGAAGATTGTTACTTCTTGTGTACTATTAAAGTCATGATCTTATTAAGTGAAAAAGAAGCCAAAGAGACAATCACTAGGTATTTGGAAGCTCCAAACACAAAACCAGGCACTCCTAAGCAGGGTAAATCTGACTGCTAATCTTTATATTGCCTTCCTCTAGAAGCGAGGCAAAGCCTTTCATTATCTCTCTGTTGGTCTTTGGTTGTGCAAATCAGATGAATGAAATAAATTCCTGTTTTATCCTATAAACATAATCACTGAGAACTTCTCAGCAGCTTCCTCTTTATTTCAGTTCCTTTGTTATAGATGCACATCTCATACCAAGAAAACTTGAGAATATCTGGATTTAAAAATAATTTTGCTTAGTTTACACATAGATATGGGCTTTCCTTTATTGTTCCAAGACTTTTCCTGTCAAATATCAAGGGTTTATTACCAACCACAGGTATTAAATTTATTCTAAAATGTTTAAATAATGACAGAGTATTTGTTTTGCTCACTGTATTTAAAAGTTGTTGAAGTGTTTTCACCATGACACACAAAAACGCCTTGGGCAGAAAGCACAGTCAGAAAAATGACTTTATGAAAGTTTGAAATTTGATAAATTTGAGTGCCAGTATAAACAAATAATTTTCTAATATAAACCCATGTGGCCTTAGGTAATGAGGCTGCTGCATAATGCAGTTTCAGTAATTGGTGAAATTATCAGAGATTGTATTTTATTAACTTTTAAACTATTCTTAGCCCAGATAGGTGCTAAGCAATAGAGGCCCAGATCTGCTTTAGGACACTGCAAACACAAGAAGGTGCTTTCATTGTTAGAATGACTAGAAGCCATCAGCAGGGTCTAATTATGAAAAAATAGATGTGATTCTAGACATTGTCACTGTGAAACCTTTTTCTAGGAAAGATATTTAAAATTCATCCAGTAAAGATGATTCTAGAATTCTGAGATGGTAAAAAAATAAAGATGAAAAATGTATTTTATGAAAGGAAGGTAATGAAGAAAAATTACTCATGTTTTGATAATATTGAAATTTGAAAATGTTTTTTAACACTGCTGAATTTTCCCTCCATCCCCCAGAGAGAAGGGAGTGATTTAGCTCAGTATCCTCTGGGTTCATCCCCTGTGAAGAAGAATTAAAGAACTCATGAGAAGAGTCTTCCCAAACAACTCTTCTTACACAAACTGCTTACTAAGTACAGGCTTTCTAACATGAGAAAGAATATTGGTGTTACAGTGAATGCCAAAATAGAATTCACAACTTATACACAATGTATAGCTACATATAAAAAAGAAACTGATAACTACACAAGAAAGACATGAATCTAATGGAACAAATCCAGAGGAGAGCTACTAAATTGATCAGAGGGTTGGAGCTCCTCTTCTATGAAGATAGGCTGAGGAGAGAGTTAGGGCTGTTCAGCCTGGAGAAGAGGCTCTGTGCAGACCTTGGGGCACCTACCAGTGCCTAAAGGGGGTCTGCGAGAGAGCTGCAGAGGAATTTTTCAAAGGGCATGTAGTGACAGGAAAATGGAGAATAGCCTCAAACTGAAGGAGGGTAGGTTTAGATTAGATACTAGGAAGAATTACTTTAGTATGCAGGTTGGTAAGAACTGGAAAAGTTTCCCACACAGGTGGGAAATCCCATCTCTGGACATGTTAAGTGTAGGCTGAATGAGGCTCTGAGTAGCCTGGTCTCATGGAAGGGTCCCATCTATAGTGGGGTGATTAGAGCTAGATGATCTTTAAGGTACCTTCAAACTCAAACCGTGCTATGATTCTGTAAACTACAGGAAACTGGAAAATGACAAATACTCAGAACTGAGGCATGCCTTTGGTAATTTTTTATCTTCAGAGTAAGAGAAGATCCTGTTCATGTGTTCCTTGAAATGCTGTTAAGACAAAACCACTTTCCTTAAAACCTACAGTCTCTCTATATAAGCAGCATTTCTTGTCAAGGATGGGAAAAGTCTGAAAAAATCGAGTCTGATTTGGATTTGTGGACTGTGAATGTGCAGTGTGGATAACCAAAAGGCACAGCACATGGCAACACCTCTATGGTATAGAGGGAAAAGGAATGTGCATAGGAGGCATCAGATATCATGTGTGGTGTGAGTCAAATTGGACTCTAGGATGCATGTGGTACTATCTAGCTGCACACATTTTTTTCCTACCTCTGGTATCAGAGTTGCAATGCTAGAAAAGTTTCTTTCATTCAGAAAACTCAAAGCAGACATTTAATCTGCAGCATCCAGGCTTTCTGAATGCTTGGCTGGGGTGTCAACTGCCTGAAGCCTTTCCATTCCTGGAAATGAGGGTGAAACTTCCTTCAGTGATATTATCGGGAATCCTCTGAAGTTTAAGGAGCTTTTAAATTTTTTCTCAACTGTATGCCTTTTCTTTTGACAAGACCTCAACCTGCTTTTGGTTGTAACATGATGTTCCAGGTAAATGAGAGGGCTAGTCATCTTATGTGAAGGCAAGAAAATGCTGGTGTGTGACCTACCGACGCAGAAAATGTTTGGGTTTTAATGTCTATGGTCTTTTTCCTGCTTGAGAATGTGCTGGGAGGCCAGTTTAAAGCTGGGCATTGCTGAGTCTGGCTCTTCTGCAGCATAAACACTATTGTGCTTGACAACAGGCAAAAACAATGACAGTCAGGAGTTAAAGTCCTAAAGCACAGCTAAAACTTTTGTTAAGAGTCCAAGTGCACTCTACAAGGCTGATAAACACTTCTGCAAAGCAGCCGACTTCTGCATTTTCTCACTGCATCACAACATTTTCTCAGCTAAGGTCAGATCTCAGAATCTAAAGCATGAGGGTTTTTTTTCTTTTAAACCTGATGCTTTCATTCCTCCAACAAAATAAATGAAAAAATGTGTCTAAAACTGATCATAAGAAAAAGAAAGAATTTAATCTGGTCCATGTTGTTTTCAGGGTCTTGTAAAATTTTATTAATTGTATGGGAATTTTGTCCTTAAGTTTTGTGTTTTAAACAAAAAAAAAAAATGGAAGTCTATAATTTTTTTTCCAAAATAAAACTTTAATTTGCTGTTTTTCTCAAAATTATATGTACTTATTAAAAATTCTATTTTCTAATTTTGGTATACAGTTATACCTGTTAGCAACCAATTTCTGAATTTTATTTTAATCTTTATTAAGGGTAATATCTTTTGTAAAGATAATCTCTGCAGACACCAAGAATATAAACCATTTGCTTTTGTATGAAAATGTCTTACTTCTGAAATCCTTCTCCTCACTTCATCTTTTTGTTAAATACAGGAGACTACTCAGTTCCAGTCCCAAACTGTAAGAACTGTTTGGTATTTCAGTGCAGTAAAAACTAGCTGTTCAATTTCTATATTCTGTTTACAGCTAGGTACACACATTTAGAATCAGAAATAGCAGTAATAGCTCAAGGTACAACTGTAAATTAACTGCACATATTTATTTATTTTAATTATGTTTACTGAAATTACTGTAATGACAGGAAATTAACATATGTGTTTGCATCATACAGGAATTAAAATTGATAACAAGGTGCAGAATTGATGCAATGTTGACATTTGTCACTCTCTGAAAATAGTTTGGAGGTTTTGTTTTTTTTTCTTCTTTGTGCAAAAAGCATGAATTACAGGCTGACCGGGAATGCTCCATATGATGGAATAGCACATGACCATTTCATCAATAACACCTGAATCACTTGTTCAATAAGGGGAGAAGAGAAAAAAAATGAATCCTCAGCAAGTGTGATAAATTAGAATGTTACTAATTCAATGACGTTTCAGTTCTAAACTCCTGTCAGAGCTGTCTGAGAGAAGTGGAAATTTCCTCCAAGCCAGTGTATAGGCTGCAGTCCATGGCCCCATAGGGAGGAGTTAATGCTGAAGATGCTGTAGTAGTCTAGAAACTAACTGAAGCTCATTTAATTAGATTTGTGAATCAACCAGATTTCTTTTTTTTATTTTTTTTTTAATATTTTGGGAAGAACCTCTAATGTCCTCCTATCACTATAACTTAAAACCAAAGTCTGAACAATGCAACGAGGTCTACTAAAAATGTTTAAACCAAAAGTTCCTGGCTGTGTAATTCAGTTAATGTTGTGGCACTTTATTGTACACTTGAGTGAGATTTTTATTAGTGCATCTGACAGGAGGCAATGGTGATTACTGATCAATTATCATGTAATTAGAACATAAAAGTTGAATGTTGGTTATGTTTCCCTTCTTTTAAAATCCTTAATGAACCTATTTTCAAATTTTAATATTCTTTTGTAACCAGATCATTCTCTTACGCCCTGATAATCTCTATTGATGTGATAGAAAATAGATTATTATATATGAGAAAATATAACATTATTTTTCATAGTTGCATTAATTTTCCCTGAAAAGGTTCCTATTAGGAAAAAATGAAGACCATTTTTAAGTAAAAATTACTTTGCATATTAAAACAGCCATGAGAATATTTTAAGTGTCAGATTATCATAAAATATGTGTCCATTATGTCCTTTTCACAGAATATGAGAAAGTTTAGAAAGAAAATAAAAGTTTTTATATTGTGGTTATTGTTCTAATATTTTATTGATAAATATTATTTCTCCTGTGTTTTTACTCAGGCATCAGACAAGATGTTTCTGGATAACAGAATAATGGAATGGGTTGGGTCAAAAAGGGCCTTAAGAATCATCCAGTTCCAAGCCCTCTGCAGTGGACAGGGACACTTTCCACTGGAGCAGGTTACTCAAAAGCCCCATCCTCCCTGGCCTTGAAGAGAAGAGCTTGAACACATTGGAGGTACAGGTGCTGATTATACTATTGCTCTGAATTTACTTATATTACCTATATCTATGACCAGAGCATTTTTTATTTTTTCCTTAACAAGAAGGTTCTTTAATAAATGGGCTATGAGATAACAAAAAGCTGGTTTTCAAACAATTTCTTCATCATACAGTCCTGTGGTCCCTGATAGATTGTTTTCTCTTGCCTTGGGCCGGAAACATAAAAAAAGAGCGTGACATCTTACTTCTCTCAAAACAAGAGCATAATTTTATGTTCTTTTTTTTGGGTGTATTAATTTGGGTTTTAAGTCCACAATATAGGACACAACTTGCATGTCTTAGATTAATGTTAAAACATATGGTAATAACATGACATCTAATTATGTTAGAGTGAAAAAAACCTCCTCAGTGCCAGCAATATTCATTTGAAATAAAATGAAAAGAGGCATAAAATACTTTATGTCATATAATTCATATTTTTTAAAAAAATTCTTCTGTAGCAGAACACTGGCATGCTATTATTCAAGATCTGATACTTAAGATATTGGAAATTATATTCTTGTTCAGTATTTAAATTTAAGCACTTGGACTTTTTTTTAGCTCTAATTATTCAACAGAAAGAACAAGTTTATAGTTACTACAGAATTATAGTACCAGTTTCTAGTTGTTGGGAAGCTTTCTTTCTAGATCAGATATCTCTTCATCTGAGTTATTTTTTTATAAAGGTCAGGTTTCCTTAAGTAAAATTTAATTTTGATCATTGTAGCAAGGAATCACATCTCATTGCATGACTTTTATATCTTTGCTAATATAGTATCAAAGACTCCTTTCATATTAAGATAGAACCTCTCAGTTTTTTGACAAGCATTTTAAGATGTTTATGTTTATATTTGTATTAATTAATTGTAAAGATTATTTAAATGTGTCATTCGAAGTTTTTCTCATTTGGGATATTACATACATTATAAAACAATATAATAGTGTCTGTCTGGCCTTATAAAAGATAGAGTAAAACAACAATAATAACACTAATAACAATAATANGCCAAACATTTAATATGAAATTTATTTTAGATTCAATATAGTGATTTGTGTCAGTACTAGTGCTAGGAATTAACATTGATTGCTAATAGAATAATTGCTAGATGTAGAAAATGCTGCAAAAATCCTGAAGTCCGATATTGTTTCATTTTTTCCAAGATTTTTTAAAAGAATTGGCCCCACTTCTTCACTTGCTTAACTCTTGAGATCTCAGTAAACAACTATTTTAACTACCAGTCAGGAAATTTTGCTGCTAAATGGTAAAGAACAGGAGTGAGAAGAGCTGTACTGACATGGTATGTTTAACTAGTATTGCTATTCAGATAAAATTATATGCCCTTATCTGCAAAATTTTATAGTACAATCTTAGAGCTTGCTGCTACATTGAAATGCTCCACAAAGCATAATGTGGGTAAATTTGCTCTTATTGAGGGTGTGCAAATGTACTGGTCAGTGACCTGATTTAAAATCCTTCGGACTAAAATTAGAAATAGATCCAAATCAAATAGCATACCCAAGTTTTGAATAACAGTATAGTCTCATTAAACTGAAATTCATAGTCCAAGCTGTTATTTACAAGAGTTCTATTTTATTTCACCCATAATTATGGCCAAGGTATTTTAGACTGAATAAAAACAAAGTTAAAAGCATAACATGGAGCAGTCAATTGCTTGCAAGGAATGCAGCTGGATTGTGTTTAAAGTTTTGCACTGACACTAGATATTGATATTCCCCTGGATCTTTTGCATCAGAATACTCCTGCTCACTCAGAGGTTCTGAGGCAGCGAAGAGCTATTGACTGAGAGGATAAGTGTTTAAATATCTTTGATCCTGGTACTGATTTGTGGAATGCATGTGTGAGCACGCTGTATGGTAGTGCACAGGTACAGTCAAAGACTGGTGCTGAGAACCTGACTTTCACAATGCTCTTTTGTGAGTTTTCTTCTGGAGCAGCTCAAGAGTGCTCCTGTGGACTGCAAGAACATTAGCAACTGGAAAATGTTAAATGCGCTCAGGAAGTTCAGTTTCATCTGAAAGTAATTGAGTTTATATGATCCAGGACTTCTCAAAGCATAAAAAATTGGGCAGTAAGTGGAGGAAATGGAGGAATTGGGTTTGAAAGCTTGTTCAGTCTCTTAGATAAAGAATCTATTCCATCCTAGAGATGATGATTATTAATATAATGGTGATAGTCTCTTAGACATATAATGAGATGGTTTTTTTCAGACTATCAAATAAAACTAGTCACATATCAAATTATTTTATTTTTTTTAAATAGTGGTAGTTAGGTTTTGGAACTGTTTGCCACAATTATGGAAGTGTTAAAATACACAAGGGTGTTCACATAAAAGGGTTATACAGATCTTGGTGGGTAGTGACTACTAAATTCACACATGGGACGGAAAATGAGCATTGAAGGTACTGGAATGCATGGAAAATTCTCTGGGCTAGCAATTGCTGTAGCCTGGAAGAGATAACCAGGAATGGAACAAGGCTTATTCTCTCTCTCTGTTTTTTTTCAGTCTTTATTTTACGTGTAGCTGACTGGAAAGTGAAAAATCATTTTTCAGGAAAAATACTTATGAAATTTCTTCCTATTAACCACACTTTTACTGAAAATATGAAACAATATCTAATATCTAGCTGCTGTTTTCCTTACTTGCTTCTGGATTCTTACTGCTGTGAAGTATCATTATAAAATAATTTGGAATTGTGAAAATCAAAATTTTAACTTTGAAAAGGTTAGATTTTCATCTTCAACATCCTGTGGGCTAGTACTCAAACCTATTTATCATTCAGCCCCTTGCAGTGGTCAGTGCACATACAGACACTTCAAGCTCTGCCTTAATATCCTTTAATATATATTCTTCAGGTCTGATTTTTTTGCAGACTTTCATGCTATAGATGTTGGTTAAATGCCAGAGGTGGGGCCATCTGCCTTCTGCACTGTGCCCAGTTGTTATCAAAGGCCCTGGGAAATGGATCTTCTCCAGACCATGCGTCCAGATCTGGTTACTAAAGTCCTTAGAAAAGTCTCTGCCTAAATTAAGGTGCAAACAAGACCATATGCCAGTGACAATAGTTTGGGTTTTATTTGATAGTAAATATGAGAAAGAGAGAAAGAAAGAAATAGAAAATAGGTGGGGTGGGGGGGCAGAAAGAGAGTGACAGGGACAAAATAAGGAAAATATCATCACTCCATGAATCCCAACAATGCTCTGTTGATCCTGCCTTGCTATTTTCTTGGTAGTGAGGTCCCCTACCCCCCAAAAAAAGCACAGAATCTGATGGGTTAATATATGCTTAGGCTAGATAGGAAAACACAGGCACCTCCCTGAGGTGAGAGAGTTTATCATTGTCTCTTACAACAGACTCTGGGGTTTTTGCATCACGTGCAGTCCTCACGAATGACTCTGAGGGGTGGCATTTTGGAGGGTCTTTGCTGGACTATGACACCCCCCTCACCTGCCTCTCACCCATGGATGTGACCTGTGGGGCTGGGGGTTCCACAGCTGGGCCAGTTTGTGTAAGGGAGGATGGGTGTTCGCTGCCTGTGACCAGAGGTTACATCTGAAAGCTCCTCCCCTTCCTCATTTCAGGGGAGTAAGCCTGGTCTCTGTGGGCACTCACCCCCACTCTAAACTCAGCCAAGGAAGAATCTCTGCTGCATTTGACTTTTGCAATAAACCACATGTGTATGTAGTCCTCTGCCTCAGCCTTCTTTTTTTTCTCTTGGCTGGAATGATTGGACAAATAGCATTTTATCTAGGTGGTTTAACTTTCAGTCCAAAGTTCCAGTCAGGTATCTTCAGGAAGGCTTCTTTGATTGCAGTATCTTTATACAGTTTTTTTTTATAATGGGCAAAACTCTTTTATATCAATGTTTGAAGCATGAGCTATTTTAGATGATGGGTCTCCCTTGGCTGTGGCCTGAGCAGACAATGGACCTGGGGCTGAGAAGGAAGTTCAGGAAGGCTGGATACAATCCTACTTGATTGTTTGTAGAGGGCTTTTGATTTTTTTGGTTTTTTTTTTCTCATGAAAATGTTCTTATCATAAATACTAGCTTGATCTCATCTCACTGTGCTGTATGAGTTCCTAGTGATACAAAAATTTTGCCTTAATGAACTAATATTAGTTTAATCATAATGAAAATTCAAGGTCTAGGATAAACAAGGTCTAGGATTAAATATTTTCTTTCTGCATCGAATTTCTTGAAAGCAGAGGGAGAAGTTCAGCCACTCACACATACTTGTTTAAAAGCTATTTTAGAGTGTTTCTGGTGTTTGTGTTTGTTTTACTGTGATCAACATATCAATTTTCTTTAAAGAATATGTTATTCACTTGGGAGATGGAGCATATTTTGAGTTTACACAAAATTCTTTGCAATATTTCTATTTTTATTTCTGTTTCTATTATTTCTATTTCTATTTATGTTTAATTTGATTCCTAATTTATTTAAGTTTCCCACATAAAGCTTTCTTCACCATTTCTTGATTGAATAGATCTTGGCAAAATTACTTCTCTTCAGTTCTAGACAGCAGTTTACCATATGAGTAAATTTACTGAGTCAAAATTCAATTTTGTTTTTGATAGCCTGTTTAAAATTTCCTTTTAATTCTGCCCATAAATAGCAGCCATATTTCAGAAAGGGAGTATCTGAGATTTTTAAATGTCTCCTCTGTTCTACTCTTTGAGACTTTCACCCTTTGTGATTCAGCCTGAATCTTTCATTTATGAGATATATATGTTAAAATAATCAAAGAGTTAGCCAAGTTCCCACTGGAATGCACAGACTGACAACATACTTTTACTGATGGATACAAGTCTCTAATATCAGATATTATGCTGAATGTATTTTATAAGTTGATGTTAACCATTTTGTACCTTTATGTCAAATTTCTGTCTTCCACTAGAAGCAGACTGTGAAAGTAGTAGAACTTTTTCTTGTAATATGTGTTGAGTCAGTGAAACTATCTGCCCATCATAAAATCAGAAGTGCAGCCAAATTTTGTTTCTTATCTGTCCTTACTTCACATTTGGTTATGTGTTCTCTTTATTTGTTTCTTTAAAATCATTCCACAGGATCTTTTCTCCTTTCATTCCTGAAATAAGACAGAAATATCTCCTTAAATGTTGATCAACAGGTGATCATGATTTTGGAATGCTACATTTCATGCCTTCTTGTAACTCATGCACAAGGGCATTGCCATCTGCTTAATCCTCTTTCCTTACCTTAATTTAAAATAATGCATTAATTCTAGGAACTAAAGTTTGCATGATACAGCTTTCAAAAAAATTGTCTAATTCAGAGCCAAAGACGCTTGGCCTGACCCAAGAGGAGATAATGCAAGTTTGTTCCTACTTATTCTGTAGAGGTGTCATTAAAAACATTTTTTATTTAAAGCATTTCTCTGATAATCTGTAAAAAAAGTCATAGAAAGAAAGAAGAATGAGCATACACAGACCTTCTGGTATGACCAAGTTAGGAAACACAGTGCTCCCAGACCAGGAAAATGAAATGGCAGGAGCAGGGAACTAAAAAAAATAATAATAAATAAAAAAGGCATAGGTGGTATAAGGATGTTTGTGAGGAGAAATGATGCTTATGAAAGAAAATAAAATATGGAACTCCAGAACAAGATGCATCCAGGGACAAGAAAGTCAATAAAAAGGAGTGAAGACTTGCAAATTAGATTATTAATGTAACAGACCAGAGATCACCTTTGCTTCTGAGACCACACGATACGGCCTGGCTTCCATCCATGTGCCCCAAATCTTTTCCTCCAGATGAATTAATTTCAGACTGTCTCCCAAGAACAGTATCTAGGGAACTTATCAACTTTACAAACTTACTAAACTCCATCATAAAACTACTATTTACATTTCTGTATCTAAAGAAAAGATGTTTCAGAGTCTTTCAATTTAATCTTATAGGTTGAAAAAAAATCCATCAAGTTTCAGCATTCATTCGTGGTTATATCAGACTAATTTGCTTTAATCTTCAGAGCTACAATTTATTTGCTTCCTTTTTTCCTTGCTCCTCCTATCCTATTCCAACACACTAGACATGTTCCAATTTTCACTTGCTGAATTAAACCATTCTAATTTCTTAGAAAAAGAAACGTTAAAGTGTGATTTCTTAAAAGAACTGAAAAGAACCCTCTGTAAAACTCCAATGAAATCCTGCTGCATGTCTGTAATCTCTTGCAATAGTGATTACAAATAAGTAATGGTTACTGCAAGGATATTTTTTGTGTTTATGGTGTTTTAATTTTTTTTCTTTTTGATTCCAAGCAGTGATATTAAAACTATGAACCAACTGCATTATATTGAGGGATGTTGAAAATTCCTCTGAAAAGGCATGCAAGGCAACAGACATGTTCATAGAACCAAGGTCTTGAATCACAAACAAATGAAGTCATCTAACTACTTTTTATTATTGCTAAGAAGACAAGCATCAGCTTTGAAAGAAAAACATCAAATTAATAGAGATGGAAAAAGAGCATATTAATGTAGCTCAAAAAATTGGAGAAAGGAATAAGGTAACTGTGCTCAGGTCATATGTGAGAAGATCACCATGAATTCTCCTTTTCATCTTGGAAAGCAACTGGCTTAAATATTTGATTCTGAAATGTTGCTAACTGTCTGATGTCAAATTCTTTCTTAAATTTTTCATCAACTCTTTCCAAGGGGAGGGATATTCTAGTGGATTAGCAGTATGTCCCAGTCTTCTCTTGAAATTTTTGTGAACCTTGCCAACCTCTGGCCACTCAGAGAGCAAACTCAATGTACTGATAGCCTGACCAATATCTAAGACTGTTTATCCTTAAGAATCAGAAGAGATAACTTCAATTGGAAATGACAAGTAGAAAAAATAATTCTAGTAGGAATACAAGTGTGTTGGTCTGAAAAGAAATTTAAATAAAAGTTAAAAAAAAAGTAGGATGAAATAACAACTTCTGGGATTTTGGACACAGGGGAAAAGTTTTATGGAGAAATGTCCAGCTGCAGCTAAGTATTTAGTTGGAATAACATTCCCTCCACCACCTATACAAAAATTGGATTAGATAAAATTAGATAGCATAAGTTGCATCCTAGCTGAGATAAGCACTTTAATTAATTCCACTCCATCTTAAAATGTTCACAATCTGACCTGTAAGCCTGTGATTACCTAAGGAGTCCATGTTTTTCCTCTCTGAATACATCCTGCATGACAATTTTTCAATTGCATCACTTCTAAAAATGCACAAGAGATATATTAGCAAAATCATCCTCCTACCTATATATCACAGTTCTAATTCTCCCTTTCTGTCTTAATTGCTCAAGCATCATTATACTGCCGGACTATGCTAAAGACAATTTATATCCCATGATACCAATATACTTTTATTGTTATCTTCTAAAAAATATTCTACTTAGGCTCATTGCATCACATATTTATTTGTATGCAGATAACTGGATGGACTTTAATAATCTTCTATTAATGAGCCTACATCCATTTTTATTAGTCTCCATTAATTCAAATTTTATCTCTTATTTAGCTCATTTCTATGTTGAGTGCACACTTGAATTTTATCTTAATTTCTATTAATCTCTCTATGGTATTTCTCCTTTGGTCTATCCTGCTGTGTTTGCCTTCTTGTGCTGTGTCTAACTTTGAAAATATTTTTAAATTTTTTAAAACCAGTTCATTAACAAAGAATCATCCTCTGTTCAAATTCTTTCAGTATATGACCGATTCAATACCAAGTAATCCCTTGTGGTTTATATAAAATTTAACTCTTTCTATTGTATTAAGATTCCTAAGTCAAATGCACACTGGATGATTTCTCTTTCCATCTCTCCTTATGTTCTCTTTATTTGATGATAACATTTTCTCCTTCTCTACTTTTGTAATACTAAAAACATCTTTTCCTCTGAGGGATCCATCATTCCAGGTCCTCAGTTTTCTATTTTATTTTAGAAGAGAGAATGAAAAACAGCATGACATAGCATGGATTGATATGGCTAAACTTCCCTGGCCCCACAGATACCAAAAAGCATCATGGTCTTTTCTTTACTGCTTGCTGGGAAGTGCTTCTCCTCCCTGAAGTACTCTTGGGAATTTTAAAGATGAAAATCTTGGCTTAAGTTGAAATTCTTTCCAGAAATGTGCTGATAAATAATATGGATATTCTAGCCTGCCCTGTTGTCTAGAAAAGTTTGCTGCTTGCCACTGGCTGTGTCATAACAGCCAGAATATTGTGGGCAGACTGCTGAGTCCTATCCAAACTCCCAGGTAAAAATCCCCTGGTTTTCTGTGTGGACACCGGTGGGAATGCTAGTGGCACCCAGGTGAGTATGGAAAGTGACTGCAGAGGTCTGAGGGTGATGGCTGGGGCTATCAAAGACTGATAATGTTTTCCAGAATTCTGCGGGTGAGAGCAAAGGGTATAAGGAAGAGGGCAGTGATTCAATGTGTTAACAATTGATTTCAGAGCTGGTGCTGGGAGCAGGATTTTATTTTCAATCACAGTGGAACACTGTTTGAAGATCAACATCTGCTTAGGAGAGATGGAATCCACTTGACTAACCATGGTAAAAGTATATATGCTAGCAGGGTGGCTGACCTGATAAAGAGGGCTTTAGGCTAGGAATTTCAGAGGAAATTAAGTTACCAGAAGCTCTGATGGGGATAGTGAAGGACACCTTTGTTCAAACAGCCTGAAGTAATGTGAAATAAGGGAAAAGCAAATACAATGAAGCATGGCTGAAGCAGGGTTACCTCAAGAATTTGTCTGCAAGCAAGGAGGTGACTACAAGGTACAATACAGCAGCATGAGTTCAAGGAGGGGAAGTAATTCTTGACCAAGCTGATAACCTTGCATGATGAAATGAGTGTCTTAGTATTTGAGGGGTGAGCAGTGAATATTGATTTTAATAACTTTGATATCAATAACTTTTTCAACCCTGTCTCCTCTAAGATAAATTCTCATAGAGAAATTGATGAAGTATGAGCTGGTTGAGCAGACAATGAGGTGAAATTAGAACTGGTTGAATTACTGGACTCTAGTTAGAGGCCATAACTAGAGGGTTACCCCAGTGGTCAATACTGAGTGAAATTCTCTCTAGTACCTTCATTAATGACATGGAAAGCCGAACTGGGTGCAGACTGATCAAGTTCACAAATGGTACAAAATTGAGAGGAGTGGTTGGTAAACTAGGAGGTTGTACTTCCTTTCATCTGGATAGGCTGAAGAATTGGGCAGATAGGAATCTCATGAAACTAGACAAAAGGAAATACCACATGTCTTGGTTTGAAGGACAGGTGTCTGCTAAGGAAGGTAGGAGCTTCCCTTGGAATGAAGAACACAAAACCCCTCCCTCCAAATTATTATAATTTTGAAATTAAGGGGATCTCAGGCAAAGATATGGGAATAGGAATAACAGTTTTTTATCAGGTGAACTAAAATAAAACAAGGATGCAGTACTACAAAAAACCAAACCCACTGACAGAGTCAGAATATAACCTGATACCCTGTTGGTCAGGGTGTTGGCAGCAATCTGACTAAATGGTGGCTGCAGTCCATATGGAGTAGCAGTTGTGGCTCTGCTGAAGCAGTGATCCTGTAGAAAGGTGCAGTTCTCTGCTGAAGGTCCAGTGGTGATAGATGGGCCTGTTCTTCCTCTGGGAGCCCAGTGGAAAAGGTTGCTTTGGTGTCCCAAATCTCAGGTTTTTATCCAGGTAGAATGGCTTGGCTCCTCCCCCTGGATGGAGCATTTCCCATTGGGATGATGTAATTTTATCAGTGGACTCAATGGCCCACTAGCAGAAGATCTCTCCCTGGAGGGAGGATGGGTTGTGGAAGAAATAAATAAACTGCTCTGGCTGTTTTTTTTAGCTGACCTATTAACAGAAGATTACACCACCCCCCACCCCAGTTCCAACATATGGTGATGGAATAAACACACTTTCTTGGTTACAATTTGCACTGCAACCCATGACACACACCCGAGGAGTGACTTAGCAATGTCTGTAAGTGCCCAAAGGGAGAATGCAAAGAGGACAGAGTCAGGCTCTTTTCAGGGATGTCCAAGTACAGGATGAGAGGCAATGAGCACAAACTGAAACTCAGGAGGTTCCATCTGACCACATGGCAAAACATTTTTACTCTGAAAATGACTGAACACTGGCACAAGTTTCCCAGAAAAATATTGTGAATTCTTTGTCCTTAGAGACATTAAAACTTGATGATACATAACCCCAAGAAAACTGCTTTGGATGACCCTGTTTTGAAGAAGGGTCTTCAAACTGTTTTGCCTGCCCATTAAAATTAAAGAAAAGTGATATTTTTTAATCAGAACCTACAATTTTAAAGGTGATCCTTTGGTTAAGTCAAACAACAATCTATTGTTTATTAAATTCCTTGTATTATCTTTGTTGGCAGCATTATTTAAAACAAAGAGAAAAAAGCAAACAAAATAAAACTATTCCTCTTTAAGTAAATAATTTCCACAACAGCTCTGTTTTTTTTCAGAAGACCAGTTGTGTCTGAGTTTGAGACAAACCAGTTTGTATTCTTTCTTAGGGAAGAAATCTTCAAGTATACTTATAGCTGTAAAGAACACTTATTTTTATGTTTTTTCATTGAATTAGTTAATGTTTTACAATATTGGAGGAGAAGAGTACATTAGGACTGTTGTCTTCCTTTTGTAACCTAAATGCCTGAAGTTTGGCTGCTTTTGAGTAGGAAGGATAGCCTTGGCACTGTTTAGTACAGAATCAGCTGGAGCCTGGGCTGTTCACAAATGCAGTTAAGGCAGATGGAGTTGGGCTCTGCTAACCTTCAGGCAGCATCTGTGGCCTCCCAGCAAAGTGACAGTGTAGATGTAGCCATAGCACCTGGGAGTGAAATGTTTTGTCCCACCGATTTCTTTCAGATTAATATATCATCTTTGCACCACAAAAGGTCTGAGCATAAATTTGAACTGCAAAACACCAGATGAGACCAAGCCAGAAGGAACATTCTCTCAGAAGCCAGAGACATTTCTACCCCCTGCATTTTTATAAGAAACAAATCTACTTAATGGATAGGCAGGCAGCAAGTAGACTCCTCTATGGTCTGGCTCATCAAATCAAAAAACATTCAGAAAATATACAAGTGGTTCAGGATGAGGGAAAGCCTTTCCTCTGTAAAGAAGGCAAAGAAAAACAGAAGGCCAAATAAGTTTGTGGAGGTCTCTCTGACTGGTTCAATTTGTGTTACTGTAGCTTGAGGTCTCTGGAGCTTCCCTCTCAAGAGAAATGGCCAGAACAGAAGAGAGAATGGAGGAGGCATTTGTCTCCTCTGTGTTTGCCAGAGTGATTGCAACTAAACCAAACAGAGATCAGCAGGAAGAAAGGACAACCAAGGATGCCAATAAAAGAGATCACATGGAGTTAAAATAAAAATATTTGTATACTTTGAAACAATAAATTAATATGGGTATGTGAACTTGTAAAAGTGCTGATTTTCATTAAAAAGGTAGATTTTAATTTTCAGGTCTTGATTGCTGAGTCAACAGGGCATAATTTCTAAATAAGATTGCTCACTACTTTACGACAGCAGTATAAAAACCATGGAACCTGATGTGAAGGAAAGGGAAGAATGCCCACAGAGTACAGTGTTCTGGCAAACCATATGGGATGTTTGTTTCAAAAAGACTACAAGGATTAGAGTGATGAATTTGAAATTTTATCACTTCTACTTCTTTCCTTGTCAAAACATCTTTGACCAGGGGTTGTTTTGCTTAGCGTACTGCATCCTTGTTGCAGAATATGAGTCTTGAAGTGATCTCAGTTATATTCTTTAAGCTACATAATTTCATTTCCTATAACAGGTTAAATGTTCATGAAATTAAATAAAATGATTTCCCATGGGGTATTCTATGTAAGCACATATGGATTATGTGTATTAATATACCTCTGATTTCTATAAAAAAGTAGCCAAATCTTTTTAAGAATGCGGAAATTTTAAGTAGAGAGGGTTTAAATCTGTGAGTAAGGATTTCTGGCTGTCTCTGGAATTAACTTTAAGTATAGTGTATATAAGCATATAAAAAACATGCTTAACTTTTTCAGTTTATTAAGTGATGATGCATGTACCCTAAGAATATTTATCAAAATGAATCCCTTATCCATATCAATAAATTTCAGGATTGAGGAATTCATATTTTTAATAATAAAATTTCTAGAGTACCTCTAGCTCCTCCAATAGCAAAACATTAACATGATTTTATTTCATTATTATCCTAGGAAAACTTTAATAAGTGCATCTTAAACTGTTTGCAATTGAAATTCTGTATGTGCTGTGATTAATAATTTTGCATGGTGCTTTGGTTGCATTTTACTGCTTGATGAAAATGATGATTTAATTATGATAACTTGATGAGGCACATATTTAAAAAAACTTTCCAGAGTTGTTCTTTTTTTTTCTAAATTTTTGATTGGGACCAAGGTCACTATCCAAATGAAAGGTTTTGTGTAAGTAATTTATAGCGTAGTTATTCTGGCTTAAATATTCTGACTTCCTCTAATTTTGAGCCATTTCAAACATTTAAATCTTACATGGATTGTGGCTTTTTTGGTGCTCAGTTTTACAGCGTAAGGAATCTGTCATTAGAAACCACAAAGCTTTTTGAAAATGAACTATATTAGAGCAATGGGAATTGTTCTATTCTTTACCATTGTGAAAGCATATGTTGCTCCTATGGACCTGACCAACTCTTGGTCCCTTAGAAGGGTAAAGATTCTGTTAAGTCAATATGAGGTCAGGAAAAAAGGTTAGGCAAAAAGGCAATATTTACTGATGTTACGTCTTTGCATTTCCTTAGGGGGGAAAATGGCAACAGAGCTGGTGATAAATTTACTCGTGGATATTCTAAATATCTCTTGGAGTCAAAAAGTAATGTGAGACTTTTAACTTCCTATTTTAAAAAGAGATTAAGATAAAATTATCAGACTTTGCAGAACTGGTTTGAATAAAGAAAACTAGAGAGCTATGGCAGGACTTTTTTTGGAAATAGCTAATAAATTGAGCAAGAATTTTAAGCAGATGAAAGGAAAGCTAAACATGGCAAAAATAACTTGAGGGATTCAGCTACACATATCTGCACAGTAAGAATGACGGCACAAAAGTTTACAGCAGAGAAACTGAGAGAAATCATCTAGATAATCATCTTCATTATATATTGAGGTTTTTCATGAGCTTGAAGAGTTAACCAGAAAAAAACCCCACCTTTTGAATAATGTTATACAGATGTTCCTACTTTTTTTTAGGGATCTATACAATTTCTCTGGAAATTTTGAAAAATAAAACACATAAAACCCCATGATCCACACATATTTCATGTAGAAGGGTTGTTGTATAAAAAAGGATAAAATTTTCAGATACAAATCAAAAATCCTTTTCTAAAATTCAAAAAATGCCATATCTCATTACATTACCATACCAGGGGCTTATAGCTGTCACTGAAAAAAAATTTCTTCATTTAAAAAATGTTTTTTTACTCTCAAGGAATACCCTTCTCTCTCTATCTTCAGTGTCTTTTGAGCTTTGAGATTACATTTGAGTTTAGTATCGCTTTTATTTTCTCTTTTGTCTTCACACTGGTCCCTGATCAGTGTGTCCTTGGCACTCTACCACTTCATTTAACTGCAATTTTCTCATGTCATTGAATCTACCTATTTCACACTTTCCTCTATACAGTGGAATATTTTCTTAAGTACTTGTAAAGGCTTTCTCTTTTCACTTAAAATCTGCTTTTTCTGTTCAGTTCTACCATCTGTTTACCTAAATAACTATTTTCCAGCTACTTTAAAACTCATTAGTTCCATCTGTTTTTTCTCCACCATTGACCCAAACTTCAAACCCTCCTCTTCTTCCCTCCCTGCCTCTCTCTCTGTCTCTCCCTTCATCCCCCTTTCTTTTTCTCTTCCCCATATAAGACCCTGCTGATTTCTCGCAAGATGATATTATTCAAATGCAGCACAACTTTCTTCTCATCTTTTTTTGCCTCCTCATTTTCTTCCTGACATTCAGTTCTCCTTTCTCCCTGCTGATCTGCATACTTTCTAGAAGTTCTCCCCTCAGCTTTGCTCTTCTTATTGTGACCTCTCTTCAACTCTGAAATTCTTCCACACCACTCTTACCTTTGCATTTTCTTTCCACATGATTTCTCACTACTTCCTGGATCTTTTATTTAACAATGTAAAAAGGGCAATCTTTGCTCTTTGAAAGATATCCCACTTTTATCTTAAATTTTATTCTCATTTGTTGTCCTATCTTGTTCATCCCTTTTACTTCAAGCTCATTAAATGCAGACTGGTTTTTCTAATTTATTTATGCTCAATTTATCCCTTATATTGAAGGGTACTATTTTTGTTAATATCTTTAGTGACATTTTAGTAAAAGCTTAGACTTTTACAATATTTCTTCATCATCTTTGACCTCTAAACTGCTTTTATTTTGCTTGAAATATTTTTCTTTCTTTGCTTCTGCAACTGCCCTCACCATGTCTCTCTTTCTACCTGTCAAATCATTCTGTTGATAGATCTTTTAGAAACCCTTCCATATCTCTGCTTCCTGTAGGTTTCCCATAGGTCATGTCCTCCATTCTTTAGATTTATCTTTCTACACTAAATTTTTCTTTCTGTGCAACCTAAAGCTAAATAAAACTACAGCCTCAGCCAAAAGGCTAGGAGTTTCTTGTGTTTAGATGCATTGATTCTGGGAAAAAAAATAAACCCTCCAGCAGCACATAAAGAAGTTTCTAGAAACTGAATGAAACACATAATCGCTTGATTAAACCTAGCAGCAAATGAGATTTTATGATGCTAGATTTTCTTGGTTTGCTTAGGATTCAAAGAATCATACTCTATTAAAAAGTTTGATTTACTCATAACACCACATTGTAAATTTCCAGAAGAAAGAAGGAAAATCTTACCGTAGCTGCCATTGACATGATACACTTGATGAATGATTTTCAAACCCCATTTATATCTTAACATAAAAATGTGGAGAGGTGAAATCTTCTGGATTCTTATTCATAGGTACACAGAGCTTTAACTGAGTAGGACTAGAGTCAGTTTTGTGCCACACTTTTGCTACGGCAGTCAGATGGCTGTTCAGACCTCACCAAAATTCTGGCAGCTTCTTCAAGAGTGTAATTATATAAAATAAACAGAGCACTTGACTAATAGCCAGTTTTACTGTGTGAACATAACTTTCTGGATTTATATAGAACAATATATAGTGGTCAATATCAAGAGCTCTCGTGTATAGAAAGAAGGACAAGAAGAAAAATAAAGGCAAAAAATTAAAAATCATCAAGTAAACTCAAAGTAAACACCAAAGGAATAGAATTCCTCAAAGAGAAGTAAAAGATATGCTGAAAAACGGGTACTCTCTGGCACATAGTGGGATTCTTGGGAATGTTCCTGCGCAGGGTCAAAAGCTGGACTAGATGATCCATGTGGGTCTCTTCCAACTCAGTTTATTCTGTGATTCTATAATAAAAATAACCTGAAAAATGAAAAGTCTAGAAGAGAGAATCATTCTGACACATGGATGGAGTGAAATTTTGCTCAAAAATGAGAAGACGCAGCCTGGACCCACCCCTCTATCCCAAAGTTTCCCCTGAAACCAGAATATTAATGCATGTCCCCATGGTTTTTTGAGTTGCAAACAATTGCTATTAAAAGAAGAAACTCACACACTGGGAAAACATCACAGTTTTGGTCATAAGCTTTACATCGCGATGAAAGGAGATTAATACATAATTTTTTGGTTACATATTGTAATTATTGTCTTCTTTAATATGTCATAAACAATTTCTTAGTATTCAAAACCACTCTAACCATCAGATACCACTCTTTTGTTTGTGGTAAGTGTGAAAACTGCTACCTCAGAACCCAAAACTAAGCTGGATGCCTCAAAGAAGGCTCTGAAACATACAACTTCTTTACAAAAAATTGAGAGTACAGAAAGCAGATGTGAGGCTACTATATACCACAACAAACAGTAACTTAGCTTAGACATGTAAATATATTTGCTAATTTATTAATGCTTTTTTCTCTTTTTTCTGCTGCTGATAAAAAAAGGAAAGTGTAATAAAATAATGGAAAATAAGTGTTTTGCACAACAAATCCTTATCTAGCATAGTTTAAAGATGCATTAAATTTTGTCTAACTACTTTGAAACATATTTTTCAGAAAATGGCATACTAAATAAATCTTTTATTTTCCAGTCTCCTTCTCCCTAAATCAAAAGTCAGTATGACAAAGTCTAATGCATATATTAATTTATATAATTTAACAACTGGCCCTTGCTAATGATGTCTTCAGTCTGTATTCCAATCACAGTAAATGAAGGACTATCCAGAATAGGGTAAAATACAAAGATATTTAATTTTAATCATTTTTAGTCCAATGATAGAGGAAAGAAATATTATTGATGCAAGCTATTAACTACAAATGTGTATTTGCTTATGTATTTAAACCATCTTGCAGTATTATGATGTCAAAATTTATTACTGGCATCAGACATTTATGTTGTGGCCCCAAAACTTTATTATACCACAAGTTTTAGTCTGCCTTCTGAAAGAATAAACTAGAAATTAGGATGGTCACAAAACAGTACTGTTAACTTCTGCCTGTAAGCAGTACTAGAATATTTATGATTGTCTTTAGAGGAAACCACAAAACCTAGACATGTCTTAATGTAACCCAAGTGACATTTTTATTGAATCTCTGCTTTTGCAGATTGGCCTTTTTTAGCAATACTAGAACTCTCGACAAACAGGTAATGGAGTGACACTTTCTGCTTGCCTGTAACAGAAGTTGATCAAAGAGTCTGCAACAAAGCAAATTTGTTACTCTTTTACACACGATTGAATACAATATGTGCATATGAAGGTATTTCTGAACACTTAGATGAATGTCTCAAACTGACAAATAGTGAAATCAGATGGTAGAGGGTGTATCATTCCTTCCCATATAATTTATTTTTCCCTGATGTCTGAGAGCTACCCGGAGAACTTGGTTGAAAAAGAAGTCCAAATAAAAAAACAAATTTCTGGGGAGAAAAGATTAGAGAGGCTGGGGAGCTGTTTCAGCTTTCTTTTTGCATCGCAGAATTGTTTGTTGAGCACAGATCTTGAAAATCAATATGTGTACTGTCATTTTAAAGTCTAAATTTAAATCAATATAGTTAATCAAATTATATAATTCCTATTTTTACAAAATCTCAAAATAATCTTCACATTAACAGTCACACTATTTTGCTTGTATTGAAATATGACAAAGAGATCGTGGAATCTTCTTCATTCTTCCTCTTTTGTATTCTAGTACTTATACTAAAGCACTTTACAAGTAATGAAGCCCAAACAAGTCAGTGTTGCAGTTCCTGGTTTTATTCCTATTACTTGTAGTCTGTCAGCTTGGTGTCCCATCCCAGTGCACAGAGAGAATAAATCATTGGTGAGACAAAGAGGGCAGAGAACAGGACAATTCACCCACCTAGTCCTAGGGCTGAAGCTTGAGCCCTGGACAAACTTTCTGAAGACACAACAGGAATTCCCTGAAATATTTCTAGGCTTGGATACACAGGTTGAGTTTAAAATAAATTTCTAGAACAGAAAACAATACACAACCCATTGAGTAGACTCTCTTCCATCTCTTCTATTTTGACCTAAATTTCCTACAGATTCTTATATTTTCTGGTTTAAAAAACTGGTTTTTTAGTAGTTGTTTATAACCCTAATGAATCACTGCTCCTATAGGAAAAAATATTCAACTTTTCATTATTTATTCACCTAAGAATTATACGAGGAAGTTTACTTGGCCCAATTTTAGTCCTGTTACATCCCTTCTAATGAAACCTGTTCAGATACACATTTATTCTTAAGCACGCCTGAAGTTTATGTGCCCCATTGTACCAGGACTGTGAGATCCTCTCCATTCTCATGAGATCCTTGTGTCTGCTCACATTTAACAAGACTCAGGAATACCTACTTTGTACCAGGATGGAATCATTCACCCTGCAAAGTATTGTGTGCCTATCACAGTTTCTTTGAGTTACATGTAATTCAGGTAATAAGAAGGAGTGTTTATAATTGTAAAGAAGAGGCAAATAAAATAGCATAATTTAGTGAACCAATGACATTTCCCATCCTTTAACTCAAGAGTTCTAAGCAAGATCCTTAGGAGTATCAACTGAAAGAATGGGAAACAAATAAATAAGCATAATTTGCCAGTTACTGTATTCTTTGCTGCTTGTCACAGAGACAACTCACAAAACTCATATATTCCCTGTGACTCAGGAACAAATTTCCACTGGATTTCTTGGAGGAGCCTGATATATTTTCCTGCCAAAGAAAATATCTATCTCGTTGGTTTTTGTGGTTTTTGTTTTTTTCTTCTGAGATGTTTGCATTTTTAGATTTTCCTAAAGGATTAACATCTGGGGTTTTTTTTTTTTTTTTTTTTTTTTTTTTTTTTTTTTTTTTTTTTTTTTTTTTTTTTTTTTTTTTTTTTTTTTTTTGGAGGGGAAGGTGTAGTTAAAAAGACATTTCCATATTGTGGCTGTTATTTATGAAATTCTCGCTGTTATTTATGAAATTTCTTTGTTACCACAACAGAATCTCTGCATGATCTGAGAATGAATCTTTTTATAGATGGAGTTGCAGACAGACTAATTATAATTCCAGTAGCAAAGCCCTGGATCCACACAATTTACTGTGTGTGCTACATAGCTTTAGAGCCTAAATATCTGCCTTTATAGAGTAAGATCTATTCATTAAAAATCAGCCATTTATCTTACCATATATTTTGCATTAAATACCTTGACAACCACAGGGGCTTTTTCATGTTCTGTTGATAGGTTTTATTAAAAAGTGACTCACTGCCATTAACGAGTCCTTAATTCATCAGCCGAATGAATTGAGATTTAAAGTGTTTACTTTGCTTTTATCATTTATAATACATTGTGATCCACATTTGATGCTTACTTACTCATCTGAATGGAACGGAATGTGACAAATTTGATCTCTGATTTAATGTTGATGCTACCTAGCTGACTAACTTTTCATCACATGAAATGATCTGGGTTTCTAGAAAGACCTGAGCAGTTAAAAAAGAAGTGAGAACTCACTCAGAATCAATGGACATATTCACTCCTGCCTAAGCAGATGTCCTGGCTGGCACCACAGGCACAGGTCCCTTCCAGCTCAAGAGGTTTTATCCCTTCGATCTGGCTTCCTTCCCTATCTGCCAAGCTTTATGGATAAAAGCTTCCAAAAAGAACAGGGCTGAAAGGAGATATACCTATTTATACCTTTTAGGGTACTTAGGAGAGAACCACTTGTTTCCAAGTACAAGGTAGCTTTACATGTTGCTTTTGTATTGGGAGAAGCAAGCCTGTTCTGGAGAGAACAGGTTTCTGCTGCAGTTATATGGCTGGATACTCCCATCCTTGGGAGAACAGGATCATGGTAAGAGAGTCAGGAAAGGTAGGATGGGAGAGAAACTTCTGAAAGGATAAATGCTGATAACGAGTCAGAATTTGCAATCAGACTGATGAAAGAAAGATGCAAAGAATAGGTTTTGGAAATGGGGTAAGAATGCTGTTGTCACTGGGCAGGGTACACAGGAATGGTAGGAAATGGAGGAGTTTGATGGGAAGGATGATGAATTTGCCTTTCAGTGTGTGGGTGAATGTGAGTCATTGTCACACACACCTTGCAGATTAGCAGAGTAATTTAAATTACTACACATGTTGTCCCAAATATAAGTTCTTTTACCCTGTGTGCAAGAGCCAATCAACATACTGAGTTGAGATACTTAATTTTATTACAATTCTGCAGAATAGGGTGCCAAGCACCTAACACACCTGATATATCTTTTAGGAAAAAATCATAGTTTTTTGCACAAAGAGATAACAAAAAAAAGAGTGATGCAGAAACAGGTGATTAGTCATACTTATATAACAAAATTCCTAATGCGCATGTGGTGGTCTTGGTACAGTTCATTATACTATCATCTACATATACAAATTTCTGTGAGGGTGTGTTTTTTAACAATATAATCACCTAAGATAACTTGAGGTTATATTTCCATCCTATCAGGTACCACCAAATTATTATTTAGCCTTATTCTCTACTACAGTTTCTGCTTCAATCTATGCAGAACAATTATTTGTCAACAAAATAAGGATTTATAGTATTCTGTTTGTGGGGACCCTTCACTTCCTCTGGCGTACTGTTGTCATGGTTTCAAAACCAGCCTACAGTTGCTGTGAAATTTTGTGGATTTTTAACCTTGTCTGCCATGATAGATACATAGCTATAACAGAATATTCTTTTAAAGATCTTATTTGTATTAACAGCTTAGTGATTTATGCTTATCTGACTGAAAATTTTGGATCTTTTAAATTGCTTAGACTACTCACCAATCATGGAGACTGAATAACCTGAAAATACTTTTATCCTTAGGATGAAAAAAATTCAACAATTTCATTGGTCATACTATATGTATAAAATAGAGACTTTTTTACACATTGATCAAAACTTAAATATCACAGTTAAAATAAAATTTCATTAGTAGTGTTAAATTACATAAATCAACCTTATGAAACAATTACTGGGCCCTAAATGTGACTGCAAAATTAATTTTGGGGAAGTTTTGTTTCTTTTTCACATTTAAACAAGAATGGCCGAGTTAATGAGTGAAACTCAGTGAATTATGGATGTGAAGTCTACATAGACAAAGACAAGACAAGGTAGTATGTTCAGTACCTTTTTTTAAGAGAGAGAAGAGCTAGCTAGAAGATAAGTTTTGCTAGGGCATTATTCCATCATGACCATGACTAAATAGAGTTTTTCAAGGAACCATGTAAAACCAATATCTTAGTAGATTACTGTTAAAATGAAACAGTTAGCATCTCTATAAATATACCATCACAGTAAACCCATAGAGTTTATTTAATTCAGTTCACAGAAGGAGAACAAACTGCTTTCATAATATCTCAAAAAACAGCTCAGAGAGATGAATAGACAGTGATAAGACTCAAAGAAGACATTTTCTCATACACTCTAAAGCCTGAAGACTGATATGGCTTCAGTCTCAAATCACTACCTGCTCTTGCTGCCTGTCAAAATAGACTGACTTGGAGCATGCAGAGAAAAATGTTCCCCTTCACTACCATTTTCATTCCACTGCACTGAGCAACACTGTTTGTAAAAAGCTGCATATATGGCAACAGCTTTAAAAGATCCCTTCAATGGAAAATAACTTATTCACACCTAATCTGTGGCATAATATTTAAATAAAACATATCACAACCACCTTGAAAAGATAGATGTGGATTTTTGATTTTGGCAGCCCACCATTTCCTGCAGCCATTTATCAATATTCATTCTGAGCTGAACTGAGCTTTGTAAAACCCCTTGGCAAGTGTGCCGCAGCTGACTGCATAGGAGATACAACTTTGCTGGTGTATGTAGACCAGGCAGACAGTTTTCCTATGTTATTGAAGACTGGGAAGCTGATTCATGTTGGTGGCTGAATAAAAGCTCCATTTCATTTCTGCTTTGAGGCTGTAAGCCTTCGATAGGAGGCAGGGATAGCGTGCAAGTGCTGCACACCATTTTGGGAAGCATTTATCTTGGAGTACAGAATCACAGAATGTGTAAGTTTGAAAGAAATTAGGTCATCAAATCCAACCTCCTTCTCAAGCAGGGCTGTCCTAGAGCACATGGCACAGGGTTGCATCCAGACAGTTTTTGAGTCTCTCCAGTGAGGGAGACTCCACAGCCTCTCTGGCAATCTGTTCCAGTGCTCAGTCACCCACACAGTAAAGAAGTTCTTCCTTATGTTTGGGTGGAAATTCCTGTGCATCACTTTCTGCCCATTGCCTCTTGTCCCGTTGTCCTGCTGCTTGGCACCATGCCTCTGGTCCTGTTTCTTGGCCTCCATTTGATCCAGAACTTCTTTCATAGAGAGGAGAGGCCACTATTTTTAGGCCCTTGCTCAAGTGATAAAGTTATTTGTTTTTTTTTAGCCCTGTGTTTTTTTTTGTTTTGACTTCCACCAAATACTGTCCCTGTCAGACACCCTCATATGTTCACACATTTTTGGGAGATGAAGGCTCTACGTCAAAGCATCATTATCATTTAACTAATATGTAGACTTTTGTTCTTTCAAATTGAGAAGTTTAGAGTAAAATTTTTTTCTGTTAGAAATCATTGAAAGATGATTCTGAGTTCTCTTTTCTAACAGGCTGAGGTATACCCTACATGCTCAAGGAAGTTCTGGGAGCCTGAGTTATTTTAATTTGAAGAATATGTAAAAAATGCAATTAAAAGGCTACAAGTTTCTTAAGATATATTATTTAGAGGTGTGTTTTATTTCAGTACAAATCAGTAATGGTAGTTAGTGGGACTCTAGATAATAACAAGAATCCAGTGATTTAAGAGATAAGGACTCAGATGAAGCACCATAACCATCCTGAACATTACCATAACTATCCTGAAACTAACCTTAATCCTAATCCAGAAATGAAGGAACACTGGAATATTTTCCTGCCTGGTCATCTAAACAAGCCTTTAGTCACCTAAAAGATCCTGCAAGGCATGGTTTATTATCCCATAAACCGTCCAGTAAACACTAGATAATGCTGATTTTCTGGCATCGAACAAACTGAAAACTAAACTTTCTCTTATCTAATCTACCTGCTTACAACTATGGCTTTCAGCAGTATAGTCAGCTGCAGGAAAAAAAAAAATTACCTAATAGTGATCATTTGAAGGAAACCGTATATCAGTTCTCATTCACCTCTAAATATGTTTTGAAGTAAAGCAGGTCTGGTATTTAAATTATTATAATTTACTTATTACTTTGTATAATTAGAAGAAAATAGGCCTTGATGTATGATGGAGTGATACAAAGGAGACAATTTTTAAATCGTATATTTAAAATCTAAGAAAAAAATCCTGTATACACTATTTTGATGTGACATTTCCACTTATTATGGCCCCTTACCAAAGGCTGTAATTTTGTGTATTATAACGTTTCATTAAGTAGTATTTCTATAAGATTCTACAAGATGAAAGAGTGTAATTACATGAGTTATTACATTACTTCACCATTTTATTGAAAGAGTCTTTCTGAGATGTGGAAATAAGAATTTTCTTTTTGTTGTATCACTTCACCAGAGACACTCAGGTGTTAAACCCCTACAGATTTGTTACCTCTCTTGTCCCTTAAAAAAAAGGACAAAAAATATATTGGTGTAATAAGGGTATAAAACTAGTAAAAAATACTGTAGGCATTGTCTATTTAAAATTACCCATATTACATCTTTAATATGGACAAGGTTAGAGAACTGGTAGACTTCAACAGCTCAACACTTGAACTTAGCCAAAGAAAATTCTGAACTGCATTTGAATGTCATGGCTGCACACAGTCAGCATCAACAAACACCGTAAGCTTAAGAAATTTGAATAATTTGTTGAGCTGCACAATCTGCAATATTTTCTACTAAATTTGACCATGAGTTTTTCTTTTTCATCTGGATCTGGAGAATGAATTATGCAGCTGCTAGAACTGTTCAAAATATTTGAATGCCATGCAGATAAAGTCTTTTAAATGTTTGTAGTGGGAACAGTAAAACTATATGGATGGATACAGATGCAAATAGGAAAAAGCTCAAAAGCTCAAATAATTTGAAATTTGAAAAACCCTCTAGACACCTAGTAACTTCAGTATTCAATATTTATGAAATATTTGTCTTTACCATGTGTCTAACCAGTCACATATATAATATTACCACTACTACACTACACAATACTCCAACTGCACTGTACAATACTACTAAAACAGCACAGCTGTTATCACTCTGGCTGCTGCTTCTATACGAAGGTAATACTAAAACTACTACTCTGCCATCAGGAATTTTTGAAATTTAAATACTTTGTAAATTATGAAGGATAAAGATACTGTGGTAGTAACATAAATATAGATGACAAGAATGCCTCCAATATAAATGATGGAGAGTATGTACTTCAGACATTTAGGCACAAATGCTTAACAAATAATGACAATAATTTTCCCCATTTAGATTATCTCAATATTTAAGAAAGTACTTTTCAAAAAAATCAGTGGAAAAGAACAGACATTTTTAACACTTTTGAGAGGCAGATGGCAAAAATCTCCATACCATCTGAGACATATCATCATCACATTTTTGCCCTGCTTCCTAGTTTTCTTTATTTTAAATGTTATCTATAAGTCAGTTGTGTCTGTACAGAAAGTATGTTTTGTGCTGGAGAAGTAACACATGCAACTAAGGAGAAAAAACTGACTTTTATATGCCTGGAAAGATCTTTTTGTTGTATAATCTGTGCCTCAGATAAACTCCCACCTCACTTCATCTTGTCTTTGATGAGGACTCTGAGATAATGATGCATACTATAATCAGTAAGCTGCAGAGAAAGGTCCCATTGTCAATAAATCTCATTAATAAAAGCAAAAATTTCTTTTCAGATTGTTGCATTGTAGATACTGCCTGCAGTAAGAGTGTCCTGTGTACTCTTAAACTCAAGCTGTATGAGAAGGTCAGATTTTTTTGACATTCAGGAACTGATAAAATCTTGTCTGGAATATGTCACTCAAGTGTGTCTCAATACTGTAAAACAGAAGAAAAAATGTTTTCATCTCTGTAAGATGCTGAAACAACCCTTTCTTCACCTCTGGATCTGTATGGGGAATCACAAGAGAAGTTATTACACAATTTAAAAACTCAGACATTTCCTAAAGACCTTCCAGCTAGCAATCAGCTAGGTTCATTTCAGCAGCTCCAGAGAACCTTATTAAAACTGAAAGGTAGAAACAGTGATGCAGAAAGAGGGGGACATGACAGCCAGTTCTCCAAGGAGGGATAGTCTCACGTGCTTCCCCGCTGCCAGAGTATAATATTCTTCCTGATCCTTTTGTGGCAGCAGTTGTGGAATGGACAAGCCAAAGGAAAAACATAGATGCTGTGAAGCAGCAGAAGGAAGATGTTTGGAGGAGAGCAAAAGCAAAAGATGGAAATCAGGACAGGAGGATGACTATTTTGGGTCTCATGCCTTGTCTTCAAAACTGGAGTTCAAGTCTAATTCCTGATCTTCAGTAGCAGAATGGACTCCACTCCCAGAAACATACTTCTTAATATCTTTTCCTCTGAAAAAAAAATTAAATTGTGTAAATGAGGAATTAAGGACAGTGAATTAATGAAAATGTAATAGAAGGCAAATCCATTGTTACAATCATTCTATAAAGAAACAGCTACTTTTCTCAGTAAAAGTTGTTATTAAATCTCATCTTCATCAGTTGAAGCAGAAAATGATGCAGAGAGAATTGATGTTACATATTTGTGTCTTGCTTTAATCAGGTGATTCTAGAATAAGTTTTGCTCAGTTTAGCATAGCTGTTTGCTCCAAAATTTAAGTCTGTTAACATATATTTTTTTTCTTGCAGTAGTGGCAAAAGTGTCTCCTGTATATGCTACTTGGCATTTCAGTAGATAGCTAGAATTTAGTTTCAATTAAAATGACACATCATTAATCTCAGGATTTGTTTCTAACACATATATTCAGGTTTTACAGGCCTCCAATGCCCTGCTTGTGTGTGGTAAAGTAGAACTCTTAGCTTTTCCTTTGCACTTCAATTATCTGTACTGTGTCACTGTATTGTGTCATTTTTATTTACAGTGCACAATTAAAAAGTAATTCAGGGAAAATATTTCTCAGCAAAAGTCCACTCACGTATTTACTTCCTCAAAGAGGAAACAAACTGAAATATATAACAGTCTTTGTTCTCAGCAATTAAAGACTGCTTTGGGTCATTGGCTCATTTTTCTGAAAGCTAAGAATTTCAAGAGTTTAAATATCGGTTTGTAGCTCTTAGCTACATTATAATTACAGTACCCTGCCTTTTCATCTATTATCTCTTCACTATGAAGACATTTCCTATATCCATAACATTTTCTAGCTTCTTGATGGTGTCCTGCATTGTTCCCAGGGTAATTGCATTGTAGACCTTGGAGCTGGAGTAGGTTGGGACATACTTTGGGTAATTATAGAGCAGTCAGCCCAGCAGAAACATATCTTCTAAAATTTCTTCTGCTGATAAGTGCCTATCATTTCAGCATGTGTACATCTTTAATAACTTCCCATGATTGTAGCATGTTTTGTTATTTGTTAGCATATTTTGAGAAGTACATGAATTCTGTTTCATTAATCCATAGAGAAATTGTTAAATGATTTGCAATCATTCATAATTTCATTTTAAATGGAGTTTAGAGATTTATTAAGAGTATTCTTTTTTTCAAGTATTATCTTGGAATGTGATGCAAAGTTCAAGGGCCCGTTGTAGTGGAGCATAGGGAGTACATGTAACAGAAAGATAATTTCTACTGTGAAGAATTCATAATTTGAATTTAAGTCAATGAAATAAACAGTGCAGGAAGCATGGGGCAACAGATAGAACAATGAGGAAACAGCCTCAAGCTGTGCCAGGGGAGCTGCAAGTCGGACGTTAGGAAATGTTTTTTCACTGGAAGAGCTGCCAAGCAGAGGAATAGGCTTTCTAGGGAAGTGTTGGATTCACCATCCCTGGATGTGTTCAGGAAATGACTGGATGCGGCGCTGATTGTTGTGGTTTATCAGACATGGTGGCGTTCTGTCAAAGGCTGGACTCAATGAGCTTGTGTGGGAGCTTGGAGGAATTGCTGGCTCCAAACATTTCAGATATGTGTGGCAAGGGGCAACTTGGGTTTTGCTCTGGTGAGGTGATGAACTGCCCCTTCCACCCCAGCCTGTATCCCAACCCTGCAGCTATTGCCAGTCCCTGGCACACTGGAGCCAATGTTCCACAGCAGCTTCTGGAACCCTTAACCCAGCTCCTGTGTGGCCAAATGACTGCAAGCCCCACCTGGGGAAGTGCCCAGGAAGGTATTCAAAGCAGAACAGGTGGAAGTACCTTTTTGATGTCACATCCTTTTGTAGTTTATATCAACTGGACACAACAGGAACCGGAAGTGATAGCTATGGGCTCTTTTTATTCCTCCATATCTTTTTCTCATCTAATTACTTTGAATTTTCAAGTAACTTAAAATTGAATGGGCTTAGAATTTGCTAAGTTGACTGGGCTGAATTAATGCTTTGACGAGAGTCTCATATTGATTGAATGCTGTTCTAAACCTTTTGCTAAAGTCTTTTGATTTTCTGAGGTTACCAGTAAAGTCTTTTTTGTTAGTTTGACCTCTTGAGGATATCTTATTAGTATTTCTCCTGTGTCTGTAACTCAGAGTACATGAAAAAATGTAAGTCCTTTTAAAAGCCTTGTTGAGTGGGTTTTTTGCAGCCTTACATTTCAGAGGTATTTTCCAACCTTAATGATTCCATGNGGTATTCAAAGCAGAACAGGTGGAAGTACCTTTTTGATGTCACATCCTTTTGTAGTTTATATCAACTGGACACAACAGGAACCGGAAGTGATAGCTATGGGCTCTTTTTATTCCTCCATATCTTTTTCTCATCTAATTACTTTGAATTTTCAAGTAACTTAAAATTGAATGGGCTTAGAATTTGCTAAGTTGACTGGGCTGAATTAATGCTTTGACGAGAGTCTCATATTGATTGAATGCTGTTCTAAACCTTTTGCTAAAGTCTTTTGATTTTCTGAGGTTACCAGTAAAGTCTTTTTTGTTAGTTTGACCTCTTGAGGATATCTTATTAGTATTTCTCCTGTGTCTGTAACTCAGAGTACATGAAAAAATGTAAGTCCTTTTAAAAGCCTTGTTGAGTGGGTTTTTTGCAGCCTTACATTTCAGAGGTATTTTCCAACCTTAATGATTCCATGATTCTATGTTCAACAGTGTTGTAAACCAAAGAAGAATTCATGCCTGTTGAGTAGGCTGGGCCTGACTGGATGAGAGGGACCCATCAAAGCCTTTTTATTACTCCCCTGCTCAACTGGGCAGAGTAAAGAAAATATAACAGGAGGTTCATGGGTTGAGGTAAGGACAGGAAGATCACTCAGCAATTACAGTCATGGAGAAAACAGACTTGACGTAGGGAAAAGTAATTGAATTTACAAAGCAAAATCAGAATACGACAATGAGAAGTTAAACCTAATCTTAAAACACCTTCAACTTAACCATCCCTCCTTTGCTATTCCCATTTCTCTACTTTCTCCCCTACCACCAGTTCAGTGGGATGTGGAATGGATGTCACATGCTGTTTCTTCTCACTGCTTCCTCCTCAGGAGAAGGAATTCTACCCCTGCTGTAATGTGGCATCCCTCCCACAAGCTTCTCCAGATGAGTCCTTTCCAAGGGGTGCAGTCCTTCAGAAACTGAGTGCTCCAGTGTGGGTCCCTTTTGGGGTCACCAGTCTTTCCAGCAAGCCTGCTCCAGCATGGACTCCTCTCTCCACAGAGGCACAGATCCTGACAGGAACCTGCTTCCCACAGAGTCAGAGCTTTCTTTTGGGCATCCACCTGCTCCAGCATGGGCCCTCCAGGGTCTGTAGATGTCTGCTCCACCACGGACCTCCACTGGCTGCTGAGGCACAGCTACCTCACCATGGTCTTTACCACGGGCTGCTGGGCTGGTACCTGGCACATCCTCCCTTCCTGCTTCACTCACCTTGGTGTTTTTCTCACATATACTCATTTCTCTGTCCTCTGACTGCATTTTCCTTCTGCTCAGTAACTTTCTCCCCTTCTTAAACATGTTATCCCAGAGGCGCTTCCACTGTCACTGATAGGCTCAGCTTTGGCCAGTGACATGTCTGTCTTGGAGACATCTGGCATTGGCTCTACTGGATACAGGGGAAGCTTCTGGCAGTTTCTCACAGAAACCATTGCTGAAATGCTCCTTCTGTCCCCCACCCTGCTGCTACTGAAAGTTTGCCACAAAAACCCAATACACCTGGAGGAAAAACAAGACAAATAATGTCAAGATATGTTTTTGTCACGTAAACAGGAACACACAACTTCAGTAAGAATGCCTTGAATCCAAGATTTGCACTGTGTACATTCTCATCTTGACTTTCTAACCAAATTGTTTTCTTGTGTTTTGGCACCAAAGGAACCTTTGAAAAGAGCATACAGTAAATTGATTCCTTTGTAATTCTGGACTCTAACAGGAGTGTCAATTGAAAGTGATGAGAACATATTACACTCTCACAGTATAAGCCACAAGAAGTATTTTGTAGCAAACCGTCAGTCAGCTAGTAGAGAAAGTACTGGAGATATTTTAGTTTTCCTGAACTTATTGTCATATGTCCTAAGACACATAGCATGCCTTCGTAAAACAAAACTATGCATGTTAATAAGCATTAATATAAGTTAATTGTGGCCACCCAGAATTCCAGCATTGATTCTGGAACTGTGACAATGTGGACCTTCAAGGTTAGGAAAACACAATGATATTAACAGTTCTAAAAATTCCCCAAAACAGATTGTTTTCTTGAGGGTGAGGCTGTTGCTGACATACTGATTTAGCAGGAACAAGTAGAAAATATGCCTGATTCTATCAATAATATTCATCCCAGTAACCGAGAGCTAATAAGACATGACTGTTAGTGTCTGTAGGAGGGAGAGTCACTTCCAAAAAGAGGTATAATCCCATTTTTAGATAGCTAATTAATCTCTGGAATTAATCATTCTCTAAAAAGATTTAAAAAAATAGAGAAATTATTCAATTAGAACCACATGCACTACATAGTAAAAAAACACAATAAGATTTGACACTAAATCTGAAAAAAACCTGAAGAGATTGCTTATGTTTAGAAAGATTGTAAATATTTACATATTTAAATTTAAATTTACATATTTAAATTGTAAATGCATATTTACAATGTCTTCTATTTCAAATCTTAATTTTCTTTTCATTTAGGCTTGTACCTCTAGTAATGAAATAAAAATAAAAAACATTCATCATTAAAATATAAATGAAATATGTTTATTTTCTGTTCAGTGGGGCCTAGTGCTTCAGTGTTCCAAATACTTGAAGTGCTTGTTCATACAACAGTCATCAGATATCAGTGGGACCACTTCTGTCACTAAATGTTGATGGATTTAGTTTGAATTTTTAAAAATATTTTTATTTCATTTATCACCCCTTTTCAGACCTCTATAAAATTATCTAAGGAAAACCAAAATAAAGGAGTAATTTACTGACAAAGATTCCTCGGTGGTAAATACCTTGTCTTAGTAAAACTCATTTCACCCTTTTTCTCATCTTTCCAATATATTTTACTGCAAAAAGATTTCCCAAAATCCACTAGAACTTTTACAATAATATTTGACAAGACAAAGTGGAAAAAGTATTCACTTTAAAGTACATGATGCAGCAAAAGAGAGCTGCTGATTCATCTCTCTTGCTGTAAACTCTGTTATTGGCCACTGTTTTAGAAAGGACATCTTTATCTTGTTGTTTTCCAATATAGTTTTCATTCCTGACCAAATTGAGATATTAGTATCTTTTTTTTATTTTTAACCCTTTTTTAAATTTTAATCCTACATTTGGCCTATTAGCTTCACTGCATGCTTATGAAAAATTACTCACTTTTTTCATCCAACTTTTAAATTTTAATTTAATCCTGTTATTTTCCACTTGGCTTATCTTGCTCTTTTGTTCAATTTCAAGTAATGTGTTCATTTTGTATGTCCTGAAAATAATCTTTCTTATTTTAATAACTAATCTTTCTAATTTTTCTTTATTTGTCCTATTTGAATAAACATTTCCAGTCTGGAGAGGATGATAAATGTTGCTATAAAAGGGGAGAAAATTGCATCCCCATCCACCAAATAATAGTGCTAATCATCTCAGCAGCTATTCACATGATTTAAAGATCTAAAAAACCAATAGAAGCATTTATTTACATCTAGAAGGTGCTAAATTAAGAGTTACCCTAAGCATTTATCATGAAAGAAACTACATGGGAAGAACCAATTGCAACACTTGGCATAAAAATTCAGCTTCTTGATGAACATACAGCTAGTGAATGTTCAAGAGGGTTGCAGAGACCACTCTGTAACATAACCACATTACAAAATAGTTAAAATGATGAGGCAAGATACACCCAATAGCCAGGGATAATGGCAGGACATGTGCAAGCAAAGCTGAATTTTGCCTGTGTTGTCCCAGTGGTATCTTCCTTGTGGATAATGTGCAGGCTCAAGTGGTTTCATTTAGATCTGACCATGTGTTGTGGCTCCCTGAGCTCTTATTCAGAAGAATTTATATGCTTGATCACCTGTAAAAGAGAGATAGAATGCATATGGTCACCAGGGAAGGCAAGAGAAGACAGTATATAGTCAAACTTGTTCTCTGCCTCTTTTTCTAAAAGTTGAGTTCTTCTATCCACTCAGAAGTGTCCAGGTTTTCAGAACACATTTGAAATCTTTGACCCATGTTTTATTATGATACTACTGTTGCCTAGAATTGAAAGACTAATCTCCCAAATGATATTAATGTGGTAACATAAAGAGCAGTTCTTTAATGAAAACATTCACGTGCTCAAAATACAGCTATGCCTACATCTGGCATCAGGTTTTCACAAATTTTGTAAGTTTAATAAATTAGGATATCTAGCAAGTACATCCAGTAGGGCACCAGTAACTCACCCTAAGGCCTGCCTAGGTCTCTCCAAGAGTCTTTAGCCCAGGTGCAAAACAGGGTGTCCTTGTTAGAAATTATTTTCTTAAAAATAAGACTAAAGAGAATTTCAAGAAGGTGTCATAATGTGTGAGAAAGAGTAATGTACTATTCAAAAGTGTAAGAAAGTGCTATAAACTATACAGGTATATATTAAAATTTACAAAGCCACAAATATATAAATATATATATAAAAAGCTAAAAATCCTAAGGCACCATTGCTGATAAATAAATGCCTCATTTTGGATAATGAAAGAAGAAACTGTTTAATTTTAGCTCACAAAAATAAACTGCCTCATAGCCTTTCCAGATACATTTTCTCTTCAGGTATGATTTAAACAATCAAAGTAAGTCAAACTTTCATGATTATGAAAATAGGAATGAATCTCAGTGATTTGCCTACTTTGGAACTCTGTCGGTAAAATAAAAACACTTTATGTTTTGATCAGGAAGAATTCTGTAACCTTTACAATTCTGAACTGCAAATACAAGATATTCTTAGGTATAGTAATTTCACTCATGTAGGATCCAATTTAAATTAGTTTCCACAAATCATCTAATTTTAATTTCTTTTTCACCCTCTTGGGTTGAAACAAATTCAAGGATGTCTCTTTTTCCATTAATATATCAAATATCTGGTCCTACAAATTGCCATCAATTATTTTCTACTAATCTTCTGTTTAAAAAATGCATAACTTTGAAACTTGTTAATATTAAACATTGATAATGGTCTATCTTAATTAAAATATTGAGTTTCAAATCATCCTCAGATAGAAAAGTTGTCTAAATTGTATAGATTATGTTATATAAATCAATCAGAAATAAAAATTGTGCTTTCTACCATGAATAAGTTATTTTTAGTATAAAGTTTTAAAAATTATATTTTCATCCTCCTTGAAGAATTTGTCTTTATACCAAGGAGTTTATGATACTGTGATGTTGAAAAGAGAGTAATGCCTGCAGAAATACTTTGTTGGAATGAAATTGAACAAAATTAGAATTCTAATGTCATCTTGTTTGAATCCTCATGTTTCCCAAAGGATGACACACACACAATTTCATATTCAAGCAATAAGATTTAAAAAAGGAAAAAAAGGAAAAAACAGGAATAAAAGAAAAAGTAAAAAGTAAAATGAAAAAATTGTTTTGATGCGGAAAAATGTAACCTTACATCACCATATCCTGGTGACGGAGGGTGGGATATCTATAAATAATATTCCTAAAAGCAAAGCTTTTGATATATATGCACATGAAATACAATGAAAAGAAAGACATTGAGAATACCAACAGCCACACTGACAGCTCTGCAGGATCTTATTAAACAGATTTCACTGAGTCTTCAAATCCTTTACAGTAAGCAGAAGGAAGTTGTGCACATATATAAAACTATGTCTTCTCTTGCCTGTGAGTATTGATGAATTCTTACATTCCTTCCTACATTTTGCTAGGAGTGAGTAATTCAAAAGCTGTGGTCCAAACAGGCCTCTTTGTAAATATCTGTCAATTAAAGTAGTGGGACAGATGACTGTACAGGATTTCTTATTTAAAGAAAGCAATGCTCTAGTTTTATGAAACTTTAATGTGTCTTCTTAGGAAGTGAACTGGGCATTTAAAAGAACCAATATTTTGACCTCTAAGAGTCTATTACTTCTGCTCAACTGGTAGATTTAGCTGGAAGTAATTGATGAACTATTTTATTTCAGGGTCATTCATGAAGGAAATAGCTCATATTAGTACCTTTCCATTAAGAGATCTGTTCTAGTATTCTGGATTGAAAACACTACACATGTTTTATGTGCACTTTATACTGTTGAATTTTATGAACCAAAATGTATATAAACAGTAATGAAAAGTACATGTCATACAGTGAGATGAATGTAAAGGCCAGTCTAATTTCTTTTTTTTCTGTGTGCACTCTTTCCTGCTCCCTGAGAAGCTCATTTTATCTAGCAGCACAGAATAGTTCACAAATTGCAGTATACTTCTAACGGTATCTAAATTAAACCTTTGAATTTTTCAGTGTTTTTCTCCTTGAACACAATATGTAAGGACAGAGTTTTCAATAATCCTATTACTTGGTACAGAAATAGGCTGGGGCTAGTGGAGTGTCTGGTGCTTTCAGCTTCCAATTAGTGACTGCAGTTCCTGCATATAAATTTGCAGAATAATTTAGTTGCAGTTACATTTATCAAACAAGAAGTAGAAATGTACACCTTCCAAGAAATCTTAAAGCTATTATCACGTGTAAATGGTATTATTTACTTAAATATGCTTCTCATCAAAAGTTATGGATATAGAATACCTTGTGCCTCTCTAAGATTATTTTCTAAGGAAAAAAGTGAGAATACCTCATATGAAGCATAAACTGTTGTTGATTAGTTTATTTGAATTTGCATGTCTGTATATACAATCTAGATCTTGCTAATACTTTTTATTCCAATGGTATATAAATGATTTTTTTTTTAAATTACAGTCTAATTTATGTCTAGAATTGGACAAGTATCAAGCACTTTAAAACTCTCATCCTATCTCAGATATTCACAGACCTAATTTCTTAGCAAGGAGATGTAAAGTAAAAGATCTCAATTATAGGTAAGCATATATATGAGTAGAGGAATGAGAAAACTGAATCTAATCCTTCTATTTACAGAGTTACAGTTCCATCCAAGAATGGAACAACTTGTGCATTTGGAAGTGACGCTGCTAACTTGGGAGGAAGCATTGCTACTTTGTAAAACCTTCTAGGGGGATTTTTTTCGACTTATTTATTAAGATAAAAAACACAATGATTATTTCTATTAAGATAAANTGAACACCTTGCTGAAGAAAAGTTTAGAATTTTTGCCTGTATGTGGTGTTTGCTGAAGCAGCATTCAAAGTGTACTTCATAGGGCTTGTGACCAAAAATTGGTGTGCTCCCAAGGGAATAGGTGAATGGAGTGCAATGTGCACGGCCCTGATAGAGGGGAGAAAGGAGAGTAGGTGGGTAAACATGGGGGGACCCCACGTCCCTGAGATAGGTAAGGGGCAAGGACATTCATTATAGAATGTACCAAAAATTCAGAATGTCTTAAGAAACAGGAAAAAACTCTTCAGGAACTGTCTTAATTAGTGTGACTTGTTCCCACCTCCACAAAAAAGGGAGAACCAAATAAGCTTTGTATCAATCGACAGCATACTGTTCAATGCCCTGCATAAGCATGCATGTGGTGACATTTTTTGAAATGTGTCCAGACTAGATGTTGAGAAATAACCTGAGTCGCCACCATGTGTGGCTCTCTCACACACTCTCAGTGGGCCCATGCAGGGAGAAAGCAGAGAGATGGGAATGAGAAAGGTCCATGCAGAGAGAAAGACGAAAGATCGCCTATCTCCTATCTCTCCCATCTCCCATCTCCCATCTATCTCCTATCTCCTATCTCCTATCTATCTCCTATCTCCTCCTCCTCTTCCTC
>VZTB01016192.1:88066-128722 GCA_013397245.1 Thryothorus ludovicianus
TTCAGCTCTGCCCCATCCTGGCTTTTTGTCCCAGCTGTCCTGACCCAATGAAGGGGACACAAAAACCTTTTGGGCCCCTAAACCCCTCCTCCTCCTCCTCCTCCTCCTCCTCCTCCCTCTGTAGAATTCGGGAAATATTGGATTGGAACCTCTGCCTAGAGAGATAACAGGGAGGGAGTGGGTAATAGACCTACTCCTACTCCTTTCTTTGCTTCTAACACTGGAAATACTGGGGTCTATCACTGCTTTTGACAAGAGAAATACTGGTGTCTCTGACATATAAACTACTATGCCACACTCCCTTTATATGGAGTACTGGAATTAACTTATTATTCATTGCATGTCTGTTTAGCTGGATTCATTTCTGTCGCTGCCCTTTAGCCATTTTTAATCACAGTGTCCTCAGAGTGGTGCCATCTCTAGGGAGTCTTCAGTCTCCATGATTTCAATGTGCTAATTCTCTTGTGTGGAAGGAACTGAAGGATATGTACACACACACACACACACACTAAACTGCCTATGGTCTGCACAGAGAAAGTTTTCAGTTAGTTGGGAAGCATAGATGCATGGTAAATAATTAAAAATACACAACTCTTTAACTTCGGTCTGTTGAACTCCTGAGCAAGCAGGTGACTTAATATTTTCTCAAGAGAGTAGAAACAGAATAAATATGACTTAGGGAAGTTGTTCTACGCTGGACCTTTAGTTTTGAGTTCAATGAAGTCTGAGTCATATCACTAAGGCCCATAAGTCATCATTATTCAGTTAGGTAAATTATGCTTATGTTTTAATTTCCATCCCTGGTGGGCAGGGTCGTAAAAGTTTGTAATAACTATTGCTGATAAAATAGTTAATCTTTTGAGGATATCAGTTCCCATTTTGTTCACAAAGGACACTTTTCTCAAAAATTAACGTGAGTTAAAAATTAGGGCAAAAATAAGGTTTTTCTCGAGGCTTTCTGGACTGAAGATATAAAAAATCATAATAAAAGACTATGTGAAAAAGAATCCTGACAGATTTATCCTGCATATCCAGAATTATCTGAGAGGAATAAGAAACTCAATTGCAAAACCATCAAAATGTTGTCAGGGTGTCTAGTGATGATTAGAAGCTAAACAGGTGATTCCCAGACATCTAAAAGCTGGTAACAGTGAGTAGTTATCACATGAAAAGAATAACCTTGCCTCAAAAAGGTAAATACAGCTCTTCCTTTAAGTTTTGCTCTTTGTTATGAGTCTGACAGTATATGTTACACCGTGTTTTAATCAAAGCTAAAGATATGATTGAAGAAATAGGGTGAATATCATCTAAACATGTATAGTCAGAGATGCCAGCAACCTCTGGAAAATTTTAATTGTTCCATATTACAAAAATGGCAAAAAATAAATATTTTTACACAGAAGATATAACCAGCAAACCTTTGGTTATCCAAAAGCATTCATGGTGAATACAGCTTAGATAAGAAAAATTGTTTATTGACCTGAACTGGAAAAAGTAGCATTGGACTTCTGGGTGGGAGAGGCAAAGGGTGGTGATGCATAGAATAATGAAGTTATCAAGAAGATGGGATAAGAGGTAATGAAGAAGCACCAGGAGAATATCAGCTAATAAAAGATCAGGCAGATATTGGAGTCTCAGTAACTAGCACACACAGGATTACAATCACCCCTAGTGTTTGGTAATACAAATGAAGCAGATGAGAATTAGGAGAAACACTTGAAAAATCAGAGGGTTACCTCTAAAAGCTCTAGATCATCCTGACAGTGATTGGTAAGTATAATTTTATTTTAAAACCTGAAACCTGAAACAAAGGCATAACATTAATCAAATAAAGACAGATAATGACTGAAATGAGATGTAAAAATTAGGTTGTGAGTATTGCTAAGGTAAATAACATGGACAAGGGACAAATTGCAGTGTCACATCAAATAAGTCATGGAAAAGATTCACAGATCATTCAGAGAGATATCATCTCAGTCTGTATCCATAAGGATGAAGTACAAAGTATCCATTGAGAGTGGAACTTGTGCAGTTCTGTAACTAGATACATTTTGTAAAAACATCACTGATTTTTCATGCTGAATTTTCAGTCCATTGAAATCCATTTATGCCAGAGATCTTGTTGCAGAATAGTTGTGACCATGCAGTTTACTTAGTGGATATTTCTCATCTAGATTTATAAATGAATGATTCTGTTATTCTGAGGGAACATGGTGACTGTAAAGTTCAGCTCCTGTGTCATCAAGCTTAATGATCCATGTATTTAGGGAGACTTTAATGGGCTCAAATTGCTAAAGCAGAGTTGTGGAGGACAGTGACTGTTTAAGAACAGTATAGCAATGTCTTTAACCTCAGAACAAATAAAGCAGTGCAGCAGAGCACCATCCATCACCATGGTGTGTCCCACAGGAACACAGCTGCTACAAGGGGTGGTCTGCCTGCTGAACAGCAGGATCTCAGTTTTGTCACCACAGGACAGAGACACTTTTCACTGCATTATGAGATGATGTTATATCCTTCCCAGAGGGAGGATATTGTGTGATAAAATAACTGTGAAGGATCCTTCTGTGACAAAGGAAGCTGTTGCTTTTCGCCTCTGATTTAGCCTAACTTAGGCGTGATTTCAACCCTCAAGAAATTTCACTCCCTCATAAGGGAAAATTTCCCAATGGTCCTACTCTTTCAAAACCAGCAATATTCACTGTTAAGATATTACTGCTTATTCCAGTTTCCTTTGCAAAATGCATTCCAATACTAAAGCTTTTTAAATGTGAACTATCTTTCATTAGAAATATCCAGCCAAGGGCTCTAATTAGGCCCATGCGCATCTGTGAAGGAAAAATCTTAAAAGGGAGAAAAATCTTAGCCTCTGACACTAATACAGGAAAAGACAAAAATATTTTGGAGATTGTTATAAAAGTTATTTCTTTTTGAAGTAGCACAGTAAGAATTGAAATGGAAAGTGATTTTCTATGAAAGGGTTAGAGCAAGAAAGACATTTCTATCAAAGAAAAGGTTACTGAGAACATATTTCTAAGCAGCCCCAGGAAATTTTAAAGAGAGAGGTTAAATCCCAACAAAATTGGTAACCAATTTAGCCCTTGCTGAGTGTTTTGACTAGAGGATAGACAAAAACTTATTTCTTTTTAGGCAGACTCCACTGGGCTCTGTGTTAGTAAGAAAACAGAATTCCCTGCATGGTGCTTTAGTCACAGCCCTGATCAAGAGCCTCTGGCAAACAAGCTGCTCCCTAGACTCAAATATGACACAAAGAAGAGAGAATAAAAGAACAGCCCACTGTGGAGGCAGCTAGGGCAGTACTTATTTTGGGTGTTTTTAAGACTCATCACTAAGCATTCAGCACCTATTAGGCCAAAGCAATCTTGTTCTGAAATCTTGTACAATCACTTCTTGAAATTATCAGGAAATCTTTTTGTTAAGAAAATGTCTATTCCAGAAATAATAATGATGTGAACTAGCTCATTAATAGTCAAGAAAAGCTCCCCCTATAGCTTTTTGTTTCTGAAATTTTTGCAGAAATCTCATTGTTGTGCTGTATTGTTGGGGAGAGACTGTCTTTCAGTTTTTTTCAAGCATGTAATCTGTCCAGTGTGCTCCCAGTAATAGTGGGTGCACCTCAATCAAAAGGAAAGAAGGGTGTGGTTGTAATGTAATGCTTCTAGTCTCTTAAAGGAAAAGCATAAAGATTGTCCTAATGTGTTTCAGCGTCCTTGCCTTTCCTGCAAGACAGACAAACAGAAACTTGCCTGCTTAAATTGGCATTGGAGTAGAGAAACAAAGGTTTCTCTTCCTTTGATACCTAGGTACGTACCTCCAGCATGAAAAAGCAGCTGTGTTTCCAGAACTAAGTTCTGTATACATTCAACACATTGCTCCTTGTACAACCAGTTCCTGGAGTGAGGCGAATTCTCAGGTCTCGTGGTGTAAGCATACCCAGAACATAATACTGTCTTAGTCTGTTCTTTATCCGTTTCTATGGTCCAGGCCTTTTATTTGCTGGGAGCCTTGGGTCAGTTGGGGTCAGCTGTCCTAGCTGTGATCTCTCTCAACTTCTCATGCCCTTCTAGACTCCACACTCGCTGGGTGATGTGGGGAGCAGAGGAGGCCAGAAAATACTCTGTGTAATGCTTAGCAATAACAAAACTATCCCTGCTATGTTTGGCACTAATCCGAAACATAGCCCATTCCTTACCAGATACTATGAAGAAGGTTAACTCTATCTCAGCCAAAACCGTCAAGCAAGGAAGTGTGGGAGGAATAATATAGCACCAGCAAGATCTATTGTTCATGAAATAATGAGGAGCAATAAACCCTACACAGACATCAATAGAGAGAATACATATGTTTTTTCTTTATTGGCAGGTAGCAACACATGAAAATCCTCAGATATGAGCAATAATTTGAATTTTTGATTTGAATGTTTGCATTTAGTTTCACTGACAAAACAATGAACCTTTTAGCAAAAACAATTGCCAGAGTGAAGAAGAGTTTTTTAACCTATTTGCACTATCACTGGTTTACACATTACAGCATGGGCATTCTCATCTATGAATGCTAGGTAGCTTTAAATTTATATTTGCTAAGATGACAACATAATCTCACCTATTTTCCAAGGACATGTAAATTTTAGACAACGTGTTGTCACTTACTGGTTGTAAAGTATTGTATTGTTCCATTGCAAACCTGACACCTTGATAATCCATCTAGAAAAGAGGCCTATATAGTGTGCTGTGTATACCAAATATGTCTGACTTTTAGTAGAATCTAGAGCATGTGGTAAAATGAAGACAAGAATCTTCCCTGGATTTTATCTTAGAGAAGAATAAAGTCATAATGGACTAGAACCTGAGAAACCAGAAGTATTTCTAGATCTAGCCATATACACGTTGCCATGTGTTTTTAATCTCATTCAGGATGGTTTATATCTCTTAAATAGCATGTTAGTACTTTATGTCTACAGCTGACTTCGTAAATCCTTTCACATAATGGCAATCTAATCTTCATGTAACACCACTGCTGACCTTTATTTTTTAGAACTGTGATAAGAAGAAAGACACTGTCAACCTGTGTAAAGTTTTTAGTCAGCATGATGCAAAGCAATCTCCTCATTGTCAGGTGTGAATATATGACAGACCACAGCTGAATAAGAGAAAAAAAAATCAATGGCCATTGGATAATCAGGAAGATTACATAACCAGTATTTAAAACAAAGAAGAAATGCAGTATGCAGGGGGAATCTCAATGGTAAGAAGACTAAAATGAGGGGGCGAATTAAGTTTTGACTAGGATGAGATTCTGAGAGTGAATGCAGTTAAATATTATAAACAGTGAAGACAAATCCCAGGAATAGAAATGTCTCAAGCTGAGACATCTTGAGCTGGGGAAGAATAATATCAGAGAGAATTGCAGCTGCAGTCCCTGAACAATATACAGTTTGGCTTTATGATGCATTTTAGGATTGTGTTATTCTTTTTATGTGGTTGAAATAAGAAAGGTATTTTTCTGCTGTTGGTGGAATTAGTTGGGAGAGGTCTTCAATGATACAGTTTCCAAATTAAAAGGAAAGTGACCTAGTTGTTTGATTAATTAGAAAGTATAATTTCAAAGCATATTTGTTGATTCACCATATTCAAAGACTTCTATACCAAAGAAATCAGGAACTCTAACTTTGATGAAAAGGTAGGCTGGGGAACTTAGCTCAGCTCAGTCTAAAGGCCAGTTTTGAGGCTTTAGCTCATTGAGGCATATGCAAGCCACACAGAAGAAGGACTCTGTACTGGGCTGTACATTGTCTTCCTGCACTGGTGGACCTTGACAGGTTCCAAGTTACAAATTTAAGCAAATATGAATAAATGACCCTAGAGCTGCTTAAACATTCTCTGATAATATATCTTATTTTGGCTAAAATGGAGTAGGGAAAGCTAGTACAAGAGAATTGTACAGCAGAATTGAGCAACTTGGTAGCTATAGAAGAGGAGCAGGGCAGCTATCTGAGGAAATGTATGAGGGGGCACCAAACTGCATTTTCTGTGAGTTCTGTTAAAGAAAGAACTTTATTCTCTGACAGAAGATAATTAGACTGGACACGGTTACAGAATTTTCCACAGCAGCTGCAGTTTTCAGGCCATAAGTTTGCTTGCAAGTTTTTGTGTATTGGACACTGAAAATATGAGAGAAGGTTTGTGAACAGCTAAAAAAGTGGTTATGAACAGAAGATCTCAGCTCTTATGGTGTGGGAAGAACCTTGAAGTTGCGCTTGATAACTTAAAACCCCCCCAAATTTGTTAATGCTTTCTTTAGACTTTAGGCAAACTAATCACATTTGTCTTTCGTTCCTCCTTTAAACAGGCAGAACCAGGCTTGCTCCTGTCTGTTGACTGTTATAGCAGACTTGTGGTTGCTGCAAGCCATGTACCATGCAAGAAAGTGCAGCAAGTCGCTGGATATCATTGTACACTTTAAATATTCAGATGTTGAGAAAATGTATGATTTTTATGCTGCCTTTACCCCTCTGCTTAAGAAAAGGAATGAGGTTATGCCCTATTAATTTCTTGAGTTTTCTTTGCTTTATTTGCTTTCATAAGCCTTGGAAAGTCTTCGCTATGGAATCCTGCTCCACTAGAATTTTGACTTTAAGAAGTGAATTTATTCATTATGGGATGAGAGTATAAAAAGCAGAGATTAGAAAAAGTGCATCATCCTTTCTTTAGATACCATTTTATTGAAGAAAATTTGAACAGCTGGCATATTTAAATGGAAAATATTACATTTCTTATAAAAATAAATTTTACCCCAGGCAAACACTGTACTGTTTGATAATCACCACTTTGATTAGCATTACAGAAAGAATATTTAATATGGAATTTAAATACAATAGATTCATTTAGCAAAATTTAAAAATGTCTTTATTCATTTAAAATATTAAAAACAGATTAAGACATTTATACTTTCTCTTTTATTTTAGCAGAAAATGGTCCATTTAGACTTTTTTTTTTCCTCTGGAGTCATATTTCAAGCAGACAATTTAGTACATTGGCATTTAACCAGTGATAAATACAGTAAAACCAACAGTATTTGATTATTAAAACATTGCCAGGCAAGGTTTCATTTGAATAAAGTGAAATAAGACACAAAAACATACAAAAGAGTGACCTGATATTGGTTGAGGACAGGTAGAAAATGTTCAGAAGAAGTTATACTTGGCCCCGATCCTCTTTGTTCAGAACAGGACAACTGATCAAAAGCACTGTGGTAATACAAATAACAGCTAAAGAGGATAAAAAATAAAAAAGTAATAAGCTCATAATAATGAATATAAAGACAGACGTGCTGGGTCAATCCACAGTGCTTTTAACCCAGTATTCTTTCTTCCATAGTTTCCCAAAACATGTGCCAAGAAAAGGATGTAAGGACAGCAACTTGCACTCTAATCTCCAATTTTCAGTCTGTAGTAATTTTCCATATAGAGCTTATGTCCAGGTTTTTTATTGCCCAAGGTACTGGTGCCCAGAAGATTACCTCACTAAAAGGGGTAGAGAAATAAAGCATACAGTATGAATGGACAAGCTGGAGAGGTTGGCCTTGTGCCGTGGTTGAAAGAGGGCATTAAAATGTGATGTGATTGTTGTACTTAGTGGGTTGTTAGAAAAATACACCCGTTTTCTCAGAGATGCAGAGTGCCTAGGCAATAAGTAATGAACAATGACCACAACTTGCAGTGAGAGAAATTTCAAGTAGATGCACGGAAAGTATTCTTACTGTAAAGAGTTTTTGAGTACACAACAGCTTGGTGAGAGTGGTTGTAGGATCTTCATGCTTGGACCTGAGTACTTGCACTAATTTTGAAGTTTACTGTATTTTCAGCAGAAAGTTGGACTGGATGATCCCCATAATCATTTCCAACCTCAACTGTTCAGTGATTCTGTGGGTTTGTGGTTGTTTGATTTGAATTTGGTTTCCACACAGAACCATAATGGATTTCTGTACTGAATTTGTGCAGTTTCCTTAGAATCTGTGTGAACATTCTGCATCCAAAAATCATCTTGGCAAGCTCTTCAACTTCCTTGGAGAAACACCCCTTTTGCTGTTTTTTGACTTCTAATGGCTTCAGTTGGTTTCCTGTGTACTTACTCTAAAAGGAGAAAATCACACAGTATCCACTCTTTCCATCAGACTTGTGATTGTAAAGACTTGTGTTATTTTTTTTTTTTTTTGACTGGAAGATAGTAGTAGTCACAGTATTTTAGAAAACAGTCATCCTAATACAGTTATTAGATGACTATGTCTCTAGGTAAATATCTTTATGATAGTACTAAAAGATGGTGTTATATAAGCTACTACTTACTTTAAATCAAAATAATTTCTTTGATGGATTCTCAACAACAACAACAACAACAACAACAACAACAACAACAACAACAGCAAAACTGCATTGCACCTTAGTATTGAATGCTTTCTACATTCTTCTTGAAATTAAAGTCCAGCTCTTAATTTTCACACTTTAATGCCAAAGTGTGAAAAATACTGAGTTTTTTGTGAGTTTTGGTCAGACTTCATTGGATTGCAGCTGTTATGCAGTAACTGAATCTGCCAGTAGTTGCAGTAAGGTTAACACTAAACTAAAGAAAGTGGTAGAATATAGATACAGGGAACAATTCTAAATCTGAACTGTTCAAAAACTAAATCAGTACTAAATCTTTCTGAAAGAGAAGCTGTTGAATAATGAGAAGAGAGCCTAATTAACCTGATACTATGATCTTTACTACATAGACAAAATATTTTTTCTGCTTTTGCAAGAGGTCCTGGTTCATTACCATTGATTCCAGCAGTAAGATACACAGCCTATCTTTCCTGCCTATCAACAAATTCATGGCAAGGCTACTTGAGCTTTATGGATTTTCTGCAGTAACACTGAATTTTCAATTAATTTCAGAAGGAAATTTTATTTGTATTTTTATCTCTCAGACTGATACGCAACTTCCAGTCATTAGTCATTTAAACTGACTGCATCTTTTTTCATTGGTTTATTTTATTCCTTTAGGAATTGTTGGATCAGTACTGGTTCATTCAAATATACCTTTATTGCTGTCTTTTCTTTGAATTTCTAGAGTTTACTCTTGCAAGACTAGTGCTGTTTGCCTGCACGGAAAACAGCATTGCTATTACATTTTCCCAATAGACATTTAAAATCCTACTGAATTTGCAAGACTCATTTCTTATTATTGCAAACTTTCATGAAAACAGTTCACCCATCTCTACAAAACGCAAAAGCCCAGATTTCTTCCTCCTAGATTAAGCTATTTAAGAGAAATAAATACATTTAAGAACTTATTCACCCTAAATTTTTGTACGCAATAGAAAGTAGTGTCTTCTCTCTCCAGAAGATATTGTAGCTCTTCCAAGATCTGCATTTAATTCCAGAAGTGATAAGGAGTCAGCCTGGGTTAGAGTTATTATGTCTGTGTTTTTCTCTTCTGTACAAGAAAATGAACAGCCACTGCATTGAGACTGGGGGTCTGAGCGCGTTCCAGAATTTTCTAGACAAAAATAGCAAAGTGTTATGATGAAGAAATTCACTCCTCAAATTTTAAACAAACCAACAAGTTATTGGCATTATTTTGGCTCATTATTTTCCTGAACTTCTACAAGCATGGTAGATAGACTTCAACCACCTACAAAATATACTTATCTATAACTGGGCCTGTCACCTTAGACTTCCTTTATATTTAATGGGAAGAAATAGTAATTTTTAGTATGTGACAGCTCATGAAGATGGGTTTTTATGATGCATAATTAGATAGATTGGTGCCGTTTGCTATATCTTGCATGTTCTTTCTGAATCAGTGGAGACTGGACACAGCTGGAGATCTGGCATTAGTCAAAATGGACTATTGTCCTCAGCTGCTATCTGCTGCTTATTTATTAAAGACTATGGGTTTGCTCAGATTTAGGGATGGAAACCAGTTCCTGTCAGATCAGAATGGCTTGCTTCTCATAAAGTTCCCTCTTAGGCAGCATGGAGCATGATGATTTTAGTCCAACCAGTCTGTAGCTACTGTCTTAGTATCTTGTGGAGGAGTCAATTTATGAGCCCTGGGACTAGAGACTGGAACATTGATCACTTGGAAATTGAGGTATTGGCATCGTCCATTCTCTACACATAATACAGAAATTAGTTTGTATGCCAAATTAAATATCCAACTAATAAAAGCATTTAGCTGTAAAAATAACTACAATCATCCTGTGGTATAACAGTTTATATATATATATCTCCATTTTGATGGATTAATGAAAGACTGTTCTTCTTAGTTTTAAATATTTTAGAAAGTATTAAAGAGATGTGGGGAAAACTACTGAATTCAATCTGCATTAATATATGCTTACTGTATGTCCAGTTACAAAATATTTAGACAAATGACAACTCCCCTCTCTAGCTCAATTTTTATCACAATCATTTGCATTTCACCAAGATGACCATCTCTTTCCAAGAAAACTTTATCAAAGGAATACTCATATAATGGACTTTTCCATTTTCCTTGGAGCAGAGAACATTCTGGAGTTAAATATTCGATATTCCTTAACACAGAACTAACAGTGTTAGTTAACTGTTTGTTAACTAAGAAATCAGTGGTCTTTCTCAGGCATTTCTTTATATCTATCCCTGGACCAAAATCATGTTATATGTAATATAATATCAATGTAAATACATTGGGCTTTAGATTTTTTCTACAGTCTTATATTATATAATGCAGCAATCTGCAACATATATATATATGAACTATTTAAAATAAATACTGTCTTCTTATAATAAATTTATACTTTGCTGATAAGTACAACAAAAACATCTCAGTCATGCTGCAAAAATATCTACCCTTTTTGTGTGGTTGACCATAAAAATGAAGCATGATAAAATTAGAGCAGAGATGCAATTAGAAGCTGTTGTTTGCTTATGAAACATTTCCAGTTTCCATTGAGTTACTGTTTGCTTTTATACTGGTATCTTCATAAAAAAGGCAGTCACAACACTGAAAATTGAAATAAAATCCAGTCCTAATTATCCATTTCTCAATAGGGGAACTTGTTTGGAGTCCCATATTTTGAGGCAATGATGTAGAAAGTATTTGTGTTTAAGAAGATTATGTATTTTCACACTTGATGCCTAAGGAATATGATCACTGGTCAATGAGGGGGACAATCACTTCCATGGCACCTCTTCATGTTAATAATAGTAGATAGTATAAAATCCCTTTGCACTGGTGGTTCGAAAGACTAATTAATGTTCCCATCATAATTAACTTAATTTTTACCACCCACGTATTTCACAGCCACTGACTCAACCAAATTCTCATCAGGGTCTGGCTATTTCTTTTCATCTTACTTGGATCATATTAAGCAAGATGATTTATCCCCGGTGAACTTAAGAAAGGTAATAAAATATATGTTGATAAAATGATCTGAGAAAACAAAACTATTGAAATTTCAATTTAAAACCAACATTTTGTGCATGTTCATTACCTAATGCTCAAATTGACCAAGGATGTAATCTCTTGGCTTGATTGCTTTCCTGTCAGTGTAGGTTGCCTGAACTCAATAGTGTGGACCCTTTTATACATCAGTACAAATCAGAGTAGAAACATGTTGATAGTGTTTGCATTTTTAATTTTATATTGTGCTTGGCCATGTTGCAGGTGCCATAAGACGTTAATTCCCAGCTTCTCTCAAAGGTAACTACCAATTTCAATTCATTATCTACTGATGCAGGAAAACTGAAAAGCAGAATAGAAAAGACACATGATACAAATCTATTTTTATGTTGTAAACAACATGATTACTCTTCCCTTTTCCATGACAGATTCAATAAATGTTGATTGAATTATCTAGGATTAGCTGAAGTGGACGTGAACAAAATAAACAATAAGAATCCACAGTAAGAATCAATGGAAATGATTTATTTCCTGGAGATCAAATCAAATAACAGAGAGGATCAAATTAGCTAGTAATCACATTAAGTGGAAATCTTTGTACTAGTATGCTCTTTCCTCTGAGCTGCTGTCAATAGTCACATAAATACACAGTGGCAAAAAATCTTTTTCCTTTGTTTATTTCCACTGAATCTGAAGCACTGCATACCCCTGCAGTCAGTAAGACACCAAACCAGAATCACCAAATATGGATGACTTCTGAACTACTTATACACTCCCCCCCCCAACAGCTTTTATTTATGAATACAAGAACCTCTCTACTTCACATTTATAAATCCACTATTTTCCAGGTCCAGACAGGAAATAATAAGCATTTTAGAATACTCTGAAATCTAACACATCTGAGATTGCTTCAGAAGCACCCAAATCTGAAATTCAAGAACAAAATTATTACAAAAACTGTAACTATACCACTGTAACAAACTGATTTTATATTCCCTCAGAACAAATTGTAGATATCCATTTGGATCCCTGGAGTGTTATCCAGCCAAGTCTCAGTTATCCGTGTGAAGCCAGAGTTCTGATTGTAATTCAGAATCAGCTTGTGGTTAATTCTAGCTTTGAAAGATATTCAGTTACACAAAGAGAAGAGCCAGGCTGCAAAAGCTTGCAATGTTTGATATTCAAAAGGCTTAACTAATGAAATAAACCATAAAATCTTAACATTGCTGTCAGCCTGATGCCTCCTTCTCCCCCATCTTTAGTCTTGACATCATAAGCTTTGAGAAAATTCTGAATTACTTTTAAGTTGTCTTGACATCTAATACCTAGTTAGTTTAGAAATATGCACAGAAGTGAGATAAGCCTCACAGTTTGCCCAGATAAATTTCTAGAGCAGAATACAGATACAGACAAGCATCCAGGCACAGATAACTCCACAGACTAAACAACACTGATAGTCTTCCCTTAAGGAGGTTTCACAAAATATTCACATAAGCAAACCTGTAGTCTTCTCTCCAGTCCCTCAGAAATATCAGGGTTGGGTGTGGATGTATCAAGACTGGGCTGAATGCAGGAAAAATAATTTGAAGCAAGCTATTCATTTGGGAAGTGACACAGGCAGGGAAGTGCTGGATCTGGAGGGAACAAGCACAAGAAAAGAGAGACGGGAATGAAAGGGGCAGGCTCATGTAAGCATGCCGCTTACACTCACCAGACATTTTGCTGTGGGAATGTGATTTCTGCTCTGTGTGAGTGCATTTCTCTACAAGAAGCTTTCAGACCTCAAGACAGATGAATTGGCAAGTAGTTCAGCAGTCTGGGAGACAGGGAGGAGAACACACAGGGAGCAGCCCTGTGGGCCAGCTACTGCAGAGAATGATGTATTTCTGTGAGACAGCAGCACATGTCAAGCTGCATTAGCCAGGTTGGCATGAGGTCTGGGGACTGGCTACAGGAAAGTCCAGGCCTCCTACAGAGGGTGTGTGTAAGGGTACATGTGTGGAGGACATGAGATCTGCTGGCAATCTTTGAGTCTGGTTTGGTGGGGAACAAGAACAAGATGGGACCATTTGGTCCTCTTTCATTTAGTTTCAATCCTGATTAGGCTAGTTTAAATTTATGTGATTACTCTTTGTGATGTCAGCTCTAAAGACACTATTTTAATCTTGGGATTGATCTGCTGCTTTGGTCCAGAGTGTGTATATAGCACACAGAGAGTGTGTCTGTTCAGTCTCACTGCAGGCTGGACCTGGGCAGCAGGAACTGCAGTACCTTCATGCCTAGCACACCACACTCTGCATCTTAAGTCAGGTAAATTTGTTTTAATGGACTGAGAGGAGAAATTATATTTGTCTCACTAGGCTCATCCTGCTGATTTGGCAGGATCCCCACTAGGTTTGGCTACTATTAAGCATCCTACATCATTTAATTATGAAGAAAATTCCTTTTGAGGAAAAGATGGTATGGAGAGTAATGATACAAATGTTACTTGTTTTCCTGTAGATATTCCATTGTTTTAAAACAAAAAAATGAATTTTCTCTTAAGGTCATATGTAGTACTCATCATTTTTGGGGAGCGTGACGAGAACTTTGAAAACAACCTTAAAGCATTTTGGTGTGGTAGAAAAATTTGTGTCTCATTTTCGAGATATGGGACTGATATAATTTTCAGACAAGAAAAGTGTGGAAATAGAATTAACCAAGTCTTTTGAGAAACTCATTCATAAAAACTGATTCAAAATAACTGATCTCCTGAACAGTAGTCTAATCACTTAGGTATAAAACCAGTTTTTCCTCTGCCATTCTTTACTACTGTTAACAAAGAGCAATTGAATACCGTTGTGGTAAATATGCTACTGCAACATTTCCTTCTCTTTAAACATTCAGAGTCAAACATACCACTGTGTACATCATCAAAAGCTGATTTACACAGCTGAGTTCCTAGCTCCTAAGGAGAAAAGCAGTAAGAAGAACATTCTAATTAGCATTCAAAAGTTGATCAAAATAGCAAATACGTTTCTGGAACAGCTGATTTAAATAACTTGTAATTGAAGATACCCATTTCCAGAGCCTGAGGGGTTGTAATAAAAGTGAGAACAAATTAAAGCAAAAGAAAACAAAGCTAGCCTTACACAGGCAACAAAGTATTCACGTTCAGTATATCAGTAAATTGTTCTCTCTTCTGAACTGTCATTTATTGAAAACTTCCTGGAAAAGTAATTTTTCAGAAAGGATTTTTTTTTATAGCATTTGTCTCTAGAGTGAAGGTGCTAAGGTAAGAGATTACATTTTGCTCTTACACTAGTCTGATATTCAAGCTTTTATTCTGTTCTCTCATCACTTCCTTTTATTTGATGCTATTTGAGTATTTAACAGTCTTTAATCACATGGTCCTGAAGCCATATTTTTCCAAGCAAGACTCATTGCATAGAGAGTGAGAAAACCTTGAAGCGAATAAAACTCTCTGACAACATTCTTTTGCTTATTTAGTTTAATTCCCTCAACAGACTTTAAGTGTGATGAAATAGTCTCCTCACTTTCCTGAGCTAGCAAAGCATATGAAGACTTACCTGGGTAGGTTAGGGACATGTGTTCCAAATCCTAGCTATTTCAGCTGTTAAAGTGGATTTTCTACGCACACACTGTAACAGGAAATTGGAATTTTCTGTTATTCTGTGTGGAGACAGAACAAGAAATGACCTGAACCTTCATTCTAGACTTGAAGATGGTGTAGGGTGAACATCACAAAAGGATTATTGTGACTCTTTGTTCAAATGAACTTGTTTCACTATGTGTGCCTTCTTTTCATGATGCCTTACAAATGAACATTCAGGGCAGGATGCTTTTCTGACATGAATATACAAAGAGAAGTAATCTGAGATTTATTCACAAAGAGCAGAGGGAAAATATCTTTCACTTTAATCAATAAACAGAAAGTAGGAAATATGGGAGATTGTGGGATGTAAAGGGCAGGGCCCACTTTCCCCTTGTAATGTGCTTGATACAGAGGAAACCAAATGAGCCAGAGAAAGATCTAACATATAAATGTGAATGAGTGAACTACAAGTAAACTGATGCAGTTCCCTGAAGTAATTTGCAAGGGCTTACACCAAGGTCTTCAATTTCTTCTCTGCAGCTGGCTGCTAAATACCGTGGTAGCAAATTTATTTTAGGGATGATAACTTAAACAGTATTTATAGAACACCGAATCAATATTTTAAACACATTTAAAATATTGCCTTTCTGCTAAGTATCCAAGATATAGTCAAACCCCAGCTCTTTTCTTAAACTATACTTTTAAGAACAGTTACACTGAGAAAATAAATAATGTATATTTGCAATGCAAATAATACCATAATACAAAAGTGCATAATACAAAAAGGGGGCTTGATTAATAACACAATGTATTTACTATGAATTATTAATTTAGACACAATTTAAATTAAGATTTTATAAGTGAGAAAAATTAGGCAATTTCTCTTTGCTTTCTTCTAATTTTCCTTCCAGAAGAGCTCTATTGCCTCAGAAGGAAGTATTTGTACAACAAACTTAAAAGGAGTAGCAGTAAGAATTTTAAGGAAAGGTTCAGAGAGAGAGTTGTTACAAAATGTTGTGTTGAGTTTTTAATTCAGGTAGCTTCAGAAACACGTGCTTCAAAGGGGCATCCAGATGTTACGCTGCTGATGAGAATGATCTATTTTGTTTACTGGTGACCATTCATAGTGATCAAACATTTCTTAAACATTGACCATACTGCACATTTTTCTGTAACCTATTTTATAGCTTACCATTGCCACTGAAGACTTTATAAAGAAAATTGTGAAACTGAAATCATACCCAGGCATTCCTTGAAAAACTGATAATTTTCTGTCCCAGAACAGTGTGAGAAAATCTGGCAACCTACCCCAATAAATAATCGAGTTCTATGTCTCGGAATGTTCCCTAGAACTCTCAAATCTACCAACAGAGATAGAACTAAAGGAGACAGCGGAAAAGACTGTAACATCTGCTGCCTTTCTTGAGAAAGAAGAAAGAAAGGAGAAACAATAGAGCTGTGATAGAGTCAAATATACATCAGCAAATGAAGGATGTGAAGGACAGGGCAACAGACAAGTCAGGTTCCTCTGACCTGAGATGTTATGCTGATACTGTTTAGTTTTTGCTTGTTTTCTTTTATATGTTCTCTGTATTTGCACATATATTTGTAGCTCTGTAGCCTATTATATTAGTAACTAGTTTTCCCAGCGTTTTTCCATGGCCTTTTCCTAATCAGAAAGACAAAACAAATTGCAGAGCTCCAAGACCCAGGAGGTACAAAGCCCCAGTGCTGTCTTGGTTCTCCCTGAGATCCAAGGCTGAGAACAACTCTTCAAGAAACCTTCTCATGGACAAAGTACAACTAGTGCTGAAGGGGGGACTCCAGAGAAGGGGCTTGATATGGGGGGAATTGCATGACCACTTGTCCTCTTAATTGGTGCCTTTTATCAATTGTGCTAATTTCCTGTAAACTATAAAAATGTACTCTCCCCTAGGACGGGGTGAACTTTTGTGGATATCTTTCCATAACTGCCCTTGAAGGCCTTCAAATAAAGATCTGCTCTTATATTATCTCCTTATTAAAATTATCTTGAGTTTCATTTCCAGGTTGGGAAAAAGGCAACAAAGCAACAGTCATTGTTTTTTAATCCCAGTCAGTCTAGATCCTTCTGGTGATCTGAGCAAGAATGCTCTCTTCCTGCTAAAATCTATATATTCAAACAAATCAATACATGCTTTGTCTGAAATACTTTATCATTTAAACAGGCAGAGCTGAATAAAAGGGAGTAGGCAGAAATTACTTTCTCCATTTTAGAGGTGGAGAGGTCACAAGGAAGTTCTATTTAGACTCAGTCTTAACAGAAATCAGAAACCTAACCACAAAAATCTCAATTCTACAAAAGCAACCTAATTAGATGACCAAATTTTTCATGAAAAAGAAGAGGAAACTCTTGCTACATTCACTGACTAAATTCATTGCTATAAAATGAATTACAGCTATAATATAGTGAGAAAGCCACAAATCTTTTAACAGAACGTGTATACATCCCTGCACTCTCCCCTCCACATGCCTGCATGATTTTAATAAGAAACCTCAATGTGTCACCCATTATGTTGGAATTTTTTGAAAGCTATCTTCCTGACCAAGTCTACCAAAAGTATTCAAGAGCATTTCACAAGTAAGACTTAGATTAGTCTGCAATTTTCATAACATGGAAAACAGTATTTCTCAGGAATCTGCATTCATCCTCAACAAAGTGGTCAGCATATGAAGACACTTATATAGCAGCAGCTGGCTGGAACAGAGATAATTTTTTGCACAGGAGCTGGTAAGGAACTGTATATTGGATTTGTTCTGAAGACAGTGCTGAAAATACATGGATGTTTTCTTTATTGCTGGGCAATGCTCACCTGGACCCAAGGCCTTTTCTGCATCTCAGGCCAACTCACCAGCAAGGAGGCTGGGGGTGCACAGAGCAGGGAGGGGACACAGCTGGGAGTAACCATCCCAAATGCCCCAAGGCGTATCCCACAACATATGGCATCATGCTTGGTATTTGAAGCTGGGGAAGAAAAGGGGAACAGTAGGAGCCCTGCCCTCGTGAAGGTGGCTGAACACCTGCCTGCCTGTGAGAAGTGGTGAATTAATTTCTTGTTTCCCTTTGCTTGCAAGTGTGACTTTTGCTTTACCTGTTAAACTGTATTTATCTCAACCCAGGAGCGTTCTCTCTTTTGCCCTCCCAATTCTGTCCCACAGCAGGGGCAGTAGGAGAGAGGCTGTGTGGGGCCTGGCCACTGTCTGGGGTTACACCGTGACACAGCCCATCATGCTTTTCACATAAAGGAAATTTTGCTTTGTATTGTAGGAAAGCTCATAGCACTTCTCAAGTGTGACTCACAAGGTTAAGCTCATGAAAAGCAGAGTACATTTTATCCGTCTAGATTTAATCTAGGTATTTTCTTAGGTCTTGTCACTATAATGTAGCATGACATGTAAATAAATACAACCAATATTAGATGTGGATGTTCACCACTACTTAAAAGTAAAGTGGAGGACTATATCAGATGTGCTTTCTCTGTTCAGCTCAAGGTCAGTGACCGTGACAATGTTTAAATTCCATTGCACTGTTTTCTCTAGAGGTTTGTAATTAGACCTTTGAAAGAAGCAGTGCCTTTTTATTACTAATGGTCCAGAAATAGATTCAGAAGAGAAAAATATGCAGTAGAATATCATTACATCTTCATATAAATTAACATTAAAATGTTCTGATTCATATCTATGCAGGCTTTTGTCAATCAACCATTTTCATGCATTTCGGAGGGGAGCACAGGGAAGAATATTTCTGGGAGTAATAAAAGCATTACTGCTTATTTAAGGCACATGGTTTTGAAAGAAAATTTTTAATTCTCTGCTTGTTTATTGATAACCATTTTTATAAGATTTTGCATTTGTTATTTTCAGGTAAATATTATGAAAGTGTCATGATGTTGGGATTTTTAAATTAAACCGAGCATTACAAAGCATTTATGTCAGTAATATCTTTAAAAATAACAGATGATCATTCATTTTAATTTTGCTTAGGAATTTTCTTTCAATACATGAATCTACATACAAGAGCTAGTTCTATTTGCCCCTTTCTCCACTAATCTGTCTTTTTTAAAGATCTGATAAGAGTAAAAGATCCCTTTTCAGCCAATGTTCAGGAACATTTTCTTCTTGTTTTAATAAGTCTTCTTCTAAGAATTCAAAGAAAATTGATAGCTAATGAAAGCAAATCTGAGGGGATCAGTTGATAAAGAATGACCATTTAGTCAATCTAAAAGAAGTTAAGTTGAAACGGTAAATACACTTGCTTCTGCACATCAGCATTCTGCAGCTGTCAGCCTTAAGGAATATAAATAGAGCAAAGTTAAGGGCATCTCTCCTTTACCTGGTATTCGTTGTTTGTTTCACGAGATTACAAGCTGAGTCAGGGACAATGTGGGGATGAAGAACACTGATATTGGAAGACTGAGATTTAAAATCAGTTACAAGACCGAGAAAATATGTTTGTGCATATATGTGTGACTGTATATTTGCAAATGAAGAAAACAAGAAACCTCCCTGATGGGAAGGCTATGGAACCACTAGGTGTCATTCTTGTTCCGTGTTTTCTGTTGGCCGTATGTCAAACAAGTAGTCAATAGGGAGTTTCTAAAAAATTTAAGTTTTTATACCCCTAACATTTTATGTCTGGTATTTTTATTATGTGCACTACTGTCCACTAGGGATTATACTGCAATACATATTTTCTTTCAGCCCAAAGATTGTTATTGCTCTGGTCAAAAGTCATCACCTTACTTAGCACTGATGCTTTCATGAGTTCTCTAAAACAAAAATGCTGTAACAATCAGCTTGGCCTGACAGTGAGTGTCATTATCTGTGTCTGAGTTGTTAAATTCTGGTGGCTTTAACACTTATTTACAAAAATGTCATTATGTAGTTTCAAATAGTGTTTGGGGAATTTGATAAAAATAATCTGTAATTCAAGATGCTTTGTCAGAATTTCTATGTGTTATTTCCTAAGTAAATGGTTAAAGATTTTTTTAGAGATTTTTAGCGTATTATACCATAATATTTAAAACTTTATGAAGTTATTTTAAACCCAAGGGTTTGTCCCTTCATTTTCTTTAATTTTAGGGTTTTCTGATCTTCCATTCAGCTTATTTTAAACCAGTCTCTAGGCATCTGTTTTTCCATTAGTTTCAATTGCCCTTTTTGGTTTTCATCTAAGGTTCATCAACATTGAACAGTGTTTAAGCAGGACAGAATGGCTGCCGTGGAATTAGACAAATATGAGAGAGTATTAAAATAAAATTGCAAGGATAACAAACATATCCTGGTATTAGATGAAAGCTGAATACTGTTTAGGGTGGCTTCTCTCCCTGTATACCCAAACACAGCTGATAAAAAGACTTAAGATACCTTTTAGACCTTCAGAATTTTTTGGAGTTCTAAAAATATATTTCTGACACATCAATTTCTTTTCTAAGGGAAATCACATCAGTACCTTATCCAGGTGAAACAATATGCTTACATATGTTCTGTTTACAGATATCATGACATCCTTTAAGGTTTAAATTATCTACTTGATATTCTTACATTTGATAACACCCAGCAAATTGAAGAACCTGCACTTTAGTTCAATAGTTCCCTTATCATTTTTGTACATTTAGATGCATGAATAGTAACTTACTATAGATATTTACATTGTAAAATGTTTTTATTTATTTTTTGAGCTTTTTGCTACTTCAGAAAAGAATAGCTATAGCCCTGGAATATCAGGGAGAGGCTTTGGCTGGGAGAAGAGAAAGGTAGAGAGTAAGCTAAACTCAAAATCTGCTCCTTCAAAGTTAATTCATTTAGATCTACTATCTGTTTTTCAAAACTGTATTGAAATAAAGCTAGTTGGCAAACAAAACGCCGACTACCGAGCGAAGTTATTGGGTAACTTGGATCGTCATTTTATTAATTTACTGGAAATAACTACCACAAAAAGAAATTAAGTTTTGTTATTATTAGGAAGATGAAGATTTTTATTAGAATACGCACAAATGAAACAAATTATACACTGACCATGCTTATCAGGTTTAAAGCACTTCATTAGAACACTGAAGGGAATTCAAATTGTGGTTACTTAGCCACATCTATTCTCTGTTATAATTATTCCTTTATTAGTCTATTTTAATTGAAATCTGAACAACCCCACAAGAAAACAAACCCATTCATATTATAACTGAACTTTGACATGTATTTAAAGGGATTTTTTTTTTTAAATATGTCAAAAAAAGGAGGCCAGAATAGATCTTAGGTCTCTCTTTATGAACAGCTCCCTAGTCATGAGACTTCTCCATGAATGACACTGCTCCACTTAGAGAAATATTTATGGGTTTCCATTTCATGAGTGTATGTTTAAACACATGGTGTACATCAGAATTGAAAGATACAATTTTTCATAATTTGCTATCTTTTCTTAATGACAGAAACACTATTTCAAAACAAGTATCTGAAAACTGAAACACAGGTGCTATTTAATTGTGCCACACATGTATGAAAACTTGACACAGACCATACATCTGTGATGGTGACTTATTTGTACCTCTTCCTACTCAAATCATCTCTGTAATTTGCCTTCAGGGAATTCATATCAAGTAAAGGCTTTTTGTGAAAGGTGTATATGTCATAAGTATGGGTGGGCTACTGCTTGATGCAAATGTTTCTGTAGCTGCAACTCCATGTCTGTCATGTCTGTCGTACATTGTGGGATAATGTACACAAGGCTTTCTGCTTATCCCATGAAGTTTAGAAAATATATTTTTCAGCTGTGTTAATGCAGTTTGCTTCCCAGAAAACAATGTATGGCAAAGGGAGTGCCATGCTTTTGTCTGTTTCTCTTGCCATATAGATTCAGCATTTTCAGTTGGAGTGTGAGCTGCCCCATGAATTAATCTGCCTGCTTTTTGTACATACGAGATGTCCTGATTCTCTAGACCTCTATGTTCTCTTAATGAGGATGAGCAACATTCAATATAGACCTCTAAGTAAGTGGTAAAACCTGAGTTAATTATGTGCTCATGAACTAATAAAACTGGGTCATTGTGAGATAATTTCTTAACAGTTAGTCAATGGAAGCAGAAATTCAGATATCATCTCATGTGTGACCTGGTAGAGAAAAGTTATATCAACTATTGAAATGCCTGTATCATTCTGAGATTTTTATGTGATGGCTAAGATAAAGTTTTTGGTTTGTGGTGGTGTATCTGAAGGTATGCTCACATTTGCTCTTTAAAGACACATATATTCAGAAGCCTTTTCCAATGGGTACTTATCTGTATAAACCATATTCATCTCTGTGATACATGACATTTTCTCAGCATTAAATAATTAAAATTTTGTGCCATTTTTTGTTAGTTAAGCGGAGCATAACATGCACAGCTGTTTGACTGAATTGTCTGCTTCATAGTGTCCAAGACAGTTACCTACAACTTGCAAACAAGTGGAAGGTTATGAACTTTCTATTTCTGTAATAAATTTACTTTTGAATCTCAAAGGAGTTAAATTTAAATTAAATTTTAGTAAGATACAAACCTACCGTCTTTCTTAAATAAGTTGTACAGACTGGCATGTAAACTTGCTCATGTAAGCTGTGTAACATTAGCAAAAAAAGTTATTGGGACTTTTTGTGAACTTTTTTTGTTAAACCAAATCTTTTGAGTATTTGAGATGAGATTTCCTGGTGGCAGATGTAGAAGAGGCAACAGAAGGTTACAGAAGTGTTGATGTGCTGTGGATGGAGACAGAAGGCAATTGTCTTTCAGGAAGAGACTCAAGCATGCGTAATGGTGTCTTTACACCACTCCTAAAAGTGGAAACATTACTGGAAACCAGACGGCTGTGGATACTCATACTGACTGTATTTCACATTAGGTAATGAGGGACAACTTTATATACTCCTAACTTTATGGACTCTGAACAGTCTGTGTTGTCATCTGTAGGGGAATATATAAAGTTAGAAATGAAAGAATTCATTCCCCTGATGATTTCAGGTGCTTATGTCCTCTTAGTGAAATAGGGTAAAACTTTAGTAGCATTTAGCTATATATCTAGAAAATGGATTTCATATTTGAAGATACAAAACCAGAAATGTTTGATTTCTGACATTTAGAGATGTTAACAAGAAATATATGCTCTTTTAAATTTTGTCTTTTTTTACATTCCTCTTGTAGCTTTTGCTTAACTTCAAGCTTATCTCTTCAAACTCCTTTGCTGACTCTCTGCCTTTGCTATGTCTAGAATTTAATTGGTGTAGTCTGGCCTCCATTTCTCATTGAGAGTGAGACAATAGTTGAGAAAGACCAACTACCAGCCATTCCTGCCAGAGATTTTCTGCTCCTGCCTCCAGTTATCTTGCTATATGGCTTTGCATTAGGCTGTGGATAGTGGTTCAGTAACTGTCATATCAGTGCAATCATGTTCAATTCTCTGGATCTGCAGCAAAGTAGAAAGAGTTCTGGGAAAACATAGTCTGCTTATATGATGTTAGCCTAAATTAAAATGCATTTTATAAGATCTAGTTCTTGCAAGAAGGCAGAATTGGTAAAGAGGAAAAATACTTTTCAATTTGATTTTGTTCTGAATGCAAAAAATAGCTCATTGGGGCTGTGTGAGGAAATATAATACAAAACAAAAGCAAATCATAGAGCATACAGTGTCTATTAATACTGAAGAGATCTACTGGGCCTATAGTATTTAATTAGAAAACACTGTGCAGAAGTATTAAATAATCAATTGAACATTAAGCCTTCATATTTTGATCTACTTGCAGCCAATTTTCCACTGTTAGCCAAATCTATAGCACAGTCTCAAAAGAAGTCTTCACCTTTGATCTCCACTGAAATTAAAATGACAAATTTTGTTGTGCTGAACCATGTATTAAGTAAGGCAATTAAGCTCAAATTACAAAACTAACTGCTGCTAATCACGATCAAGACTGGCAATGTGGTCACTGATATAATAGATTTATACAACACCTTCTGTAATCACAACTATAGCTGAACAAACAGGCCTTTAGCCCAGGGACAGCTTTATTCCAGACTTGGGTCTGATGTATCTCTTCTGTGAGGAAAAGTAGAGACACTAGCGATTGCTCAGGCTACAGAAGTCTCAGAGGGATCTTATCAACATATATAGCTCCTTGAAGGGAGAATGCTGAGAACTAAGCTTGGCTGTTTTCAGTGGTGCCCAGTGGTAGACCTAGAGACAATGGGCACAAACTGGAACACAGGAGGCTCCATTTGAATATCAGGATACACCTTACACTGTGAGGGTAACTGAGCAACACTGCAGGTTGTCCCAGGGAGATTGTGTGCTCTCTCTCCTTGGAGATACTCAGAAGTCATTTGGACAGGGTCTTGGGCAACTGGCTCTCAGTGGCCCTGGTTGAACTGTGGGGTTGATCCAGATGATCTCTAGAGGTCCCATCCAATCACTACATGATTCTGTAGTTTACCTATCTATTTCATTCTCATCAATGATTTCTATTAGTGTTGTAACAAAGGGAAGGTTAAGGTGAAATCTTAGAAAACCCAACCTCACTGATTATGATACAACTTTAGTGATATTTATATTGAAATGTAAGAGTCAATTGATTCAAGCTTGAGTTCTGATCAATGAGTCAGGAGCCAAAAGTCTTTTTATTTGAAAGTTCTATCTTGCTTTATGCAAAGTATAAGTGATGGTTAGCTACAAAGGGATCAGCCCAGGCCTCTCTCTAATCTGCTCCTATACTTTCTAAACCACACAAATTCTGTGTCTAGGTCAACAGATGTTGACTAAAACACTCCCTAGAAGTTTCATGGTCATGGAAACAACTTAGTTTCCTCTACCTTTTGGGCAGGAATATGGTGGAGACACGGACAGAATTCTGACCATCCTCTCTCTAATTTATGAATAGATGGATGGTGAAGGTCAACCTATTACCTTGTATGTGCATTAAATTATACACAAATAATTATACACAAAGAATTTTACACAAATAAGTGCTTGCCAATCAAAACTTACAGGAAATATTATCTCCTACTTGTCACATTACAGAAAATGCACCTACAGAAAGCATAGTTTCTTGCAGTTTAGAAGACATGTTAAATCTGTGGTTACTATGTTCGTAATTAAAGAATAGAGATTAAGACAGAAATACTGCTTTATTTCAGCCTCCTGATGGAAAGTATTGTACAGGCTCATTCCTAGATACATAAGTTACTTAAGATAAACCGTTGGATATGCATTAGCTAAGAATTCTAAGAACAAAATCCATTAGGAAGAGGCATCCTCCAACAAGACTGATTTTCTCCTGAAGCATCTCCATGAATTAGGGCTTGTGTTTACTGCCTCTTTAAATCCCATATCAAATTTGTTTGATTCAGAGAAAGTTAGAAGAAAAATTAAGTTCTTTCTGTATATTTATATTTTATAGAGCGTTTTTTTTTATTTCCTTGGAAATATTCTTCACTATTATATAAGCACTGAAGGCTATTAATGAAAAATCTAGCATTTTACCAGAATTTTACTGCTTCTGAATTCACTGTATCTATGATGGCAACATCTCACTATTCATTGCTCATTTTAGGTCAGTAAAAGTTATTTTGGAATCTTAGCCAGTTAACAACTCTATACAGTTTAGTTTACTTAATCTAATATTTACAGTATTTAGTAGAACACTCATGAAAAATTTACTTTTTACTATTTTTGTTCCCACTTTAAAGAAACAGTGATCTAGAGACGGGACATAATTTTCAGAATTTTTATCATGTACATCCTGCAGTAAGACATAAGCAAAACTTCTAAAAAATTATTAATAAGATAGATTTGTTCAGGTTTTATAATGCATTAGAGGCTTGCTTTTGTTGCCAATCAGGCCAAACATAATATTTTCTTTTACAAAATTTCAATCATATTTTGAGAAAATCAAAAAATAAAAGCTGCTCAGGTATGATTTTATATTAACATAATCTCTTGTACAATCCATCTCGAGACCACAATTAGCAGTTAAGAAAACCTGGAAAGAAAATAAAGAATGACATATGTTTTTAATATCAAACGATTTTGTGATAAAGTGAGAAACGCAATAACTTTTCATTTGAACTCACTACTCTTCATGTATCCTGAAAGAATGAAATTACACACACCCTAAAATGTTCAACTCTAGGCACTGTATAGGTTAAGCATTTAACATTACTAACTACAGGTTGCTTAATTTCTCAGACTACAGAATTACAGAATGCTTGAGGCTGGAAGTGGCCTATGCAGATCATCTAGTCCCATGTATCTGCTCAAAAAGGGTCACCCAGTGCAGGTTGCTCAGGGTTCCAATGCTTCCAATACACTAGATTCCGATACCTCTCTGGGAAACCTGCATCTGTGTTCAGCCAGTCACTCACACATTAAAAAACATAATTTCTTATGTTTAAATAGTATCTCCGCTGTGTTGTGTATTTGTATTGATAAAATCTTTCTGTCCTTTTGTTCTCCAGGCTGGACAGTCCCTGGACACCTCTTTCAGCCTCTCCTTGCATATCAGATCCTTCAAAATCCCAGCATTTCTTTGCTGGACTTGCCCCAGTTTGTCATGGGGCACTGGGGAACTCTGAGATAGGCCCAGCACTCCAGAATGTAAAGTACAATTCACAAAATTTATTAACATCTTCTTCTGTTACATTGTAAATTAGGCATTAGGCCTTTCAAAGCAACTTTTTATGAATAACTTTTTGTTGCTGTTTGGAAATGGGAGAGCTGAAGAAATCTTGTCGGTTCAAAGTATCCTGATGGCTTCTTTTTTTGTTTTTTCCTTTGTTCGGTTTTTTAATTTCAGAGGAAACAAATGTATGACCCTACAGAAACTATTCAGCATAGAATTCTCCAGCACATCAGAACTCACATATATGTCATAAAAATAAAGCAAGGGCACACTGGTAACCAGTTTCTTCTCAAAGCCTCATCTAAGAACAATTTATCATCCCATATGACACTACACCTACACGACCAGCAAAGCTGACAAGTATGGATGTGCAGAGCAAAATGAGGGGTGGTCTTGACATGTTTTCAGGGAGTTTCTACATTGAACTAATTCTAGGTTTATTCCCTTTATCTGAAGGATGATTTGCTTCAAAACAGGATTAAGCTTCTGACTGAAGTTATTTTCAAGTTTAATTTTGTCCTAAAAGAATCCATTTCATATGTCCCAAGACAGTTGGCAATGTGAACCAAAGTAAAGTAGGTGGAGATGTCTGAGATGTTCACTTCAAAGATGTAAACCACCCCCAGGGCCCAGACATGATTCAACTACAAAGGCCCAAGGCAAGAAGTCTAGGTCACTTGAAGATCTTTTCTTTTTGAAATTTAGCTTGCAAGACAGTTTGAGAGGAAATTAACTTCTGATGCATCATCCACTGTTTGTTGGACCAATCATAATGTAAGATAGTTTAGTGAGAAATGAAGAACATTTTTTTTGCAGGAAATCATTCCTTCTGGCATAGTGTTGAATTACTGGTGTTTCAGACAGAAAGTTTATTTGAAATGGCTGAACAACCACATCAACTTCCATTAGCAGTTAACTGACTAGAAATTCGCATAAAGGAACAGCACATTCAGTGACTTTTCCAAGCCAGTAATGTAACTTCTATTCTTTAAGTATTTTTTTCCTTAAATCTGTGACCTTATTAAAAGCCATTTGAGTAATGGGTGACTCTAGTAAATTCAGTACAATTTGCAACAAAATTTGAGACCTGCTCTGGAGATATATTATGTAGAAGCAGAAATATGGCAAATATCAGCAAGAATTCATAGACATAAGGAATAAGGTTGCAGAAGTCCATAAAAATCACCACAATAAAGTAGAATTTTTGTTTATTTTTAAACTTGTGAATAGTTTGGTATGCTAGGACACACAGCTACCTACTGAGGGCAGTAGTAAAGCCTGTACATATCAGAAAAGACATTTATTTACTGCTTTGGTCTTGACATCATAAGCCTCATTTCTAACAAAAGGTATTAGATCTTTTAGTTAGCTTTTTTAGTTAGAAAACTTCCAGTAAGTTGTAATTCTACAGACAAGGTGTGTCAACAGTATCATAACAAATAATTAGCAGTTTTCAATGATAAAGTCCCATAAAAATCTGGCTTTTATACTTTCATTTAATCAGAGAACTCTGTGGGTTATGAGATGAGTCAGGATGTGAATATTTTTAAAAATGCAAATATTCAGTTACTTGTTCAAGCCTAAAATAAATTCACAGTCAATTTCTATCATTGCATATACATATTTGCATAGGTAACCTTTAACATCTAGTATTTTTTAGTATCTGCACTTTTCATAATATTCAGCAATTTCATCACAGAGCACAATCTGGAAAGGATGAGCTCCAGGTTAGAGGTGAAAATTAAGGGACATAAGGTAGATCACTGTTCAGGTTGTTATGGTATTACTTAAAGTCCTATAAATTTATAATATTTCAGTATCTAATGAAAATATATAATACAAAAAAAACAAAACTAAGAAAAAAACAAAAAGGTGATAAAGACCTTATGCGTGGTCAGCAAATATGAACTGTATGTGAATGTCAGGTTCAGAAGGTCATCTGTCTTTCCCACATTATTTTTCTTAGGAACTGACTAGAATGGCATGACTGTGAATGAAAACACTACTTCAGATAAAATCTCCTCTACCTAAGAAACATCTGAAATATTTCCCATTTTCCAAGGAAGTTTTTTCAGGAAGATGATTTTGTAGATGTAGGTACATTAACACACCTACTATCTGCAGTCATCTTGCCTTTTATAAAAATATCAACACATGCTCCATCAAACATCAAAATCTGAAATTGTTTTTCTTATCACTTCCTGAAGCCAACTGAGGTGCTGCGCTTATCTGCTATCTGAAAGAGTTTTCTCAAAGTTTCCTCTTCTTCAAAGTGTCATGACTCCTGGCATCAATATCACATACTAATTTTGACTATATCATGGAATGTTTCCTTCTTTCCTTCTTTTAAATCTGTTTTATATTTTTCTCCCAGAAGCAGAATACCATAGACATTGACATCTAATCACTGCAATGGCCACAGCATTCTGAGGCTGAGCATCAGCCCTATTGAGTGTCTCATGGTTTCAAGTAGCTGGATGGGTGCTATTGGATCCACAGCTCTCTGACCTGGCTGAAAACAAGATTACTTTTTTTTTCTTTCATTCCTTCAAGCCTTTCACATCTTATCCCACCCCTCTGACACTCCTTGTACAAAATTTTCAGTGAGAATCAACTGACCCTTTGACTCATCAAAATTACTGCATCTGGAACATGTTGCTGGTATCACCCAGCAGTTTCATAAATATAGAGTATTATATAGAGTACTATAAATATAAAAAATATAATCTTATTACCTTTTATTTTCATTTCCACTAGGATAGTGGTTTAACTATGTGAATATACCAGTTTTAAACCCACAACTTTGAAAAAAAACATACAAAGTTCTTTAATAACACTAAAATTTACTAGAGTATACTAGAATTTAGTTTTCAAATGTGCTAACCCATGAAGGCAGTTATTTTATATGTTTACTCTTTTATTATGAGAACTTAATTGAAAGTTTTCTCATCAGGCTACAGAGAGTTTAATTAAACTCAATGAAGAAAACACTTTGAGGGGAAAAAAAGGCAAGCTCTTAAATGAGCTATTTTTGTTCTAATTTTGCAATGACATTTTTCTCCCTGATTATCCTATCTCATATTAATAAACAAAACAATAAAAACACACCTCTGGATTCTCCTAATTTAAATATTGGTAGCTTTCAGGCTTATTTTGTATTCTCCAGCACCTCCAAGAGAGTCTGGAGAGGCTTTTTTCATTGGACTTCATATCTCAGGCACATGGAAAATATAATTTATTTGCTGTTATTATTTTATAATGGGGGGAGAGGAACTGTTTTCTCACTGCATCATTAATATCTCCTCCACCAATGTTAATGCGAATATATTTGTACATCAACAAAAACACAGAAGAATGTGGCCAAATTTATGAAGAGAAGAAAGTTTGTAGGATGATGTTACACATTTATAGAATACTGTCCTATAAATGGAATCTGGAACTGAAAGAAGTAGTCAAATAGCACAAGACCTAGACACTTATCTTGTGGCACTCTGTCCTATGGAATCACACTGCTCTTGAGTATTTTTTCACCTTAATGGTATTCTTCTGCTCAGAGTGCAGGGCTTAAATGATGAATTTTTAGTCAACACACTGAGAGAAATGTTTAACTGTTACTAGTGTTAATAAAGTTTCTGTGCTTTTCCATCAAAAATTACCCACTCACTTCAACAATCTTTTAATTTGGGGTGCGCTTAACCACTTCTGTGGCATCTTTAGACATCTATGCACCAACAGTTAGATCAGTGTCAGTCATACAAAATCTTTTCATTTTATGGACTGGATGTAGCAGGGTTTTTTTGTTTTGCAAGTAATGTCTCCTATTAAATTTCTGGAATACTCAAAATTTTCTTTGTCAGTTGTGTACTTAAACCTTGCCAAAAAACCGAAATGACTGTAGAATATCCATACTAAGAAGAAATAAAGGAAAATATTCTGATCTCACTTTAGGCCTGAAATAGGGCTGGATACACTGTCATGAGACTAGGACTTGAGTAATCATTTAGAAATAAAAGAGATCATAATCTTAAAATTCTTTTTAGGATATCATTCCCAGTCAGCTGCAGGCTGCAGCATATAAACTCCCTTCTCCCCATGCCCTTGTAGGAACATGTAAAAGCTTGGAGGAAATTTGCACGTTAATTTTAAAGCCAGAACAGCAGGAAAAAGGGCAAGCAATATGGGATAGATAAAAACAACAAATAACTATCTCACATTAATTCTTTAAGACTGGTTGCCTAGAAGGTAAAGAACAAACTCTCCAGAGAAGTGGAGAAATCTAAAGGCAAAAAAAAAAAAGACAAATTGGGGTAGAAATGGCTTTAGGACACAGAGTTTTGCTGGCAGAAAGCAAAAAAACAAGGAGATGATTTTTCCAGAAGAGCATATTTACGTTAATTTCAACATTCACAATCTTAACTGTCACCTACCTTGAAGCAGCAGACAACACGACAAAGAGTAGATTCTTGACATGAAATTTTGCTTTGTTCATACTGGTCTAAATTGATTTCAGAGAGAAATAAATGAGTTCTATGATGATGTAATAAGTGAACTGTCAGTCATATTTTTCAAAAATATAATTCTCGTCTAACATTTTCAAGAGGCAATTTTTTTCCAAACAGAAAATACAAAAATGCTACTACCACATCCAGTATGAGATGCAGTGAAGACTCTTCTTGTGTAGGGAAAAAATAACAACCTAAAACATTGCCAGAATTTGCAATAAAGATGTTCATGATGAAGGAAAACAGTGAAATCTACAGCAAAAAATACAAAAGGCTTTTTTACCGTCTCTTTAGCATGGAACTGGATCTGATGAGCTTTTAGTCTTTGAAACTGGAAAAACAGTGCAAAAAGGGTAAAGGTCTCTGGAGAAGCCATGTGAATGTATGAGAGAGGAACTGAAAGGCCAAGGACACTCACTCTGGATGGATGCTTTCCTCTGCTTACAAAAAGATACCACAGATCTCTGTGCCCCACTGGGGATTGGAGACTGTTTGCAAAAAAAGAAAAAAAAGATTTGAGAGGAATTTGCTTCACTTGTTTTCAATCTATCTTTCTGGAGATTTCAAGATCAAGAAGAAATTAAAATGTACCTCCTCAAATCAGCATTGATTTTTGTTGCAAGGAAGAATAAGATTAGTTTTAAAAGCTTTTTTGTATCCCAAACTTTTCTTGAGCTTCCATGATTTGATAATTCAAAGTATCTAAGAAATGCATATATAAAAGTAACAGTCTGGACTGCAAGCATCACTCATTTATAAGCACAAGTGAGAAATAAAATGTTACAGTCTTTCCTACAGTGTCTAAGCAGAGACATGCTTATGTTAGTCCTCTTTTGGACACTCATGTGTTGAAGCTCTGAGAGGAAAAATTTTTGTGATAGCACTCAAAGTAGCTTAATCATGATGGTATCATAATGGCACAGCAGCATACTTTGTAGTCTAAACCTTAAAGTGAATTTTCCTAAGCATTTTCTTCCTGGTGCACACTCCATAGAAGACCACAAGAGGTTTTAACCTCAGAAAGGCATCTTTTAATAAAATGTAAATTAGAATAATTTGCTTTCTTTAAAAAAAAATAACAAATAAGGTGGGCAGGACAGAATAGAAATTCAACAAATTTACACAAAAGTCTAATTTTGTCATCCATGTCTTTGCAAGGAAGGTATTCAAGTACTTTCAAAGAGACTTTCATCAACCTCTGGTCTCCACTCTAATATATGTTTCTTTCTCAAAGGCCTGGCCCTGTCTTCCCTGTTCCACTCACTGAACTTTGCCCAGTTCCTCAAGAAACAAGGACTGCAGGAAAAGGACAGGAATCAGATAACAATGCAGAGGAAGAGCATATCTGCCAACTGCCTTACTAATTTAGCCAATAGAACCTTAAACTTTTTTAGAGAGGTGCTGGAGATCAAAGAAAAAGGGAGGAACAGGGGACTGCAGTTTGAACAGGAGCCAGTAATGGACCCTTGCAGCATCCTGGCGTGTATTAGGGAGAGCTGCCAGCAGGTTGAGAGAGGTGATTCAGCCCCTCTACTCAGCTCTGGTGAGGCCACATCTGAGCTGCTGTGCCTAGTTTGGGCTTCTTAGGATAAAAGAGATATGGAGCTGCTGGAGAGGTTCCAGTGGAGGACTACAAGGGTGATTAAGGGACTGGAACATCTCTCTTATTAGACCTGGCTGAGGGAGCTGGGCTTGTTCAGTCTCATGAAGAAATGATTGAGAAGGAACAACAATGTCTGTCAGTACCCAAAGAAGGGGGTCAGAGAATCGAGCCAGGCTCCATTATTTGTGGTCTAAATCTTGAAGTGAATTTCCCTAAGCATTTTCTTCCTGGTGCACACTCGATGGAAGACCAGAGAATGGAGCCAGGATCTGCTCGATGGTGCCAAGCAATAAGTCATGACACAAGGAGCAGGAACTGCTGCACAGGAAGTTCCACCTGAATATGAGGTATCTTTTCTGTGCATGTGACTGAGAACTGGAAGAGAGATTGTGGAATCCTGGGGAATGTGCTGGAGGATGACGCTGCTTGAGCAGGGAGGTTGGACCAAATGGCCCATTGTGTCCCCTTCAAACCTTACCAATTTTGTGATGCTGTGATACTGGGCCAAAATAGCAAGGTGAAGCCAGTTCATCAAAGGATTATTCCTGTCTACTTGGCTCTGCTGAGACAACTTGAGAAGATATACCCAGTTTTGCATTTCTTTGTACAAAAAAGTCAAGGATACCAAGGTGATTAAAGAGTATGTATGAGGAGAGGCCAAGAAAATTGAAATCATTCAACATAAAAAGGAGGCTAAGGAATTATCTAATTCAGTCTTTAACTACGTAACAGGTGTTTAAGGAAAGAACAGAGACAGGGCAGAGTCTTCTTGAACATTATGAAAGAACAGCAGGCCATGGACATTGCAACAGTGTTAATTACAGGGAGTTAGAAGGAAAACTATTTGACCACAAGAGTGAGAAAACACTGGAAGATGGTGCCTGGTGAAGTTGCCAAAGTAACCTTGGCAACACATGCAATTGGTGAAGATTCTATTAAACTTGATCTGAATTCAAAGTCATTCCTGTTTTGAGTATAGATTTGACATCTAGTTTTCACTCCAACTTTTTATTTTGTATTAGCCATCATTGAATGGGAATCAGAAAGGCTTAGACTGTTGAAGGAAAGAAGATAATTTCCCTTTTATATTTATGTTCACAGTCCCTGTTTGAAATTTTCTGCTGCTTGGTGCTCAAACTTGAAACAAAATATTTCAAAAAATGAACAATTGCATTCAATCCTAATTAAAAATATTGTGGAGGAGAGAACAGAACAGGGAAAAGAAGTTGGAGTAATATCCTGATGCTTTTATACTTTCATACTTGAGCACAGATAAAACTGTCTTCAAAATATCTTTCATTCATTATTTTATTCATGATCAGTCTTTTGAAATAATCTACATCTATTTCTTTCTGAGCTGCAGCAATGAAGGAGCTGATTTTATTGCTGCAAAGAGCACACCTCATAGTAAGTAGAAAGGGTATATTTTAAAGGTGCTTCTAACATTACATCACTTTGACTCTTTCTTTTATTATTTTTCACATTACTTTTTTCAGTCAGGGTTCATTCTAAGTTCTTCTAAGTTCTTTCTGGGTATTTTATAACTTTGATAGGCTATTTTCCTGCTTCAATTATTTTTAGACTTTCATGTACATCCCTACTGACCTTTTTTATTCTTTCAGTATTTATTACTACATGACATGCATAACCTTTGGTTATACATTAATTTAGACTTAAACACTCTCTATTCCCTTCCCTGCATTTTCATCATGTTATTATTCCTCTCAACTCACCCTGAGAATTTCAGCTTTTTCAAGATATGAATTCAGTTATACATACTTGCAGATTCTTTAGTTTCAGTGTGCTATATTTAGCCAAGTTCTATTCATTTCACTAATTCTTAAAAAAATATTGAAACAATATTGCTAAAACACTTTTCGAACTGTAGGCAAGGATTTATTCTTTAGATTTTGTAGTTTTTAATCCACTTAAACATGAAACTGGATTTTACTGTATAAGGTACAAATGATAGTGTCCATGTCTCAGCTGCAAGACCAAGATGTATTATAAGAAAATTAATTATATCAATAATATTTCCTATATGGTTTGATTTTTACTTATGTATCCCTGAAATAAAATTTTGTTGGTACCTGGGCATAATCTTTGGGATGAGTTTAGAGGGTTTCAGGACTGGTACAAGAAAATCAGCTTTTCCTGACCTGCCTGCAGCTTTGTTTCCCTTGATTTAGCAGTCTTAACAATCTCTCTGAGGGAGCAGGTGGAGTCCTCCCAATGGGAGGGAGCAGGTGGAGTCCTGCCCGCTGAGGAGCAGAGATCCCCACTGCAGCTGACCCCAGTGACATGGGCATGTGCTGTGCTGTCAGTGTGCCTTTCCTGCTCCCCTTCATGAGACCAGTTAATGTCCATGACTCCCTTTGCAGACATTGCCCACAAGGACACAGCAACTCTGATGAGAGGAGATATAGTTATGGAGATTGACAAAAGTTCAGTTAAATTCATGTTGTTTTCCCTGGTCCATGTGGCTGAGCAATACTTGGCATGCAGCTTTGGCCTCAGTCCTCTTTGTTCTCCACATAAACCCTTCGGAATTATTTTTTTGTATACTTAATGTTTGGTCTTCTGTGTCAAATTTGTGCTATCATTTTACTTCTTACTCATTCTCTGAAAAGAAGTTATCTCCCTTGCCTTCGTTACCTTCTGGGTATATATAAATTGCAAATATGACATATGCGTATTTGAATAGGTTTGTACATGTGAGTATATTCTTACACAAAGTAAAAACAAGAAAGAGACCAGATATTGAAAAGTTATATACTTATAAATAGATATTTATGTAGAATGTATATATGTGTGTTTATATGTTTACATGCATTTATATATATATACAATTCATGCAAGTTTCCATATAGAAAAAATGTGTATGTATTGAGTCCCATGTGCAATGCAAAAATTAGGAAGAAATTTTATGTATGTGATTATTAAGCCCTTATGAACAGTCAACAGCTAGAATATAATTTCTCTGCAAGTTCTGTTTCCAAATATCTGTCTCCCACAGTCTCACGTGTTCTTTTTATATGCTACCCATATATCTACTAACTTATTCAACTTCAATTAAATCAATTAAAAATCCCCAGAGCACCCTAATTAGTGAATTAACCAAATCTATCAATTATTATTTTGAACATCTCATAATATCACAGCTAGAAAAACACTCAAGTGAAAGCTAATTAATTACTATCAACCAAATAAAGCAATCTTTACATCTTAAATACCATCACACACATATAATTAGCTAATATATTTTAAATGGGTATATAGCACAGTTGAAAAAAATATTAAGCAAAAGGTTAAGTGTTAAATCTCTCTTGCAGTTAAATAACCATTATGAAAAAGCAGGCACTAATATAATAAAAACAACAAACAATAAACAAAATAATAATAATTGCAATGGATGCAATTGTGTAGGCATTGTCTATGATGTCTCTGCAGGAAATATTTGGGCATGTGAATCAGAAATTCTCTGTCACTGGCAATGTGAAAGAAGGTTTGACCACTCAAAGGATTTGTCACTGGTGATTTCCATCTCTTTGTGATTTTGGGGATAAGATTAACGAGAAATAGAATCTATCTCGTTTAGAAATGTTCACCCTAAGAATGGGTAGGCTCTTACAGTAGTCAGAGGGATTCCACTCCTATTAACACAGTCTCCTTGGCAGATTTGAACCCTAAAACCAAAATTGAAATTGTTATTTTTGTGTTCACATCTCCACTAGTTCCTTATTAATATTTCTGTTTCCACTCCATTGACCAAAGATAAATGAAGGATCAATATTCTCTGGTCCCAGTGATTTAACAATGGAGGAAAGGGGAGGGGAGTGGGGAGAGAACATGACTTTCAGAGGCAAAAGGAAGCCATTATCAGTTAAAGAAGTGTTTCTGTCTCAAAGCCCTGAAAATTCCAGTGGCTTGCAGTTCCAGTCTGTCCTTCCTTATCTACTACCACATCTGCCTAATGGAAAATCCTTTTTTCCATCAAACCTATTCCAACTGAAATAACAGGCTACAGCCAGAATGTGTTAATGAAGATGCTGTATAGGGAGATTCTGAAATATTGGTCAAAGGAAACTTCATTCAAATAATGACATTTTATAGCTTAATTCAAACTTATTCTCTTCCTTCACCCTCATATCCTGTTTTTCTATGTTAATTTTAAATTTCATAAATACATCTACATAATTATAATTTTTTAAAATCTCAATTAAACTTGCAACCTTTTCCCATCTGCACACCTAGCAGATGAAATATAGCATTGAACATTAATTTAGTTACAATCTGGAAACAAATTCTGCCGCTGAGTTGTGCAAAAGAACCATGTGATGTGACATTTGTATGCAAATTTAATAAAATAATTGACAATAACTCACTCAGAGGCAGAGTACTTGGACAATGATAATTGCTTAATTAAAAAAACTGGTGGAGGAAGATAACATTAAAGAAGTACAATATTGTATATGACTATAGACTGGTAGGACCTAGGCTCAGACAAGCCTCAGATTTCATTTAACAACTTCCTGTTTATCAGTAGTATTTATCCAAGATGGAGTTAGAATTAGAACTAAATATGTGAGCATGAAATTGAGTCTGAATATGTTACTCATTAGAATTTTTCACCCTTACTTTGAAGGACTGTGAAATAATTTGATTTTATATTTGACAATCTGTAAAAATTATTTGATAATTTTAAAATGAGAATACATAGCAGAACTGATTTTGTTTCTGCTTGCAATAATTTTGCACTGAAGTGATACAGAAGATGAACACTATAGGTAATTTGCTGTTTTACATTATACAAGTGTCTTCATCATCTTCACATGAATGAAATAATACCATGTCATAGAGTTTGTCTTATCAGAAACAGTGAAATAAAATTATGGTTAGAAGATGTACATCTAATTGATAAAATTCCACTTATAATTTTCATAGTTTAAAAAAATCCCAGAAAACATGATGATTTTCCTTTTGAACTTTGAGAACTGGCAGTCTGAGACAAAATTTGCAATGAAATGTAAAGCAGAGACAATACCTTGGTAGAAGGAAATCAGATGAAACACAAAACACTTTTGATGAGATAAGCATTGATTCATCATGGGTTTTTTTATTTAGGCAAATATTAAACAATCATACATTGTTTCAGTCCCCACAAAATCAAAGAACATTTTTTTCCATGGATTTCAGATGTTTTCTGGGCATGGAACTTAACTCCACTTAATCATATTGTTAAGTTTAAATTTTATTTTTGCAGTAATGGGAACTCTGGAGAAAAAGATAAAAATAAAAGAAAATAAAAGATTTCTTTTTCTGCCTGAACAATGCTAAGATGCTATCAATTTTCCCTATGAGAAGACTTTCTTCATATCTGTCAGTTTCAAGCAGCATTCCTGTGCACCATTATAGACTGTAGTTTCCCTGCACTGAATCGTTTATATTTCATACAACATGTCACAGCTCTATCAAAATTGATCAAGAGTGTGGAAGAATCTAAAATCTCCTGCCATTCTCAACTGCTACTCTGAATCCATCATTTGCAAATGTGAAGAAAACACTGGTGTCAGTATACCAAAGGAGGAATCTTGCTCTGTTAGCTTCTATGGGAACTGAACATTTTCTAGTGATGTGCCACCTGTATATATAATGAATGATCATGTGAGGAAATTGTTGTTCTTTACCCGGGAACTCACTTGAAAAAATTCTGATGGAGGAGAAACCACATTTTTTCTTTACAGTTCTATATAGATGCTATGCTCCTGGCAAAAAGATTGAAATCCTGTAATTTTCCTGTTGTCTTGTCTATTAGAATATGTATTATGCATTATGCATTATGTAGATGTAAAAATTCAAATTGGATTGGTGGCTATTTATACTAATTCTCTTAATGATTCACTGAAAATTCAGTCCAATTCTTTTTCCATTCAATGCCTCCCTACCTCAAAAAAAGAAAAGTAAAAGTATATATAAGTACCAGAAAGTATTTAAGTCTAGGAGGATGGTTATTCAAGACTTCTTGACTCTTGGTAAAGCTGAGCTATTCTTACTGACTTGATGACCAACAGAAATCAGGAATCATAGCATGGCAGTTCCAAGTTGGCTACGAAATTATGTGTAATAGAGAAAATGGTAAAAATATTGAGCTTGCTGTTTAAAAGGAAATAAATTGATAGAAAAAGAAGGACAGGCTAGTAAAAACTAGGGCAGCATGTGAAAACATTGTGAAATCTCTGAGAAAACTGGTTATGTGATTTTTCCAGTTTACCAACATAAAAGTATATTTATAGATATAATCAATCAGGAATTACACAAACTCTGGAGTAAGATTAAAATAATGAACATTTCACAATTTCTAAGGAAATCAGGAGCCAAAAAATGTGTGAGAAATTTTAAGGAATTGTAAAAAAAGGGGTGTAAACAAAGCAATATGATGTTGACATATGCACAATTACATGAAAATCTGATGCCTTCATGTAGATTATGCAAGAACAATTTTAAAATAAAGAGAGAGGCAAATGGGTATAAAATAGTTAAAATAATCTTTTTGTTCTTAACAGTTGAATTCCAGTCCTTTCCAGAAGTTTAAATGCAGGGTGAACTTTTATGGAGAATGTAAAAAATCAAAAAAGTTTAACAATTAGGCATGACCACCATACAGATTGTCCAGAGTATTGTTGCAAGAAAAAAAAGGAAAACAAAAAACAGCTGAGGAGTTTTGTAGTCAAATGAAAGTCATGATTAAACTGTGTGGATGTGTTAAACACAATATTATTTTAAATAAATCATAGGCCAGACAATAATCCACAGCTGAATAATCAGAGCACACAATCAGAAGTTTGAGAATTTCAATATTTCACTCAGTCCACCCGTCTGTTCAAGGCCAGATTAACTATGTGTTGTGTCACCCTGATAGATGTTTTGTCAACATGTTAATAAAGATAGCCAGTTGTGGAAATGCCAGGCAATCCATCCCAGAGCTTCACTATAGTTCTTGCTATAATATTTTCCTTCATATCGGAACTAAATCTTTCTTGCTGAAATATGTACCTATGAATTTTGTACTATTCATCATGATTATGAAGAAGAGATTATTCTTTTCTCTCCTCAATAATCCTTTTTTTTTGTTTTTGCATACTTGAAATCTATTGCCTTATTTCCTGTCCTCTACCCCTCTTGATGCTAAACAAAAGAAATTAATTCCATTTTCTATCATAGATCACATTTTCAAGACATCTTGAATGTTGTCATTGCTCATGACGTCAAGAAATCTACATCTTTCCTGGAATCCTCTTTTCCTTTTGCTTTAACCAGTAAAAGCACTGTCTTGTATCATATATATTTAGGCTAAACTACTAGGCCGTACAACCTGGAATGATATTAAGGAAATTGTCCACTTTGTGTGTTTTTCTGCATAATGTGTCTGGTTCAGACCTATCTTGTCCTCCACTAGACCTAGACCTAATTTTCTGCATGAGTCCTGGTCATAGAATCATAGCATGTCCTGAATTGGAAGGGACCCACAACACTCATTGAAATCCAGCTCCTGGCCCTGCACAGGACAGCCCCAAGAGAGCTCAGTGCCTGCGAGTGTTGTCCAAATGTTTCTTGAGCTCTGTCAGGTTTGGTGCTTTGACCACTGCCCTGGGGAGCTGTTCCTGTGCTCAAGTAGCCCCTGGGTGAGAAAACTTTTCCTAATATCTAACCTAAACCTCCACTGACACAACTTCAGGCCATTCCCTTGGGTCCTGTCACTGTCACCACAGAGCAGAGCTCAGTGCCTGCCCCTCCTGTTGGTGAGGAAGCTGCAGAGCTGCTGTGAGCTCTGACCTCAG